>CM031957.1:5382531-5723469 GCA_018749465.1 Paracanthobrama guichenoti
ATCCGGATGAAAATAACAGCGTTTCATCGGCATTGCGGCAACAACACTCCAGCCTACTAACTACACCACAACAACTCTTCTCCACAACAATAAAACATGGCCACACCCCCCTTATTTAATATTCCCGGAGGAGGGGTTTATGAGGTATTATTGAGGTTGGTGATGTCAGCAACCCTGGAGGAATGTCTGTAGTCCCTACCGGCCGTTTGCTGTAGTCCTTAGAAATGTATTTATTTAAAAGCAAATATCTCCCTTTGCTTTAAACTTTGAACGTTGTAACTTTGCAGATGTTGTTTATGCTCAAACAGCAACATTACACACTAGCTAAAGTTAGAAAAGTGAAATCGTGTTCTACCACCCCTTTAATGAGGATGTCGTGTCGATGAGGAATTTACAGGGGGGAGTTTATTTGACATGTTCTCTGCAGACATTTCAGGGATGCGTTGGTCATGTCCAGGCGCAGGTCCACCATCTGATCTGGATACGGCCCAGATCCGGCTGACTGCAGTAAACCTCGGGATAAACAGAGAGACTCACATTAGCGTAGATGCCATTCTTCTTATGATGTAACGAGTACATCAGGTGTTATGGGAAGTGTTCCCGGTTCCGGCTGACCTAGCTAATGCAGTTTAACAATCATTTAACTGATTTGAATAATAGAAATTGATAATGTTCTATGTGTATGGCATAGTGAAGAGATGCGTTTTTAGTCTAGATTTAAACTGACAGAGTGTGTCTGCTTCCCGAACAATGCTAGGAAGACTGTTCCAGAGTTTAGGTGCTAAATAGGAAAAGGATCGACCGCCTGCAGTTGATTTTGATATTCTAGGGATTATCAACTGGCCAGAGTTTTGAGACTGCAATAGATGTGATGGAGTATAATGCGTTAAGAGCTCGCTCAAGTACTGGGGAGCTAAACCATTTAGTGTTTTGTAAGTAATAAGCAAGATTTTAAAATTAACAAATTTAAACTTAACAAATTCTTCAATATTTAATGTGTATAAATCCATCATGAAAACAAGTTTTTATCAAACTGTTTAAATATTTATTTTTATTTATATATAAGTTGGAGTAGAAACACAATTACGTCATTATAAAGTTATTATAACATTATTATAAAAACTACCTTAGGTGCAATTTGAATGTTTGCATTCAAATCAGTTAATTTTTAAGTTGAGAAAAATAGACATGTAGTCTACTGTACCTGATATTATCCAAATGAATTGATATTGAATCAAACTGAATCGAAATTTGTGTCAATTCCCAGCCCTACACTCACAAGGTACAAAAGTGCCTTAAAATCTTTGTATCTTACTCACTCCTAAATGGTACATATTAGTACCTTAAAAGGTACATATCAGTACTTTAAGAGTGCGTATTAGTACCTTAAAGGTACATATTAGTACCTGTTCAGTTTTGTACCTTAGGGTACCGCCCCAGTGACAGCAATGTACCTTTTTTCTGACAGTGTAGTGTTTACACTTCTCAGGAGAATGGATTAATAAACCAATTTTTTACAAACCCGATTCCAAAAAAGTTGGGACCCAACTAGGAATGCAATAATTTACAAATCTCATAAACTTATATTTTATTCACAATAGAATATAGATAACATATCAAATGTTAAAAGTGAGACATTTTGAAATGTCATGCCAAATATTGGCTCATTTTGGATTTCATGAGAGCTACACATTCCAAAAAAGTTGGGACAGGTAGCAATAAGAGGCCGGAAAAGTTAAATGTACATATAAGGAACAGCTGGAGGACCAATTTGCAACTTATTAGGTCAATTGGCAACATGATTGGGTATAAAAAGAGCCTCTCAGAGTGGCAGTGTCTCTCAGAAGTCAAGATGGGCAGAGGATCACCAATTCCCCCAATGCTGCGGCCAAACATACTGGAGCAATATCAGAAAGGAGTTTCTCAGAGAAAAACTGCAAAGAGTTTGAAGTTCTCATCATCTACAGTGCATAATATCATCCAAAGATTCAGAGAATCTGGAACAATCTCTGTGCGTAAGGGTCAAGGCCGGAAAACCATCCTGGATGCCCGTGATCTTCGGGCCCTTAGACGGCACTGCATCACATACAGGAATGCTACTGTAATGGAAATCACAACATGGGCTCAGGAATACTTCCAGAAAACATTGTGCTGAACACAATCCACCGTGCCATTCGCCGTTGCTGGCTAAAACTCTACAGGTCAAAAAAGAAGCCATATCTAAACATGATCCAGAAGCGCAGGCGTTTTCTCTGGGCCAAGGCTCATTTAAAATGGACTGTGGCAAAGTGGAAAACTGTTCTGTGGTCAGACCAATCAAAATCTGAAGTTCTTTTTGGAAAACTGGGATGCCATGTCATCCGGACTAAAGAGGACAAGGACAACCCAAGTTGTTGTCAGCGCTCAGTTCAGAAGCCTGCATCTCTGATGGGATGGGGTTCATGAGTGCGTGTGGCATGGGCAGCTTACACATCTGGAAAGGCACCATCAATGCTGAAAGGGATATCCAAGTTCTAGAACAACATATGCTCCCATCCAGACGTCGTCTCTTTCAGGGAAGACCTTGCATTTTCCAACATGACAATGCCAGACCACATACTGCATCAATTACAACATCATGGCTGTGTAGAAGAAGGATCCGGGGACTGAAATGGCCAGCCTGCAGTCCAGATCTTTCACCATAGAAAACATTTGAGCATCATAAAGAGGAAGATGAGACAAAGAAGACCTAAGACAGTTGAGCAACTAGAAGCCTGTATTAGACAGGAATGGGACAACATTCCTATTCCTAAACTTGAGCAACTTGTCTCCTCAGTCCCCAGACGTTTGCAGACTGTTAGAAAAAGAAGAGGGGATGCCACACAGTGGGAAACATGGCCTTGTCCCAACTTTTTTGAGATGTGTTAATGCCATGAAATTTAATATCAACTTATTTTTACCTTAAAATTATACATTTTCTCCATTTAAACATTTGATATGTCATCTATGTTGTATTCTGAATAAAATATTGAAATTTGAAACTTCCACATCATTGCATTCTGTTTTTATTCACAATTTGTACAGTGTCCCAAATTTTTTGGAATCGGGTTTGTATTAAAAGTAGCTAAACATGCAGTTCCCCTCTAAAGAAATAGTTAACCAAAAATGAGAATTCTCTCTTTTTTTAAAACTCTCTTTTTAAACTGAAATTTATTGAAAATATTCCCCTCCATAGCTCTCAACTATAATTAGTTTAATTTAATTTGTGCACATTCAAGCATTCAAACACTTTCACAAAGGTACAGATTTTCAGCATCTTGGGCCCTATTTTAGCGATCTGAGCACATGGTCTGAAGCGCATGGCACAGGTGCACTTAGGGCATGTCCGAATCCACTTTTGCAAGTTTTATGACGGAAAAAACGGTCGGCACCCCAGGCGCATGGTCAAAAGCCCTGTCCCAAATGGCACCCTAAACCCTCATGGTCTTCCTCTGAGTCCGCACTTTCACATCGCTTTGACTGCTGGGTAGAAGTCCTCTGCGTAGCTTGCGACCTTGCAAGCTCAGCTGAATTGTGCATCGAGGGTCATGGGTTAAATGAGTCATGGGTGTGTTTTGGGCGTAACATGCAATAAACCAATCAGAGTCTCATCTCCCATTCCCTTTAAAAGCCAGTTGCGCTGATTTGCTATATACATTGTGGAATTTGCAAGCGGAAAGACTGAACACTTCTCCAGGGAGGAATCCTTTTATTTTTAATATTTAAACAAGTTTGTGTGCTGCTGGTGCTAGTTTCGTCGGGCTGAAACTATCAAGAAACACTTGCATCTGGCGTCGCATTGTGTCGGGTATATGATAGGGCTCCTTACATTAAACTTTCGTCTGTTTTTCACACAAAGCTATTATATGACAGTCAGATTGACTACTTTTATGGCACCTTTGTGTCTATTTTCCATTTACTTTAATTGTATAGGGGAAAACGCCACAGGGACATCTCTTTGAGTTCTACAGAAGAAGAAAATTTGTACAGGCTTGGAAGGACCAGAGAGTGAGTAAATTACAACACTATCTCATGACCAATTCGTACTTATTTTACAAGGTGGCTAATTCGTACAAATTTGCACAACCTCACTCGTATGAATTTGTACGTTTTGTCTAAACCCCAGTGATGGGTAGGTTTAGGGTTGGGGTTTGAGGTAGGTAATTCGTACGAATTCATACGCTTTAGCCACCTCGTAAAATATGTACGAATTGCTGCAATCGGATTGGTAAATTAACAACATTTCAATTTATAACTTTACACTTTTCCTTTGAGGAACCAGTTTGTGAAGCCAGGGAACGTTTATTAGAGCTGTGATTGCTAAAAAGTTAATTTCACAAAGTCAAGTAAGGCGTATTTGTATAGCACTTTTCACAATAAACAATGTTTCTGCAGCTTTACAGATTGGATTACTATATTGTGATGTGTATATTTACCATGATAGAATATTACCCATCTTGTGGCACACGATTTTTGTCATATTGCCCACACACACACATTGGGTTTTCATGTTTTATGGGGACTTTCTATAGACATAATGATTTGTATAATGTACAGACTGTTTATCATATTCTAAATCAACCCATCACTTAAAGCGTTTTGCATTTTTTTACAAAAAAAAAAAAAAAAAAAAAGAAATCACCAAAAATGTCCCCACAATGACAAGATTTTGGATATTGCCATCTTTTTGGGGACATTTTGACCCCATAACATATGGTTTACCTGAACCACACACACACATTTCACAACACAGAGAGTTCTTCTTCACAGATGGAAACACATGCATAACAAAACTTGTCTTTAGATCTATTTGATATAACACGGCAAATAAAAGGGAAAGAGGATGTTTGGAGGAAGAGGCGTGTCACATGCAATGCATGCAAGCGGGATGTCCAATCAGAGAGCTGCGTCACTCACTCACTTCCTTTCCCATCATATAAACACACATCACACAATTAATCAGTGCACTGGAAATAACATACTTCTTAGGGTCTCTGTGTTTGAAAACAAGATATCTTTCTTTTTTCCCCTTTCTATCTCTGCTGCTCATCCGACTCTTTCTGTGCCTAATTCATTTCCTAACTCTTCTGTTGTGTTTCCTGTCTCATAAAGCTCTAATCAAACTCCATTTCTTGTTTCAAGCAAACCAAAGAATCGTTAGACTGGAGCACATCCCTCTCCTTCCTCTTTGTTGTTCATTCTGCTCTAATTGGGATCTGTCATCGGCCTAATCTGAGGGTTTATTATTAGAGGGGTGCTTCCTGTTACAGATAAAAATAATCAAAGAGCTCTGCGGACACATGTAATGAGAAGTCCTCTGGGGCATGTATTGTGTGCGTGTGTGTTTAGGACCAGGGCCCAGTCAGATAAAGTCTCACTGAAGCCTGTCTGACGCTTCATTGTCAGGGGTGAATTCAGGGGTCAGAATGTATGCAATACCCCGATTTCTCTTCCGCCACCTGATCGCCCTGTTCAAACACAGATTGAGTCAGTGTGCTGTCTGTCAATTAACACCTACTCGCTCCAGTCCCTCCCCTCCAAATAAGTAAGAAATAAAAAACCTGTGAACCAGACATGGCCCTCCATTCACTTAGTCTTTCATTACCGCCCACCTCCAGACACACACTCACACATACTTAAACTATCTCTTTTCACCTCAACCGCTACGAGAAAGAGTGAAAGGGCAAAACATGTCATCAGCCATTTTGTGCACCTGTCAGCTGCGCAGTGACTGCAAATATAGCAGCTGCTACTTAGTACTCAGTGCTAAATTGTTAATTATACTATTAACTATTTGGAAAGCTTGTTCTGCATGAAAATAAAATCATCAACACTTTGTATACATGGTGACTTGTGTTGCATGTTCAACAAACAGGAACTGTTACCATTCTCCAAAACCACTTGATGAACTGGATTCCAGCAAGGTTTTTTTTTTTTTTTCTTCAAAGTGGAAAGTATGTAAGTCACATAACGTTTTTGAGGGGGAAAATACTGAAATTTAGTGTTTAACCTTTTGCAATTTAACATTTAACCATAACCATTGGTTATGAATGGGTATATGAAAAAAACATACACTGTAAACCTGAATAAGATGGCAAAACTCAAAAAAAAAAATGAAGGTAATAAGTTACATAACATTTTTTAAAGAAATTTAAAGTTGAATCAAGCAGAACTTGCAGATTTTTATTTTGTACTCACTTTAACTGCTCTTCAAATATTTGAGTAAGCTAATTCATACATTTAAATTAAAATGATCAAATTAAATATTTGTAGTAGTGGAAACTTAAATAGCTTTAACTAGCTAATACAATAAATTGATAGTATTAGCATAGCACTTACTGAATGAGTACAGCAATATAATACATTTAACATAGGCTATATCTGTTCTCAAACTATGCTCATGCTCCACTCGTCACCATGATGGTACCCCTCACCCTCCGTCCTCAGTGATTGTACACACTGTAAAGACAGTAAAAATGACGTCGATTTTACCATATCAAATCCGTCCAATGTTACCATATCAAATGATGAAACATTGGAAGAACTAGTTATTCAGCCCAAACCTCCATTGCAAGGATAACTTGAGCGGGATGTTTCTCAGTGACATGCTACTCATTTTGAGGTTCATTATGAGAAGTTTCAACTGTAATTCCTCCCCATCATCATTAACAAGTGTACGTTCATCAACAAACCCATGTGTATATTTCTAATTTATTGAGGTGCACATGCGGGAACTGCATCAGTATCAAAAACTGTATTAGTAACAGTGCACTAACGTGAATGACTGATGTAACATTAAAGTTTGCGAAACAAATCTTGCCCCATCCTTTATCTTTACTTAGAGTAGAAAAGCGCAGCATTTCGTGGAAAGAGAGCATGATTGCATACAGAAAGGCCGAAAAAACTGCTAGATCTGCTTATTTCTCAACTCTCTTAGAAGAAAACAAATACAACCCTAGGTATTTATTTGATACAGTGGATAATTGAACAAGAAATAAAGCTTCAACTTCTGACGTTTGCAAACAGCACAGCAATGACTTTATGAACTTCTTTACGTGCAAGATTGATAATATTACGGGAGAAAATTAGAACTATGCAACCATCTACTAGTGTCACTGAGGAAAAATTCCACTCTATAGGAGAGGAAGAATTGACTAAACTCGTTAAATCATCTAAATCAACAACATGTATGCTCGACCCTATACCGACTAAACTACTAAAAACGATGCTTCCAGAGGTCATAGATCCTCTTCTTAATATCATTAATTCATCCTTGTCTTTAGGATATGTACCGAAAACTTTAAGTTGGCTATTATTAAACCACTTATTAAAAAAACGCAACTTGATCCTACAGAATTAGTCAATTATAGGTCATTCTCAAATCTACCCTTTCTGTCAAAAATACTAGAAAAGGCAGTATCCTCACAACTATGCTCCTTATTAGAAAGAAATGATATATGTGAGAATTTCCAGTCAGGATTTAGGCAGTATCATAGTACTGAGACTGCTCTCATCAGAGTTACAAATGATTTACTCTTATCATCCGATCGTGGTTGTATCTCTCTATTAGTGTTACTCAATCTTAGCACTGCATTCGATACTATCGACCACAACATTCTTCTGAATACATTCGAAAATTATGTTGGCATTAGTGGAACTGCATTGGCATGGTTCAAAATTTAAATCATACTCATCTGACCGCCCAACAACCAGCTCTGTACTCGACTGATACTGGCAAGATCTCACTGGTTTGCTCTCTGCTCACGGGCAAAGCCCTTGAATGGGCTACGGCAGTCTGTGACAACCGAACGTTAGAGCGCATCACGTACACAAACTTCATCCAACGACTACGCACTGTGTTCGAACATGCTGAAGGAGGACGGAGTGCGGGAGAACAACTACTGACACTTCGACAAGGAAGAGGCACGGCCGCTGAATTTGCTCTTACATTTTGCACGCTTGCAGCACAAACTGTGTGGGTAGAAGATACCTTGAAAACCATGTTTCGTCAAGGTCTCAACGACAAACTACAGTCCAAACTCGCCTGCCGGGATGAGGATAAAACCCTGGATCAATTCATTGAACTGGCTATTCGTGTTGACAACCTCATTCGCTCTTGTCGGAGTCACCGAGTCTTCAGCAACTCTCAATTCACCGTTCCACTCAGCACCAGCGATGAACCCATGTAACTCGGACAAACTCATCTGTCCATGGAAGAACGGGATCGTCGCTTAAGAACCATCTCTGTCTCTATTGTGGTCTTGCTGGACACCTGAGAGCTAACTGTCCAACCCGGCCTCATCAGACACAGCCCCGCAGAGTGAGTTTACTCATTTCAGCCATTACTCACACAAACTGTTTCGACTTACCCATCACTTTGACTTATCAGTCTAAGATGATACATGCCAAAGCTTTAAGACCTAGAGGACGCATCTTTCCACTTTCCATTTCATCAGTCATAAGTTTCCTTCCTCAGATATATCATCAGTCCCAAGGGAGTTGCGATGGACGAGAATAAGGTACGGGCGGTTCTAAACTGGCCACAACCCGCAACCATAAAAGAGTTACAAAGATTCTTGGGGTTTGGTAACTTCTACAGGAGATGCATTAGAAATTTCAGTTCAGTCGCCGCACCACTCACAGCCATGACCAGAGGAAGCAGCAAGCTTCGGTGGTCCTCCGATGCCATCCAAGCTTTTAATGACCCAAAGAACCGATTCACGTCCACTCCCATCCTGCACCATCCTGACCCACATTTGCCATTTGTGGTAGAGGTAGATGCCTCCAACACAGGGATTGGTGCCATCCTTTCTCAGCACCAAGGTAACCCGCCTAAACTATTTCCTTGTGCATACTATTCCAGAAAACTTTCAGCCACCGAGCAGAACTATGACATGGGGAATCACGAACTATTAGCGATGAAGGCAGCGTTCGAAGAATGGCGTCACTGGCTGGAGGGGATGAGACATCCTTTCCTGGTGCTGGAATATCTGCGCTCAGCCAAGAGACTAAATCCCAGGCAAGCCAGATGGACACTATTCTTCACCCGTTTCAACTTTACCATCACTTACATTCCAGGCTCAAAGAATGAGTTGGAGATGGATGTAAATAAAGATTGCATGGCTTCAAACAATTGAGGCTAAACCACATGGATGATTTTAATGATGTCTTTACTAACTTTCTGGGGCTTGAAAGTAATTGTTGCGTCGCTGTCAATGGAGGAACAGAGAGCTCTCAGATTTCATTTAAAAGATCTTCATTTGTGTTCCAAAGACGAACCAAAGTCTTACGGGTTTGGAACAACATGAGAGTTAGTAATTAATGAAAGAATTTTCATTTTTGGGTGAACTAACCCTTTAAAGTTTGTATTCTTTTAATTCAGCTATAAGAGGACATGTCACAACATATCAATTTTCTGTTGGTCACACATTTTCATGAAAATTCGCAGGGCAGAGTTCACAATTTTAACTAAGGAACACAGTGAAATTTGCATGAGCTTGTGTTTTGTGTCTCCCCCAATCACATGCATATGGAAAAATCAGTTGGAACAGAAAATGTAGGGTTACCTGGTAATTTGTATGAATTTGTACAATCTCCTTCGTACGATTTTGTACAATCTGCCTCAGCAAGAGTTATGTTTAGGGGTGGAGTTGACCGTCATGCTTACTTTTTTTCCAAAAATTACGTTTTCATCATCTCGTAAAATAGTTTTCCTGTGAGATCGTGTTGAAACAGCAGTCACACTAAAATGTTTCATTTATTTTAATTCATATAAATACAAATGCTGAAGTGCTGGAAAAACACATGTAGAATTTTCATCATTTGCTGCAAGTTCATGTAGTATATCAGCTCTTACTATTCAAAACATACCCATGGACCAGCCTCCAAAATGGCCTTTGATTTTTGTTTTGTTTTTTTGCAACTTCATCCAGCTTATCCACACTTTCAGTAGCAGCTTGACCTGAAAATACAGTGAAGGATAAGCAAATGATAGCTGGATGTTCAGTGTCACAAACACACAAATATTTACAGACAGTGTGTGTCTGAACATGTCAACATCTGATAGAGTGAAAGGGAGAGCCTGTTTTCACACAGACTCAAAATTCTTTATCATTTTTTTTTAATTCAGCAGAATTCTCAGCCAGCATGACTAAACCTGTGGGTGGTGTGGCATAGTGCTAACCGGACTTTATTCTGATAGTCAAAAGTTTGGTTCCTTAAGAAGGGTTGAGAGTAATGAAACATATGTAACTAGTTATGTATCAAAATACAAAAATTTGAATAACTGTATTTCATTACTATTACATTTCAAATGGATGGTAATTAAATTAGTTACATCCAAAAGATTTTAGATTATTAGTATTTTAGATTACCAAAGGGATTACTTTAGATTTGAATGTCATTTATTTTATTTAAACATTAATGTTAAACTGTAATTGGTGATTCTCTGACAGTGTGCAAAAGCATCCTAAGACCTACAGAATATGCAAAATGTTACTATTTTTTTAATAACAAACAAAATAAGAGGGATCTGGGATCATAAAAATTGCATGTTACTTTTATTTAGTACTGTCCTGAATAAGCTATTTCACATAAAAGATGTTTACATATATTCCACAAGACTGAATTTATACAAAAATGTACATACACTTGAATCTTAACTGTCTGTCATTACCTGGATGATCCACACTGTTTTCATGTTTCTTGTTAAGTCATTCGTTTAAGTTTTTTTTTTTTTCTTTCTTCTCACAACTCAGACTTTTTTTCTTGCAATTGCAAGATTATATCTCATAATTCTGACTTCTTTTCTGCATGAGATATAAACTCCCAACTGTGAATGATAATGTCCAATTATGAGGGGGAAAGACAATTCTTAAAATTGCGACTTTAATAATATATATATATATATTTTTATTTTTTATTTTTTTTTTTTTACTTTTTATCTCACAAATCTGACTTTATAACACGGAAGTGCAAGTTTACATTAAACACAATGCATTAAGAGCAGGGGTGAAAACTTTTGAACAGGATGATGTGTACATTTTTCTTATTTTGTTTAAAGATTGTATTTGTTCATTTAGTACTGCCCTTTAGAAGCTAAAAACTACATGTTTCCCAGAAGAAAATATAATTACAATTTACCCTGCTCATCCCATTCAAAAGGGTTTACACATCCCAGATTTTAGTGCATCGTGTTGCCTTCTTGAGCATCAGTTTTTTTTGAGATTGCTTTTTTGCTTCAAGAAATATTGTGGAAAACGGATGTTGTTTAAAATAATATGCAGAAGAAAACCAGGTCCTATGTTTGGGGATCCTTTGTGTTACATGTCTTAGTAATCCAAAGTATTCTAAAGTATTTAGATTAATTTACAAAATTCATTTTAAAAGTAACCTTCCCAACCCTGTCGAAGCTGTTCTGACAGACATTTGCTCTAAAAAAACTAAATACTGACCATGGGTTTGCAGAGATAAAAATGTGATGCATAGTTTTCTGAATAAAGAACTGGTTAAGTTGGACTACAATCGATTATTGACAGCTCGAGATAAAAATGTTAACCACACAGATTTCTTTGCTACACTAAGCAGAAAAAAAAAAAGAAAACATGAAAAATTCCAACCTTCTGTTCAGTGTTGGAAACAGTTAAGAGGTGAATATCACGGGCATAGGTTATTTTAGAAGAAAAGGGTCTTCCTGCACAGAGGCATAGGAAGGTGAACAGGAAAGAACTTGGCAGAACAGGAAGTGTAAGCACCTGTATCTGATTTGAGGCTGTCAGTTTCTGACTCCATCTCTCCAGATCCATGTCTATTCTTTAATGAAGCGCAACTGCGTTTTTGTTTCAGCAGTGTGTGTGGGAAAACATGACAGACAGCATCATGCAATGTGAACCTGCAGTTACCAAAACATCTGAGGATGAAATAGCTGTTTGTGTATCAGTTTGCTATGTGACTCAGAAAAACATTGACAACCATCATAATGAGATCCTAAATCCTAAGATATTGGGCTTCAAGGAAACTGGCGATGTTATAGTATATATTCAAAACAAGAACCCTCTGACACTGAAGCTTTAACGCTGTGGTAGTGCAAATGTTCCTGAACCTGTGAGAATTTAGGTTCAAATCCAGCCTTTACTATTATCTCCATCTTCTTAATCATTTCCATTCTGCATATTCACTATGCAACAACAGACGTCTAAAATGGTAGCGACAGTCAGTGCAGTCTATCATCCTGAAAACAATACAGTCTTTTTGGCATTTTTATGTAAAAATGTCTTAAGTTTGGCAGTTCGAGAAAGAGATGAAGAGAGAAGTCACATTACATTGTGGCGTAGTGTGCTCTATTCCATACTGCACATTTTAAGAAGTGTGACAGGTCAAAATGTGCATATTGTACAAACCGGATTATTTCAGTAACAGTACGAGTTTTATGCTTTTCAAACAGCAGTAGAATTGTTTTATTCAAAAGTTATACTTTTTTTATTTAACTATTGACTACATAATGTGATTTTATCCACACAGAAAAAGCAGAGCAAGTACTTAAATCACAGTGAGATGTTGGCATGACACAAGCAAATCTCTTCACTCCCATTTACATGCAATTTAAATTTTTCAGATTTTTCTCTATGAATTGTGGTTATTTTTCACCATAGACCCCAATGCACAGCACAAACGATGAACTCGCATACAGTAAATGTGTTGCTGGCCATTGTTTTTATTGATGTCAAATGCACATTTCTATGGATGTATTGGATTTTTTTCAGTGACGGACCTAAAATGTCTTTTGTCTATTCATAGTTGCGGAATGCTGTCACATAATCTTTCTTCAGCATCCTAAAAAAGTGATGCCTTCTTTACTGCTGTGTTTATGAAGCTGCGCATGACAACGTCATCACTGTACGTCATGTGATTAAAGTGTCTGCATGCCTGTTTATTGCACTTAAATGCTTTTTTTGGTTAAAAATGATCCAAAATAAATTTTTGAGCAAGTACATGACCAGCCAGTGTTCAAAAATCTCCTTACCTTAGCCTGATTCACAACGGTAAGCTTGTAATAATGTGTTATAATTTGAGTGGTACTGGTGGATTTCCGCTGAAGAAGTCAATCACCTTTATTTATATAGTGCTTTTTACAATGCCGGTTGTTCCAAAGCAGCTTTACAGTGTTAAACAGAAAAATGATGTAACAGAATTTGATTCGGCTGTGTCATCCAGCTCATTTCAATTATCATGTAGTGACAGTGCGGGCAGATCAGTAATTTAGTTGAAAATGTAGTGTCCCCAACTGAGCAAGCCAAGCCAAAGGCGACAGTGGCAAGGAACCAAAACTCCTTCAGGTGGCGATGTCTTTGCTTAGCTTCAAGGCTATCGCATGTGAGATTGCTGCAGGTGGCGGATCATTTATAGCCTTTTCTCACAGCAGCTGGAATAATAAAATGTATCATTTTGATGGCGGATTGTAATCTAGAAAGATCCAAACAACAATCATCAGCAACAACCGGAGATTCACCCAGTCGTAAGATTAAATCACCGTTGGTAGCGCAATTTATTGTAATGCATTTTTTTCTCAGTTGGTCAGAACAAAAGTGGCAGACATGTTACTTGTTCAGATGACATTTTCCGGTGAAAATTCTTGTTCTGGTCATACTCCAAGACTTAGAATCTGTGATTCCGAAGTACAGTATCCACACCGGTGCGGTGATGACAGCCACACAAACTCCTCAAAACATTAGATTCATCCACGCTGAGGAGCCGATGCACAACCCACATAAAGATGATAATTCCACAAATAACTGCAATTGCAGGTTTCAAACAGAGATGGCGATAAAGAGGCAAAACTTACGGACTGCAGCTTTAAAATCTGCATATACCACATATTTTATTCCATTTATGGTTACTACAATTATGAGCTTAATCACATCTATTTGATCAAAGTATTTACATGAGGAAAAGTTTAATAGCAATATTGCCTAAATCTCATTATAATCACATTATGAAGGTGCATGCAAACGTAGTAAGTTACGAACGGTCATTAAAAATACAACAAACGGTGATGATTTCAAGTGTGATTGTGTGTTGTTTGATGATGACAATGAAGATGAGGATGGAGTCAGATGACAGATAAATTATACTGTACCATATATCAGAGAATATGACATCAGGTTTCACATGAATGATGAAAATGGCAATGCTCTTTACTGTAATGCTTATGCTTTTTGTAGTGAGACTGACTGCCTTTCGTGCCATAGTTTCAGATCCTCCCCGGCTTTCTGATAGGCTTTTCCTGCTGGACAGGAGTGCCGATTGACGGCCGTCGGCTTGACAGACCCCCGCCTGCTTTAATCAGCTTTGGTTCCGAAATATAAAAGGTTTTAAAAAAGCCTCTGAGGATTTTCCCAAAAACAAACACAGAACAACACTTCCCTTAGGAAAGGGCTCACAGCTTGTGGCTTTGAAGTGAACACCCAAACACACACTCCTCTATAGGCACTTTCTGAGGGAGCTGAACACTAATAAAGCAGAAAGAAAACACAGGCTGTGTGCTGGGTGTATGCATGCGTGTGTGTGTGTGTGTGTGTGTGTGTGTGTGTGTGTGTGTGTGTGTGTGTGTGTGTGTGTGTGTGTGTGTGTGTGTGTGTGTGTGTGTGTGTGTGTGTGTGTGTGTGTGTTTCTAAAGACAGAAAGAGAAAGAGAAAGAAGGGAATTAACAGAGAAGACACACCCTGTTGCACATTTACACTGCTGACCTCTGTGTGCCTGCAGTATGAGGAAATAAACTGAGAAAGAAAAAAAAAAGAAAAGAGCTTCAAGAAATAGTTCACCCGTATAATGAAAGTAGCACAACGCTATGGTGTATGTCTTCAGAAGACATGAAATAAAATATATACATGAAATAGCCTATAGCTGTTTGGTCTATACTTTTACAGTGCTCTCTTGTCGTTCAGCTTCACAATGGGGGATGATGCCTCCCTTAAGAACAATGTGGATTTACTTCTAAATTGTGACATATTTAGATTTAAGTTTAGCATGTGCTGGATGATGATGCATCAGCCAATGTGTTATTATAGGAAATAAATAGAAACATTTGCTAATTTAGTTATAGTTATAGCACAAAGTGTCAAATATTACAAGAGGGGTGAGATGGTCCCTACTGGGATAAGAACTTTTACTTTTATATAATTATTTTTAAGCAGAATCCCAGTAAAGAGATTTATTTGAAAGGTAAAATTATTATATGACTTATGTACAGGCATATAAATATTTAATTGCCCATATTTTAATTAAAGATATGTCATAAATTGAATGATTTCACTCAACTAACCTAAGATTTTTAATGAAAGCAAAGATGTCTGAAATGTACATCTAATTCATGGAAATACTGAATAATAACCCCATTAATTACATGTGTCCACAAATCCCTCATTAACAAATACAGTGCATCCGGAAAGTATTCACAGCGGTTCAATTTTTTCCACCTTTTTTATGTTACAGCCTTATTTCAAATTCATTATTTTCCTCAAAATTCTGCAAACAATACCCCATAATGTCAATGTGAAAGAAGTTTGTTTGAAATCTTTGCAAATTCATCTCTATGACATTATGTGGAAAATACATAAACATCTTAATTATTCTCTTTGGTTTAATCCTGTCTTTTTTAGGTTTCACGCGTTAGCATTAATTAACTGAATAAGTTAACAAACTAACAGTGAACAATAATCTTAACTAATTTTAATGTTAATGTTATTTTCAACATTTACTAATATGCTTATAAATCAAAAGTTACATCTATTAGCATTAGTTAATGCACTGTAAACTAACAAGCAATAAATAATTATATTTCTATTAACTAGCTTTAACCAATATTAATTTAAAAAAATAAATGTGCATAATGAAATCAAATTGTAAAGTGTCAGCAGTAGGTTTTATAAGTCAAGTCAAATCAAATCACCTTTATTTATATAGCGCTTTTAACAAGTCCAATTGTTTCAAAGCAGCTTCACATTGTTAACAGGAAAATAATGCAACAGAATTTGTACAGCCGTTCTGGTGAAACGCTGATGTTATCCAGCTAATTTCAAGTATCATATAGTGTCAATGCGGGCAGATCGGTAATATAGATGACATTTAGGTGTCCCCAACTGAGCAAGCCAAAAGCCAGAGGCAACGGTGGCAAGGAACCAAAACTCCTTCAGGGTCAGAATGGAGAAAAAAACCTTGGGAGAAACCAGGCTCAGTCGGGGTGCCAGTTCTCCTCTGGCTGATGAACAAACAGTGTATGATTATAATTCTGGCAACATAGCAGGTCTTAAGTCATATTAGGTAAATAGATATTGGTAAGATTATTTGAAAGATTGGAGTCGTCACGGTTTATGAATACATTGTTTCCTGCTTGTCTCGTGTCACTGTTGTTTTGTGTGTGTGTCAGTAGGCGTGCTCCGAGCCACTTGGATATTGGATAATCAGCGTCGTCAGCTGTCACCCATCATCACACCTGCTGCAGCTCATTAACTCACCTACATATACTCACTCACTTCTCATCTCCATTGTCAGATCGTTGTTTGATGTCTCATTGGTGTGTGTCCCTCATGTTGGTGTTCCCGTCCTCTGACTTCGAGTTCCTGTTCCTGTTTGGTGTCTTTGTGGATTTGTTCTCCGTCTGGATTGTCTTCAGCCGCACTCATCACTTCACCAACGCACCTGATCATCTCAGTTCCTGCGCCACCCGTGATCCATCTCTCTGTGACTTTATTCCATCATTTTACAATAAATCATTCTTCACTGCATTTGCTTCCTGTTATTCGTCATGACAGAACGATCTGACCAAAGCATGGAAGCAGCAGGCAATCTGTCATCACCTCTGGAGGAATTCATCAACCGCAGTATTCATTGCATGGACTCACAAGAGAGAAATCTCAATGAAACAGGTCATGCTGTTCAAGCCCTGGTGGCGCAGGTGTCCGAGCTCACCCAACAATTCTAACTTCTACGTGCTCCCACTGCGCCACCCACACCGGCCGTTCTCCCCACACCTCCGGAGAGCGCCTCCCAGTCAGAGCCCCGTCTACCGGTTCCAGAATCTTATTCAGGTGAACCCAATTACTGCAGAGCCTTCCTTACCCGTTGTTCTATGCACTTTTTCCTTCAACCCAGGACTTTCAACACGGAGCAGGCCAAGGTGGCCTTCGTCCTGACGCTCCTGACTGGGAGGGCATCGCTATGGGGAACGGCGGTGTGGGAGAATCAAGATCCGTGCTGCGTCTCGTTCCAGAAACTCTCACAGGAGATGAGGCGAGTGTTCGACCGGGCCGTTTCCGGGAGGGAAGCGGCCAGAATGTTGGCGGATCTTCGCCAAGGAGAAAGATCAGTTTCAGATTTCTCCATCGAATTTCGGACCTTAGCGGCGGAGAGGAAGCGCAGTGGGACATGTTCCTGCATGGGTTGACTGACCGCGTCCAGAAGGAGATTTATACTCTGGATCTTCCTCCTTCACTCAATGGACTTATAGAACTGGCTCTGAGAGTTGATGCTCGGTTGACCAGGGCCGTGCGTAGGACTCTACCTAACCGCGTTTCTGGAGGTACAGAGAGTTCCCGTTTTAGCGGAGGGGACACGGCCAGCCCCGCCCACAATCACGAACCCATGCAGGTAGGGCGAGCTCGGCTTTCCCGGGAGGAGAAAGAGAGGCGGAGATCTCAGGGCCTTTGCCTGTACTGTGGAGGAGCCGGGCACCTTGCTTTCAACTGTCCGGTAAAAGGGCCAAGCCCAGTAGTAAGTATGAGGCTACTATCGGGTGGGATCTCCGCCGAGAAGACCTCATCCACATCTACACTCCTTCCGGTAAGACTGAGATGGTCATTCAACATGCACGACTGTCAAGCACTTCTGGATTCTGGGGCAGAAGGTCATTTCATGGACCACGCATTTGCCATCAAGCTTCAGATTCCCATCAAGACCCTCACCAACAAGATTGCTGTTCACGCCCTTAACGGTCAGAGACTTCCCACCATCGCGCTCATCACAGAAGACATCACTCTCATCACTTCAGACAACCACACACACTTTTTTATTTTGGACTCCCCCCTTTCTCTCCCTCCGCATCGTCTCTATGACTGTGCCATAGATTTATTGCCAGGGAAATCTCCGCCTAAAGGCAAGTTATATTCACTTTCTGCTCCAGAAAGGGAGGCTATGGAGAAATATATTTCTGATTCACTGGCAACGGGGTTCATCCGCCCTTTCTCTTCTCCAGCGGGGGCCGGGTTCTTTTTTGTGGGGAAGAAGGACGGGTCTCTGCGACCTTGTATTGATTACCGGGGACTGAACAACATCACGGTAAAGAATACTTATCCTTTGCCGTTGATGTCTTAAGCATTCGAGAGGTTGCAGGGAGTGTCAATTTTCACAAAATTGGATTTATGTAACACTTATCATTTGGTCCACATTAGGGAGGGGGATGAATGGAAAACAGCTTTCAATACCCCTAGGGGGCACTTTGAATATTTGGTCATGCCTTTTGGGCTGTCCAACGCCCCAGTGGTCTTCCAGGCACTCGTCAACGACGTGCTGCGAGATATGGTCGACCAGTTCACTTATGTCTACCTGGATGACATTGATTTTTTTTTTTTTTTCCCTCATCTCTCCAGGAACACGTGCAGCATGTCTGACGAGTGCTTCAGAGGTTGCTAGTGAATGGGCTTTTTGTCAAGGCGGAGAAATGCGTGTTTCATGCACAGTCTGTTCCTTTTCTAGGGTACATCGTGTCGTCTGAGGGAGTACGCATGGATCCTGAGAAGGTCAAGGCTGTGGTGGATTGGCCAAGTCCAGATTCCCGTAAGGCCCTACAGAGGTTTCTGGGGTTTGCCAATTTCTACCGGCGTTTTATTCGCAATTACAGCCAACTAGCTGCACCTCTGATTGCCTTGACCTCCCCCAGAACTACGTTCAGGTGGTCAGACACAGCCAAGGCTGTGTTTGCCAAACTGAAGGGTTGCTTTGTTTCAGCCCCCATTCTCATTGCCCCTGATCCATCACGGCAGTTCGTGGTGGAGGTCGATGCGTCAGAGGTGGGGGTAGGTGCAGTGTTATCCCAACGTTCTTCCACAGACGACAAGATGCATCCTTGCGCGTTTTTTTTCCCATTGGTTATCTCCTGCTGAACGTAATTACGACATTGGTAACGGAGAGTTGCTGGCGGTCAAGCTTGCATTGGAAGAGTGGTGCCACTGGTTAGAAGGCTCGGGGGTGCCTTTTATCGTATGGACCGACCACAAGAACTTAGAATATATCAGAACCGCTAAAAGATTGAACTCCAGGCAGGCTCGGTGGGCACTTTTTTTTCGGTCGTTTTGATTTCACTCTCTCGTACCACCCGGGTTCCAAGAACATCAAACCCGATTCTTTATCGCGCATTTTTGATCGTTCCGAACGCCCGTCTACTCCCGAGTGCATTTTACCAGAGACGTTAGTGAATCGAAGGTCAAGACGGCCTTAGAAGGGGTAACGCCTCCGCCCGGGTGCCCACTGAATCGGTTATTTGTGCCGGAGGGATTACGGTCCATGGTCATTCAGTGCGGACATTGTTCTAATGTGGCTTGTCATCCAGGAGTTAAACGCACAGGATTCCTAGTTAAGTAACGATTCTGGTGGCCACTTATGGCTCGTGACATTCACAGTTTTGTTTTGGCTTGCTCCATTTGTGCCACTGGTAAGACTTCCCATCGGTCCCCTGATGGGTTTCTCCAACCGCTGCCGGTCCCTTCGAGACCCTGGTCCCATATTTTGCTAGATTTTATCACCGCCCTTCCGCTTTCTCAAGGACACACGGTAGTTTTAACCGTGGTGGACAGATTCTCGAAGGCGGCTCATTTCATTCCCTTGCCCAAATTACCCTCAGCCAAGGAGACAGCGTTGATAGTCGTTGATCACGTCTTTCGTTTACATGGCCTTCCGACAGACGTGGTTTCCGACAGAGGACCCCAGTTTGTTTCCAAATTTTGGCAAGAGTTTTGTAAGTTGTTGGGGGCGACTGTCAGTCTGTCCTCTGGGTTTCACCCCCAGAGCAATGGTCAAACTGAGAGAGCCAACCAAGATTTGGAAAGAACGTTGCGATGTTTGGTCTCCAAGAATCGTTCCTCATGGAGTCAGCAACTCTCTATGGTGGAGTACGCCCACAACCAGCCACCCATCTTTTCTAGTCTGGAGTCCGAGATCGCGGTCCCCTCCGCTCACGCTTTCGTCCAGAGGTGTCACCGCACTTGGACTAGAGCCCGTGAGACTCTACTCCAGGTGAGGGAGCGCACTAAGGCCAAGACCGATCGCCACCAGTCTAAGCCTCCGGTATACGTCACGGGTCAAAAAGTGTGGCTTTCTACTAAGAACATTCCTCTCCGCTCCGTTTCTAACAAACTTGCTCCCAAATTTATTGGTCCGTTTACTATCACCAAGATCATTAGTCCGGTGACAGTCCGCCTCAAACTCCCTCCAGCGTACAGGAGGATTCACCCCGCCTTTCATGTATCAAAGATAAAGCCTGTTTTTCATTCTAGTATTAATCTGCCAGCCCCGGTTCCTCCACCGCCGCGACTCGTAGATGGGGAACCCACTTATTCGGTTAACCGTATTCTGGACTCTAGGCGGATTCCAGTACTTGGTGGACTGGGAAGGTTATGGTCCGGAGGAGAGAAGTTGGGTGCCTGCCAGAGACATTCTGGATCACTCGCTTATTGATGATTACAATCGACAGGTAAGGGAGTCGGGGAACGCCAGGAGGTGTTCCTAGGAGGGGGGGTACTGTCACGGTTTATGAATACATTGTTTCCTGCTTGTCTCGTGTCACTGTTGTTTTATGTGTGTGTCAGTAGGCGTGCTCCGAGCCACTTGGATAATCAGCGTTGTCAGCTGTCACCCATCATCACACCTGCTGCAGCTCATTAACTCACCTACATATACTCACTCACTTCTCATCTCCATTGTCAGCTCGTTGTTTGTCTCATTGGTGTGTGTCCCTCCTGTTGGTGTTCCCGTCCTCTGACTTCGAGTTCCTGTTCCTGTTTGGTGTCTTTGTGGATTTGTTCTCCGTCTGGATTGTCTTCACCCGCACTCGTCACTTCACCAACACACCTGATCATCTCAGTTCCTGTGCCACCCGTGATCCATCTCTCTGTGACTTTATTCCATCATCTTACAATAAATCATTCTTCACTGCATTTGCTTCCTGTTATTCGTCATGACAGCCGGAGGTGGGTTTAATGAGGATGTCGTGTCGATGCAGCATTTACGGGGGGAGTTTATTTGACGCGCTCTCTGCAGACATTTCAGGGATGCTTTGGTCATGTCCAGGCGCAGGTCCACCATCTGATCTGGATACGGCCTGGATCCGGCTGACTGCAGTAAACCTCAGGATAAACAGAGAGACTAACATTAGCATAGATGCCATTCTTCTTATGATGTAACGAGTACATCAGGTGTTCTGAGAAGTGTTCCCGGTTCCGGCTGACCTAGTTAATGCAGCCTAACGATCATTTACTGATTTGAATAATAGAAATTGATAATGTTTTATGTGTAAGCCATAGTAAAGAGATCCGTTTTTAGTCTAGATTTAAACTGACAGAGTGTGTCTGCTTCCCGAACAATGCTAGGAAGACTGTTCCAGAGTGATTTTGATATTCTAGGTATTATCAACTGGCCAGAGTTTTGAGACCGCAATAGACGTGATGGAGTATAATGCATTAAGAGTTCGCTCAAGTACTGGGGAGCTAAACCATTTAGTGCTTTGTAAGTAATAAGCAAGATTTTAAAATTTATACAATGTTTAATAGGGAGCCAGGGCAGTGTTGACAGAACCGGGCTAATATGGTCATACTTTCTGTTCTAGTAAGAGCTCGAGCTGCTGCGTTTTGGACCAGCTGGAGTTTGTTTATTAAGCGAGCAGGGCAACCACCCAGTAAAGCATTACAATAATCTAGCCTTGAGGTCATGAACGCATGAATTAACTGTTCAGCATTTTGCATTGAAAGGATGTGCCGTAATTTAGATATATTTTTAAGATGGTAGAATGCAGTTTTACAGATGTTAGAAACGTGGCTTTCAAATGAAAGATTGGTATCAAAGAGCACACCCAGGTTCCTAACTGACGACGGGGACTTGACAGAGCAGCCATTGAGTGTTAGACAGTATTCTAGGTTACTACTTGCAGAGTTTTTTGTCCTATAAATAAAAATTCTTTTTTTTCTGAATTAAGTTGCAGGAAATTACTAGACATCCAATGTTTTATATCAGCTATGCATTCCGTTAATCTTGTGACTTGGTAAGTTTCGTCAGGGTGTGAAGAAACATAGAGCTGAGTATTGTTAGCATAACAATGAAAACTAACGCCATGCTTCCTAATGATATCTCCCAGTGGTAGCATGTACAGGATGAAGAGCAACGGTCCTACCACTGAGCCCTGCGGTACTCCATACTGAAGTTGTGATCGGTGTGACATCTCTTCATTTACTGCTACAAACTGATAACGGTCAGATAAGTATGATTTAAACCATGCCAATGCAGTTCCACTAATGCCAACATAATTTTCGAGTCTATTCAAAAGAATGTTGTGGTCGATAGTATTGAATGCAGCGCTAAGATCGAGTAACACTAATAGAGAGATACAACCACGATCGGATGATAAGAGTAAATCATTTGTAACTCTGATGAGAGCAGTCTCAGTACTATGATACGGCCTAAATCCTGACTGAAATCCTCACAGATACCATTTCTTTCTAAAAGGAACATAATTGTGAAGACACTGCCTTTTCCAGTATTTTTGGCAGAAAGGGTAGATTTGAGATCGGCCTGTAATTGACTAATTCTGTAGGATCAAGTTGAGGTTTTTTAATAAGTGATTTGATAATAGCCAACTTAAAAGTTTTTGGTACATATCCTAATGACAAAGATGAGTTAATGATATTAAGAAGAGGATCTATGACCTCTGGTAGCATCTCTTTTAATAGCCTAGTCGGTATAGGGTCGAGCATACATGTTGTTGATTTAGATGATTTAACGAGTTTAGCCAATTCTTCCTCTCCTATAGCAGTGAATGAATGTAATTTTTTCTCAGTGACACTACAATGCTCTGTCTGATGTGATACTGTAGTAGACGGCTGCATGGTTATAATTTTCTTCCTAATATTTGTTGGACATCAATTAAGTTTTTACTGTTGAAGTCTTGATGTTTTTTTGTATTTACTAATTCAGGGAACAGACACAGTCTCTATGTGATAATATCGAGGTGAAAGAGTCTCTATGTCTTGGGATTTATCTGACTTCTGTAACGGGAGACAGCTAGCAGACGGTCGGGTAAGCCAGTCCGTCTGCTTCATGACCTGGGCCCCAGTTAGTCAAGGTTTAGCTCGAAGACTATATGCCAAATTACTAGAGAGAAGAGCAGCACCACTCCAAGAAGGATGGATGCCGTCCCTCTTCAACAGGTCAGGTCTGCCCCAAAAGCTTTTCCAATTGTCTATGAACCCTATGTTATTTTATGGACACCACTTAGACAACCAGCCATTGAGTGATGATAGTCTGCTAAGTATCTCATCACTCCATTTAACAGGAGCGGACCAGAACAAAAACTGCATCTGCCATCGTATTTTGCGAGTTCACACACCTCTTTAATGTTAATTTTGGTGATCTCCGACTGGCGAAGTCGAACATCGTTAGTGCCGACGTGAATAATAATCTTAGAGAATTTACGATTAGCTTTAGCCAGCACTTTTAAATTTGCTTTGATGTCAGGCGCTCTGGCTCCCGGTAAACATGTGACTATGGTGGCTGGTGTCTCTATTTTCACGTTCCGTGTAATAGAATCACCAATAACTAGGGCACTTTCAACAGGATTCTCAATGGGTGCATCACTGAGTGGGGAGAACATGTTTGATGTTCTAATCGGAACGGAAGAGTGTTTTTTTGATACGCGACTATGCCACCTCACCGTTACCCAACTGCCCTGCTGAAATGGCTCTACATCCGGAACGGAACAATGTACAACGTTCAATAAGCTAGTCGCATCCAAAGCAGTGTCTAAAGCTGTTACATTCTCACTACTCTCAAATAAAGTCTGGATGCGTGTCTCTAATTCTGAAATCTTCTCCGTCAGCCTGACTATCTCCTTACATTTATCACATGTGAAGCCCTGCTTGTCAACAGAGACAGATACACTAAACATGAAACATGCGGTGCAAGTGACAATGACTGGAGAAGAAGACATGGCTTACCGTATTTGTTGATTAATCCAATTTACCAAAGTTGTTTGATGGAGTCTATTTACTAATCCAACTCACCACAGTTGTTTAATGAACTCAGAAAACAGGAGACCCGGGTGCAGAGATGGCAAGCTAACAGGCTAGCGAAAAGCTAACGTGTGATAGTGATTTAGATTAAAAGCTAGTGATGTCAGATTTAATGTGGTAGGCAATGTTAGACAATATATGAAGATGAGTAGGTTATAATTAGCAGTTTAAACAACAGAGAATTATATCAAATAAAAATTCCAAAAGAGCAGAGCACATGCGAGCACAGCAGCAACAGCAAACAGGGTAGACAGGAGCAATCGAAGACAGGAGCAAACAATCAGCTAGACATCTTATAGGTGCATAGACTTGAGAATTGAAACTAATCATTCTTCTTAGGTATCTAGTTTTAATAAAATAATTTAATTTAGTCTTCAAATTAGATATATTTAGTATAAGTAATCCATATATCCCATTTAACTCACCAAAAGCTTTTCAAAATGGGGTTAGATGGTTCATTTGTTTACGGAGGTTTATACATGTAGTATACATGTAGTATACACACTTCAGAAGCCGCTCCAGAGTGTAGCTCCAACCAGCCCTAAAACACCTGCCTGGAAGTTTCTAGTAATCCTGAAAACATATTGTGTGTCCGAAATCACATGCTCTCTTGAGTAGGTACTTATTTTGAATACTAACTAAAAGCACTAAAAAGTATATTCTATATAGTATGAATGTGTGTATTATGAATTTAATCTGGACATACTACATTCGCCATGTTGTAATATCATGTGACCTACCAGAGTCAGTTGCGTCGCTTCACTGTCATTCATAAATCCTCTTTCGTGGCCTCATGGGATAGTAAAGTGTCCATCATATGCACACTTCAGAATCTCGCCAGAAGAATTTGATCATCCTGGCACTTTTAACTGTTTTATGAGTACTGTGAACTCAGACATACTTTTGTCGTATAATGTTTTTCTCCTACTATATAAGTAGAGAAGTATGTGATTTTGGATGCAGCCCTTGAGTTGGAGCTAAAGGTGCATTCACGTCATGTTGTAATTACAGCAATTGCGTGATTTCAACCTGTAAAAACTCCCCCTCCTTGAACTGTCACCTTATCGTGGTGGAGGGGTTTGAGTACCCGAATGACCCTGTGAGCTATGTTGTCTGGGGCTATATGCCCCTGGTAGGGGGGGCCCCCGACAACCCGATCTCTAGACATGGAAACTGGCTTTAGGGATGGCTTTAGGGACGTGGAATGTCACCTCGCTGGCGGGGAAGGAGCCTGAGCTTGTGCGGGAGGTTGAGAGGTACCGGCTAGAGATAATCGGGCTCACCTCCACACACAGCTTGGGCTCTGGAACCACACTTCTTGAGAGAGGCTGGACTCTCTACCACCCTGGAGTTGCCCATGGTGAGAGGCGGTGGGCTGGAGTGGGTTTGCTTATAGCACCCCAGCTCAGCTGCCATGTGTTGGAGGGGTGCTGGAAAGTGCTCCAACTGGAGACTCCATCGTTCTACTCGGGGACTTCAACACACACGTGGGCAGTGACAGTGACACCTGGAGGGGCATGATTGGGAGGAACGGCCCCCCTGATCTGAACCCGAGCGGTGTTCTGTTATTGGATTTCTGTGCTAGTCACGGTTTGTCCATAACAAACACCATGTTCAAGCATAAGGGTGTCCATCAGTGCACGTGGCACCAGGACACCCTAGACCGGAGGTCGATGATCAACTTTGTGGTCGTCTTTTCGTTTTGTCACCGGTTCTGTTCATAATTTTTATGGACAGAATTTCTAGACGCAGCCAAAGGGCCGGAGAGTGTCCGGTTTGGGGACCACGTGATTTCGTCACTGCTTTTTGCGGATTACGTTGTCGTGTTGGCCTCCTCAGACCAGGACCTTCAGCGTGCACTGGGACGGTTTGCAGCCGAGTGTGAAATGGCCGGGATGAGAATCAGCACCTCCAAATTTGAGGCCATAGTTCTCAGTCTGAAAAGGGTGGCTTGCCCACTTCAGGTTGGTGGAGAGTTTCTGCCTTAGGTGGAGGAGTTCAGGTATCTTGGGGTCTTGTTCACGAGTGAGGGAAGGATGGAACGGGAGATTAACAGACGGATCGGTGCAGCTTCTACAGTAATGCGGTCGATGTACCGGTCTGTCATGGTGAAGAAGAAGCTGAGCTGTAAGGCAAAGCTCTCAATTTACCGATCAATCTACATTCCTACTCTCACCTATGGTCATGAGCTGTGGGTCATGACCGAAAGGACAAGATCCCGGATACAGGCGGCCGAAATGAGCTTTCTCCGCAGGGTGGCTGCCTTAGAGATAGGGTGAGAAGCTCAGTTACTCGGGAGGAGCTCAGAGTAGAGCCGTTTCTCCTCCACATCGAGAGGAGCCAGTTGAGGTGGATCGGGCATCTATTTCGGATGCCTCCTGGACGCCTTCCTGGGGAGGTGTTCCGGGCATGTCCCACCGGGAGGAGGCCCCAGGAAGACCTAGGACACGCTGGAGGGATTATGTCTCCCGGCTGGCCTGGGAACGCCTCGGGATTCCCCCGGAAGAGCTGGAGGAAGTGGCTAGGGAGAGGGAAGTCTGGGCATCTCTGCTTAGACTGTTTCCCCCGCGACCCGGCCCCGGATAAGCAGAAGATGATGGATGGATGGATGGATGGATGGATGGATGGATGGATGGATGGATGGATGGATGGATGGATGGATGGATGGATGGATGGATGGATGGATGGATGGATGGATGGATGGATGGATGGAACTTGTAAAAAGCTTTCACGCCCTCGAAGAGCTCGTAATTACAGCTTGCACTACGAAATGCTGGGTTAAAAACAGTCCAAGTTGGGTTGAAAATCGACTAACCCAGCGATTGGGTTGTTTTAACCCAGTAAATGGGTTGTTTTAACCCAGCGGTTGGGTTAAATATTTGCTTAAAACAACCCAATCGCTGGGTTAAAACAACCCAATCGCTGGGTTAGTCGATTTTCAACCCAACTTGGGTTGTTTTTAACCCAGCATTTTTTAGAGTGTGTAAGATCGGAATTTTCTGAGAACTCCGACTTGCACCACATGACCACTGTACCACCTGACCAATGCAGATTCATCTAGGCTTTGATAGTGGTGCCATAGAAACACATAAGGACGTGAACAGCTCCGAATAACGTCATGTGTTGTCATCTCGAGACTACAGTCATTTCTACATGGCGTGCCTGTATGCTCACCTGAGAATCTTCAACATTAAAGCTTCCTTTTGAAATTGTATCTGCCTGTCTTCATCTTCCTGCCCTCAAACATCTTGACAGTTAGATTAAATACATAAATTATATTTTTGTTTTTAACCTTTATTGCAGGTTTGCATAATATTCTGAGTTTGCATTTTACTGTTTTTATGATTTGAGTAATACTGAATATGTTTTTGTGCAAGTGAGATGAGTAAATGCATGCTCACATTTATTCTAAAACTACAATAACATGTTCACACAGCACACAAGTCTTTAGAGCTGTTAGTCAATAAATGGGACAACAAAGTACCTTGCATTACTTATTTGAAAAAGTAACTCAGATATTTTGTGGTAAATTTATTGCATTACTTTACTAGTTACCAGATAAAAGTAATGTTTTTACATAACTAGCGTTAACCCCCAACACTGATTACGGTTGAGCTAAGTTCATGCTCCTATCCTTATGACCACAATTATGTATGCTAGGTGACATTTCATTAAGGCTTAGTTCACCCAAACATGGAAAAAAAAAATCAGAATTTACTCATGTCGTTCCAAACCCATAAGACTTTGAAACACAAATGAAGATCTTTTTGAAATCGGAGAGCTTTCTATCCCTCCATTGAAAGCTACAACTTTAATGCTTCAAAAAGTTCATAAAGAGATCATAAAACTAATACATGTGAATCGAGTGGTTCAGTCCACTTCCTTTCATAGAAGGCAGACAGTTGGTGTGGCATCAAGCCTAGCAGAGGCATTTATTTAAACAAACTAAAATGTTTTGAATAGTGTTCATAGGGAAAACTGCCCAAAAAAGGGGGTGTAGTGTCCTCACTGTAATACGCAGTGAAGGCACAGGAGTTTTGAGTGGGTTTGGTCTAGTTATGGTGTTGGGGGACTGGCTCTGCTTGCTTCCAAACCTTATAACCTTATGTGTGTACAGTCAGCAACTGTACCTTTCTGGACCTGAGAGGATACCAACAGGGTGAAAAAGGTTTTTCCACTTGCTTCACTTATTGTCTATGATCCTTTATTTATATGCAGCCTGCAAGCTCCACCCCTCAGCTGAGGTTGTGTAGCGCGCAACAGTACTCGCACATATTTTCAGCAGCCTTGGTTCCGTTCGCACACCCCTACCTTCAAAACCTAACCAAGTTATCCCTAAAATCAGAGGGAAATTATATGTGAATAACACTGTAGAAGCATCCAACCCTATACTGTAAACCCAAATACGTTGGCAAAACTAAAAAAAAGATTGGATGGATAATTTTTTGCCCCACTTTATATTAGGTGGCCTTAACTACTATGTACTTACATCAAAAAGTGTGTTCTTATTGTAATGCAAAACACTTTTGCTGATATTGAGGTGGTATACGGGTAAAGTTAGGGACAGGTGTGGTGGGATGGGTAAGTTTAAGGGTAGGGTTAGGGACAGGTGTGGTGGTGTGGGTGAGTTTAAGGGTAGGGTTAGGGACAGGTGTGGTGGTATGGGTAAGATTAAGGGTAAAGTTAGGGCCAGGTGTGGTGGTGTGGGTAAGTTTAAGGGTAAAGTTAGGGACAGGTGTGGTGGTGTGGGTAAGTTTAAGGGTAAAGTTAGGGACAGGTGTGGTGGTGTGGGTAAGTTTAAGGGTAAAGTTAGGGACAGGCGTGGTGGTGTGAGTAAGTTTAAGGGTAAAGTGAGGGCCAGGTGTGGTGGTATGGGTAAGTTTAAGGGTAGGGTTAGGGACAGGTGTGGTGGTGTGGGTAAGTTTAAGGGTAGGGTTAAGGACAGGTGTGGTGGTGTGGGTAAGTTTAAGGGTAAAGTGAGGGCCAGGTGTGGTGGGATGGGTAAGTTTAAGGGTAAAGTTAGGGACAGGCGTGGTGGTGTGAGTAAGTTTAAGGGTAAAGTGAGGGACAGGTGTGGTGGTGTGGGTAAGTTTAAGGGTAAAGTTAGGGACAGGTGTGGTGGTGTGGGTGAGTTTAAGGGTAGGGTTAGGGACAGGTGTGGTGGTGTGGGTAAGTTTAAGGGTAGGGTTAGGGACAGGTGTGGTGGTGTGGGTGGGTAAGTTTAAGGGTAGGGTTAGGTGTAAAGGAAGTGTTAACAGTGTAATTATAAATGTAACTACAGAAATTAATTACAGATGTAATTACATGCAGGTAATTTTTAAAATGTAAGTACAATGTAAAAACATGTATGTACACAATAAGTGCGTTGTATCAAATGATTAATTAAAATGTCAGTACATAGTAGTTAAGGCCACCTAATATAAAGTGGGTCAACATTTTTAAGTTAAGAAATGCAAAGTTTAAGTAAATGGAACTTGCAGATTTTTATTTTGTACTCAAACAGTTTAATATAAAATTTAAGTAATTCATTCATATGTATATTCAATTATCATGGTAACACTTTACAATAAGGTTCATTAGTTAACATGAACTAATAATGAACCGCACTTATATTTGTTAATGTTAATTTCTACATTTACTAACCATTTATTAAAATCTTGTTAACATTAGTTAATGCACTGTGAACTAACATGAACAAACCATGAACAGCTGTATTTTTATTAACTAACTTTAACAAAGATTAACAAATACAGTAACAAATGTATTGCTCATAATACATTAACTAATGTCAACTAATGAAACATTATTGTAAAGTGTTACCATTATCATGTAATCTCAATTTAAATATTTTAGTAGTGGCAACTTGGCTATCTTTAACTAGCTAATACAATAAATGCTAAAACAATGCTTTGATAGCATTAGCATAGTATAGCAATTGCTGAATGAGTACGGCAATATAAAATATTAAACATATATCTGTTCTCAAACCAAGCATGCTCCATGATGGTAACTTGGCTAAGAAAGAGGAGCTTCTAAATACTCATAAAAGTTAATTTGATTGAACTTAAGTTGGTTTGGATTTGTTTAATTTAAGTTGGCACTACCCAAACCAATTCATTATGTTGAGCATTAGGGTTTACTGTGCACTGTAAAAAAAAAAAAAAAGTGATCAGTTGATTTAACTTAAAAAAAGTAAGGAAACCCATTGCCTTAAAATTAAGTAATAAACTTTGTGCATAATTGAAGAAAAAAAAAAGTTATGCAAAGTTGACAATTCCACATACCTTATTTTTTCAATTATGCATGAAGTTTATTTAATAATTTTTTAAGGATACGGGTTTCCTCACTTTTTTAAATTAAGTCAACTGATCACTTTTTACAGTAGCTAAATTAAAAATCTTGGAAAATGGAACTGCTGTTTGAATTAATTACTTGTAGGTAGCTTTGCATTATGATATGGCATTAATGGGCCGGTCCTGGTCCTGGATGTCATCTATATCTAGGACCATCATCATCTGCTGCGGAGATGCAAAGCCTGATCTGCCAAACTCTAAGAGCCAGATAGGATTACCCACACTGAATGAAACTTTAGCCCCATTTCAAAGAGACTGGCAAGGATTAGACAATTACCTGTTAATGCTCTCATCTGCCAAAAGTCCACAGTAAACAGTCCTCATCTGGGCCTGATTATGCTATAAACACACACACCCAAACACTCTTAAAGTATCACTCTACAAGAGAAACAGCCAACACTTTTATTCACATACTTTACTGCATTTTGATCGTTTTCATTTACAAACACCCTAAATACACAGATAGAGATATCCATTTCATGGAGGTTGTCCAATCTATGTGTTAATGATGTCAGTGTGAAACACTATAGCCATAAACGTTAACAAGTTCTCTTGGTGGGCCACGGTTGCCTTTAAAAGCTTCTCTGAAGTTATCTGTTAGTACAGAGGATGGGATATCTCACAAATAAAGCTTTGGACATGCATGGGACATTAGTATTTTTGCTACTGGCACAGTAAAACGATGACCTGATATCTGTAAAATATTTCTTCTCTTATTATTATGTCCTTTGGTGTTTTAATAAGGCCAATACTGGTACTGGTACTGTAGCTACTAACATTTCTGATTGTAATGTCACAATCCTGTATAATTCTGTGTTTAGAAACTGCTCTAGCATGGATAACCAGAAGCATCTTAACAACCATGTTTTTAACCTCCAAATCTCTCTTCTATCAGGTTATGAAAGTATGTAGTACTTAAATCCTCTAAACGTTGAATCTCCCTTTAACTGCCTAAAAACCTTCAACCGGGCCTAAATAACCTTCAGAGTTCAAGACTTTACCCCCTACAATTTTTAGACAAGGCTATCAGTTTGTTCTCCTTCTCTAGTTATTATTATGTAAGAACAATACAAGTCTATGGTATGAAGAATCACTGAAACATGCTGTATATTTGGAAGTTTTATCATAAGTGAAAGCAGGACATGAAAACAGAGAAATTACACTCTCAAGAATATCATACTGAGGGTTTGGAAAGATCGGAGGAGACAGAATGATTGAGGGATGTAGTGAATAAAAGGAGTGAGATAGTATGTGGAGGTTTTGAATCCTTTTCCCTGCGGATTTGAAGACGTCCTGTTTTACTTTTCCTTTCCTGCAGGAAGCTACTCCACACTGTGTGCAAAGACCTCACACACACACACAGACATACACACACCATTTCAATCACATGTGCAAATAAATAAGAGCGCTTATAACCAGATGCACAACACACTTCACAAATGCATTTTTCTCACTACATGCTTGAACAAATCAGTGGATTTTGTCACAAGTGCTTCATTGCTGTGAACTTTCATTCTGTATTAAATGTTTGTCAGTATTTTCTAGTTTTGTAGTACTCGAGACCGCTCTTAAGACCATTTTTTTAAGGTCTTGGTCTTGTCTCGTCTCAGTCTCGCACACATTTGTACTGTCTCAAACTACGATAACTTTTTTATATTTTAAGACCAGTCAAGACCACAACTACTGGGATATTACTAAATTGCTTGTGCATTGATGTGTTTGGATGTAAAACTTACTGCTTCAGATGCAATCAATAATTTATTTATTGTATCGGTTCAGAAATTAATGAGGGACCATGTCAAAAATGTCACCAAAATTAATACAAATCAAATTCAAGATATTACTGCAAAAAAGTACTTGTATGAGATCTGGATTGTTATATTATAACGTGATATACTTAAGCAATATCAGAAGAGCAAGAGAGCTGTTTTCACAAATTTGAGCACGACGGCAACTGAATTTTGTTGTTAATGATTTCATTCAATTGGTAACAACTCAAGTGTCTTATTCTAATTATATTTATTGATAAAAAATAAGACATTTCTCAGGCGGTAATGTGGATCTTTATGAATTTAAGTCTTGGTCTCGTCTCGGTCTCAACCTCTCAATGTCTTGGTCTTGTCTCGGTCTAAACCCCTCAATGTCTTGGTCTTGTTTTGGTCTCAACCCCTCAATGTCTTGGTCTTGTTTTGGTCTCAACCCCTCTTGTCTTGTTGGTCGCAGCCTTTCAATGTCTTGGTCTTGTCTCAGTCTCAACCCTTGTCTTGGTCTTGGTCTTGTCTCGGTCTCAGCCCCTCAAAGTCTTGGTCTTGTCTCAGTCTCTGTCTCAACCCCTCAATGTCTTGGTCTTGTCTCTGTCACAACCCTCAATGTCTTGGTCTTGTCTCAGTCTCAACCCCTCAATGTCTTGTCTCAGTCTCAACCCCTCAATGTCTTGTCTCAGTCTCAACCCCTCAATGTCTTGGTCTTGTCTCAGTCTCAACCCCTCAATGTCTTGTCTCAGTCTCTATCTCAACCCCTCAATGTCTTGGTCTTGTCTCAGTCTCAACCCCTCAATGTCTTGGTCTTGTCTCGGTCTCAACCCCTCAATGTCTTGGTCTTGTCTCAGTCTCAGTCTCAACCCCTCAATGTCTTGGTCTTGTCTCTGTCACAACCCTCAATGTCTTGGTCTTGTCTCGGTCTCAACCCCTCAATGTCTTGGTCTTGTCTCGGTCTCAGTCTCAACCCCTCAATGTCTTGGTCTTGTCTCTGTCACAACCCTCAATGTCTTGGTCTTGTCTCAGTCTCAACCCCTCAATGTCTTGTCTCAGTCTCAACCCCTCAATGTCTTGTCTCAGTCTCAACCCCTCAATGTCTTGGTCTTGTCTCAGTCTCAACCCCTCAATGTCTTGTCTCAGTCTCTATCTCAACCCCTCAATGTCTTGGTCTTGTCTCAGTCTCAACCCCTCAATGTCTTGGTCTTGTCTCGGTCTCAACCCCTCAATGTCTTGGTCTTGTCTCAGTCTCAGTCTCAACCCCTCAATGTCTTGGTCTTGTCTCTGTCACAACCCTCAATGTCTTGGTCTTGTCTCGGTCTCAACCCCTCAATGTCTTGGTCTTGTCTCGGTCTCAGTCTCAACCCCTCAATGTCTTGGTCTTGTCTCAGTCTCAACCCCTCAATGTCTTGGTCTTGTCTCGGTCTCAACCCCTCAATGTCTTGGTCTTGTCTCGGTCTCAGTCTCAACCCCTCAATGTCTTGGTCTTGTCTCTGTCACAACCCTCAATGTCTTGATCTTGTCTCGGTCTCAACCCCTCAATGTCTTGGTCTTGTCTCTGTCTCATCGCCTCAATGTCTTGCTCTTGTCTCTGTCTCAATCCCTCAAAGTCTTGGATTATGTGGTCTTGACTACAGCACTAGTATTTTCACACCTATACTATACTACAATGATTTTAGGCACCCAAAACTAGACACTTTTAGCAGAGAGAAAACTACATGAATTATTAAGAGGAAAAATTAATGCATGATTAGAGATGAGGAGATGAGGAGAACTGTAAAAAGTCAGACAGCTGTGTGATGCGGTCACAGTGTCATGGCTGCATTAACGTCTCTTGTTGTCATAGAGACATGATGCGATAAGATCATAGCCACCCACATGTAGTTTATGCCTTTTGTAATGTGGCCGCACCAAGAACGTTCTCTGGTAGCTTGGCAACTGCAGCTCATAGGGGTGTCGGGTGAAGACCGCCCTATCGTACAAACACCTTGTTCACCTGAATTATACCTGCACATCTTCATGCGTGTAAATGCATTTGTGTGTTAGTAATTATATTGTTGTTAATGCAGATATAACTTGTGATAATACTGTATAGCTGATCATATATTTGGATTAAGTGTATATCAGAAAATAGTAAATATAAGATTATACGATAGTAATGTGCAACATTGCTCTTGGTTTAAAGCAAGAGAAAGCGTGCTTTGAAATGTGAATTTCCACTGCCTTTACTCTGAATTGTCAAAGTGATAGTGCAGACTTTCAACTTCATTCAACATCTCAATGTTTGTACAATATATAATTTCACAATAGTAAGCATAAATAAATAAGCATTTCATTTTGAATGTTTGTAGATTGTAGTTTGTAGAGAGAGAGAGAGAGAGAGAGAGAGAGAGAGAGAGAGAGAGAGAGAGAGAGAGAGAGAGAGAGAGAGAGAGAGAGAGAGAGAGAGAGAGAGAGAGAGAGAGAGAGAGAGAGAGAGAGAGAGAGAGAGAGAGAGAGAGACAGAGAGAGAGAGAGAGAGAGAGAGAGAGAGAGAGAGAGAGAGAGAGAGAGAGAGAGAGAGAGAGAGAGAGAGAGAGAGAGACAGAGAGAGAGAGAGAGAGAGAGAGAGAGAGAGAGAGAGAGAGAGAGAGAGAGAGAGAGAGAGAGAGACAGAGAGAGAGAGAGAGAGAGAGAGACTTGTGTATCTGTGTGTGTTCCTTTGATGATGTCCACCTGTCACAGTAGGAGCAGGAGAACATCCCTCTGTCTTAATCCCTCTTTCCGTTACTCACACACACACACACACACACACACACACACACACACACACACACCAAAAAGGATTAGACATTTATCCATTTGAAACAATGACTGGATTTACATCCACAAACAAAAACTCATTATAAGTGTCATGTAAATGCATTAACCAGATTTTCATAACCGGATTAAGCAATGTATTTATCCAAATATTGGGTTAGAGACTTAAAGGAGTAGTTCACTTTAAAATGAAAAATGACTCACCCTGAGTACCAGCTTCTTCCCTCAGGAAGACACTTTAGTGCAGGCTCAATTGCTTTAAAAACTCCTTACACTGTACTGTATGTGTCCAAGACAAATTTCCTTCAGGATAATACAAGTCTATCTAATCTAATCTAAAATTACCCCATGATTTACTCCCCCTCAAGCCATCCTAAGTGTATGGCTTTCTTCTTTCTGATGAACAAAATCAGAGTTATATTAATAAATATCCTGATGCTGATGCTGGTCCATTGAGTTAAAAGCTTTTCGTATTCAACTTAAGCAGAAAGTGTAATGCCTTTGCCAGTTCAAAGTGCTTGCGCTACATACATATATTTTACTTTATAAAGTTTTAAATATGAATATTTTTCTTACAAAACCCCATCGATTTGCTTCAGAAGGCCTTTATTAACCCCCCAGAGCCGTGTGGATTATGTTTATGATGGATGGATGTGCTTTTTGATCTTCAAACTCAATGGACCCGTTCACTGCCATTATAAAGCTTGGAAGAGGATATTTATTAATATAACTCTGATTGAGTTCATCAGAAAGAAGAAAGTCATATACACCTAGGATGGCTTGAGGGGGAGTAAATCATGGGGTAATTTTCACTTTAAAGTGAACTACTCCTTCACATTGTGAGTCACATGAGTCCTTCCTTACACTTGTGTTATTGTACTTGTGTATTTGCTAAAGCACATTGTAATTAATGGCAAGAGTGAGCATCTACAGTATGTCTTAGTCTTAGTTTACTCAGATTTCACAAGTTTGTTTGCCCATATACTCTTTAAGCTATTAAGGTTAAGCGTATTTGGCTTGCTGTCGGCAGTGCAGGGGCTCAAGGAAGCAGCTTCAACCTGAGCTTAGATATACACCCCCCAGTGGGACTACTAATGCTTGGAAGATGAGTATGTTAATGAGATAATGTGGAGTTGGGGAGGTGGAAGGATGCCAAGACAGCTGATGCCGGAGCAATGACAATGATGATGTGACAGGATTGACAACATTTTATTGCAGGTATAACTTATTATTAAAAAATGTCCTCACTAATATAGTGAAGATCTGAGCATAGTGATCATCTTTTAATTTTCTTTTTTTTGCACAGGTGTCTGTGAGGGCTTTGTTTAGTCATAAGGTTTGAGTTAGGCCATATCCCTAACCTGATATAAAAACAATGGAGGTCTATGAGATGTCCTCACTAATATGGTAAGTGTGTGTGTATTCATATTTTCCTATCCCGGTGGGGACTTAAACCTGAATGCACACAGACTCATGGGGACTCGTGTCACTGTGGGGGCCTAAATTGAGGTCCCCATGAGGAAACAAGCTTATAAATCATACAGAATGAGGTTTTTTGAAAATGTAAAAATGCATAAAATGATGTGTGATGGGTAGGTTTATGGGTAGGGGTAGTGTAAGGGGAGAGAATATACAGCTTGTACAGCATAAAAACCATTAAGCCTATGGAGAGTCCCCACAAAGAGAGAGAGAGAGAGAGAGAGAGTGTGTGTGTGTGTGTGTGTGTGTGTGTGTGTGTGTGTGTGTGTGTGTGTGTGTGTGTGTGTGTGTGTGTGTGTGTGTGTGAACATAGACCCCATGCCCGATTTCAGAAAATGCAGGCATTTTCTGCATTTTTTGTCTTTCAAAGTATAATACTGGGTGACAGTTTGTCTTTATAAGTACGAATACAAACGTATGCATACACTTCTCCTCCTCCCTCTTCCTTCCTTCCCTCTCCAAACACACTCGGCATTTTCTCCTCACTGAGCCCGTGACAAACGATGGATCTTGTTCACACCTGAAAGAGCATTTTTATTGCTATCTTTGAAACTCTTTAGCTCGTGTCGGGGGCTAACAAAACTGGTGAGTTTTTACAACTAGGAATGTCTGTGTATTTATTTTTAAAAGAAAATGTGTGATTTAGATATTTTATAAACAAAATCTTTGTTTAGCTTATGTTTAACGATTATAGCCTTTCCTTAAAATGTCATGACAGGATATTTTTAAAAGCAATTGCTTTGTTCTCCTGCTGAATTTTCTGAAAATTTCACTATTTATTAAAAAATAATAATAAATAAAAATAAAAATCAGCACATCACGGACGAATATAAATAGATTTTAATTAGTGCATAGATCTTCATCACAACGCACACGTTTTGTTGTTGTTGTTGTTGTTGAAAAGTAACTGATATATGCTAGAGAATGGCTTGTTATTTTTATTATTAAAGAACACAAATAATATACACATACGCTATGTGTAACGCTGACAGTTAAACTCATTTCCACAACCATGTGTTGCATCTTAATAACCTCTTACAAAATGTTCTCATTAATGTCCTCAGAGGTAAACAGGTTACTTAACACTTAACCCTAGTTAACGAATATTTGCTTTAATAATTTTGTTATAGAGTTGCAAAGTGGTTAACGGTGAACTGGGTTTTATATGGGTAAATGTCGGAACTTAAAAATAAAGACTCAATTATAATATACTTTACAACATTTAACTTTTAAATTCCGACATTGCAGCTCTAATATTATTAGGCTAATAAAGATGCGTCTTTTTCTGCAGTGCCAACTTTTCCCTGATTTTTTAAAATCATGCTATGATATGTAGGATATTTTACCTCATGTATATTTAAACGGTGGCGTAGGATGTTATTGTACTGTGTGCTATGCTCTTAAGATCTTAATTTACGTCATTGGCTTTTAACAAACCAGCACGTGCACTGCGTGGTCAGGTCAAACGGTGCTAAAGAAAGGTCATAATAATGCAGAAGTATATCCTTAATGCAAAAATAAATAATAACCATAACAATAATAATAAATCAATAAAATTCATAAATGCAAAACTGTGATTTTTTGATAAAGATTATATATGAGTAGATGTATGTCATGTGACACATGATTTGGTTAATTAGCCTATGTAAGGATGTCTGCGGATATCGCTTGGCTGCATGGACACATAAGGACACTTACTTTAAAGCTGAAGTTAAAACACTTGTTGTTGTATTGTAGGCAAATGGCCAAGACGCATTAAAAACCTGGCAGCCACTGACCTGTGAAAAACCATAACCCATGTTTTAAAAGCACCATACAGATTTACGGAGGATTACGCACTGGCACTGTATTATTATTTATATGTGCAAACTGTATTAGCCGATTATTCATATTTTTAACTGTATTATTGTTTATATTTTGTTGGTTTGGTTGGTTTAGGTGTCAAGTGTAAAATACTTTACGGTCAAAACGTGAGAAATTAATTAGGCCTATATTATTAATAAACATGTTGTTATTACAGTTAGTAGTAAAGTAGACATGTGCAGCTATAACTTAAACTCTTGTAACTTTAACTAGTAGCTACATTTACGTAGGCGTGGCATGCACAGACTGCGAATTATTAAAAGCGTTTTTTCACCACCACGTTTTATTTTCGGTTATCGTGTTTTGCCATAATCAGTTAGTATGAACAATCCGTCATGTCATGATTTACGTAATGACAATTTATTTACGTGCTACTTAACTTAGCTTTGGGAATAACGTGGAACTAACAAGCAGTCCTGCACAAATTATTTGATGCTGGAATATGTAAATTCTGTCATATTCAGATAAATGCTTAAAGTTTTATTCAGTTACAGATCCTTAAATACATAGACACACTCAGGATCGGTCTAGCTGCATTTGTGAGGCAATGTGATCCACCAGAACACATCCCATGAGCGATCCGTCCCTTTACATTTGGGCCCATGTTCTTGACAAACACTTTCTTATTAAAAGTGGGTATAGCTACTTACTGAAAATATGCTAGACTAGAACTATTCCCAGAAATATTGGGAATAACTCACAAAATATACAAGAATGTTAAACAATTATGAGCCAAATACAAGTCACATCATGACACTGAAGAAAAATCACTAAAGATAAATATAACATGAATATTGTAAATGAGGTGTACTTGAAAGATATTGGTCTAAATAGTGGTGATGATAGCTGTATTAAGTACAAGGCTACTGGTAACAAAGCTACTAATAGCCTAATATTAGTAATAATAACCGTTCGTCATATTGTATGTAATAATTCATTTTCATTAAATCGCTTTTTCTGAAGGCGATTGCTGTATTTTTAAAATGGTTTGACTGCGGATACGGCTCCTGCACCTGTTATATGAACTAATTACGTCTTCTAAAACTGTGTCGGTTTCCAGTTGTTGGTTCAATTGACGTGGTGAGAGACATAGCTCAGAATTTAGAGGGTATGAAGCAAAATAGATGAATACGAATCAGGAAGCTTTATGCCCTACCACATCAAATGTGTGTGAATGCGAGGGAGTGTGTGAGGGAAAGAGAAGGCGGGCTTATGGAGAATCCAAACCACAATTTGCCCTCCTTCTCCAGGGGTATCTAGTTGAGGAAAAACTCTGACGCGCAAGAGCTTTCGAAAACCTTTAACGCTGACACACATGCAAAAAGAAGGAACGAAATATAGCCTATGTTTATATATATATATATAAAAACTTCACGTTATTGTAGTCGGACGAATTCGACTGCCATCAACAGAAAACTGGTTTGCATAGCTGAACTGTTTTTATTAGCACGGTTTTGTTTGGTGCAGGTCTGCGTGCGCAATGATGGCCACCTACCCAGGCCCTGAGGATAACGGCATGATACTAATGGACACGACCTCGAGCTCAGCGGAGAAAGACCGAACAAAAGACGAAACTCCTCCTGAGAAGGGACCGGACAAATCCGACCCGACCCAAAAACCGCCGTACTCATACGTGGCGTTAATCGCGATGGCGATCCGCGAGAGCTCGGAAAAGCGTCTCACGCTGTCCGGTATCTACCAGTACATCATCAGCAAGTTTCCTTTCTACGAGAAGAACAAGAAGGGATGGCAGAACAGCATCCGACACAACCTGTCTCTCAACGAGTGCTTCATCAAGGTGCCTCGGGAGGGTGGCGGCGAGCGCAAGGGCAACTACTGGACTCTGGACCCGGCATGCGAGGATATGTTCGAAAAGGGCAACTATCGGCGCAGACGGCGCATGAAGAGACCGTTTAGGCCTCCTCCGACCCATTTCCAGCCTGGCAAATCTCTTTTCGGCGGAGACGGGTACGGTTACCTCTCCCCGCCCAAATACCTGCAGTCAGGGTTTATCAATAACTCGTGGTCTCCTGCGCCTATGCCATACACCTCCTGTCAGATGAGCAGCGGGAGCGTGAGTCCCGTTAACGTGAAAGGCTTGTCCGCGCCGTCGTCGTACAACCCGTATTCGCGTGTGCAGAGCATAGGTCTCCCGGGCATGGTGAACTCTTACAACGGCATGAGCCACCATCATCACCACCATCACACGCACCCTCACGCGCTCCCTCACGCGCAGCAGCTGAGTCCCGCCACGGCTGCACCCCCTCCGGTGTCCACCGGCAACGGGACGGGGCTGCAGTTCGCTTGCTCGCGCCAGCCCGCAGAACTCTCCATGATGCACTGCTCGTACTGGGATCACGAGAGCAAACACTCCGCACTACACGCGCGAATTGATATATAGATATATACAGATCAACATACTGTACCCGCTTAAAGACAATACAAACAAGGTCCAGCGAGTTTTAAATCCACATAAAGACATTTCAGAAATTGCGCGTGGTCTATAAGGACTTATAAGAAGGAAAACCTTTTACAGGAGCCTCAGATTATGGAAGCACGGCCATATTTTTCTTCGCAGGAGACTCATGGACATTTATGCTCTGAATGTGTATAAACTGTTCAGTCATGTAAGATGATGGCGAGGGTATCAGCGTCATGGAATTACAAATCATGTTTACCTGAATCCGTTCACAACATTCTGTCAGTGACTTTGGAGTGAAGTATTGGGTTCTGAACCCTTTTCAAAAAAAAAAAAAAAAAAAAAAAAAAAAAAATATAATATATATATATATATATATATATATATATATATATATTTTTTTTTTTTCTCTTTCCTGTTGAATGTTTAAGGATGCATTGGAGCTCTGGACAGGTAGACAAACCCAAGCTCTGTGGACACACACACACAGCCTGTGCACCTGTGTTTCGGCCTCTTATTTCCGTGACTGAGGGTCTCGTTGGGGCCAGAGCACGTGACAGCAAGTTTGGACTGTTTTGTATTTACTTTGTAAAAACAGAAAGAAAAAGAAAAGGAAGACGACAAAAAATATATATAATAATAATTTGAATGTCTATGACACATTGGGGCCATGTTTAGCACTTTTCGATCTTTTTTAAATAGCTCTACTTTTTATTCTTTAATAAACTCTTTGTCAACATGACACTGATTTTGGATTTTATCATTTATATAGGCTACATAATTGTGTTGTTATTATTATTATTATTATTATTATTACAAGATTAGCTATTTGTATCGGAGTGCTGCAAATGTTTAGCCAACTACATTTCAGGCCTTCCACTAATATTTTAACCTATAGCCTAGTTTAATAATTATGCGAGATATGTTACTGCATGAAAATAATTTCCAAATAGGACTGTCGAAAACAATTCCTAAAAGTATTAAAACAGTTTTTCGTGCAATATAAGCTATTCGTGATTCCTAAACCTAGATTTGAAAAAATCGTCAGTTGTATGCGAGTACATGTGAAGCGACATCGGGCCTGTAGATGAGGGAACACTTTTAAGACTAATTATGTAGCTGCATTTTGAAACGTTTAACACTGTCAAATAAACGTATTGTACGCATCTGGTGTTTCATATGAATAATTTCGCCTTGTCCTTAAATTATTTTACTAGAATTGCAGTAAAATGCAAAGCAAGTATATATCTTTGAATTTCTTAATTAGTCGGTGAATATGCACATCTCAGAAACTTGTCAAAACGCGATTTTTTACCAAAGACCAAAGGGATTTTTTTATATAAAGTTACATAAAATGCATCATGTTTTTGCACGATTTAATTTTACATAAAAGTCTAAGCGAACATTACAATAACCTCTTTTTTCTACATAATAGCTAATGCTTAATAAATCATAGATAATGAAACTTTAGTAAATATATTTTACGGTAGTGTGTGTGAATAATGAAAGTTAATATAAAGCGTTATTCTCTGTTTGCGCGCTGAACACCTTTATATTGTCAGTGTACACCTTCAGAGTTTCTGGAAGACATATTGTGTTGTGTAGGCCTGTGCCGTTCAGTAAACAGCGTTTTAAAGCTTCTGGTTTAAATTCGTTGACTTAATGATAGAGGCCGTTATTTGAGGTTCTTTAGGACTGCACGAATATTTGAACATTTACATGAATACAACAATGGAGCAAAATATTTCATTTTTAACAAATAACAACAATAACAATAATAATAAGACGGGGGAAAAAAGAAAGAAAAAAAAACATTATTATACTGAGAAGTTGTTTTTCATTGTTTGAATGTAGGTCATTTTTCATTTACTTTTTTAAGCATTAGCGATATAATCCATTGTGTTAGATATTTGGATTTGGATATTTATTTACTTCCATATTTATTAATGACCGTGTATATTTTCCACATCCATCAGCCAGTCACTAGTCTCCCAGGGGCCCGGCCCGCAGGTGTGCGTCACATGATGCGCCCGCATGCAGGATATGCTCAGGGCCAGTGGGAGTTAAAGGTGCGGGGCCCAAAAAGCGCATCGGGGAATGTTGTCACAAAAGAACTTTTCTCCTCAAATATATTTAATGGGCTTGTTCACAGATGTATTGTTCACCCTTCAGGCAGTTCATCTACAGGACACAGGTAGGCCTGTCTGGTAGCCTATATAATAGCCTACATTCACAACAACGTCAGCAATGTTTTCATGCATGTAGGCCTAATTTAGTTTTGTTAATTCATTTAGTTTCATTGCGTTGGCTATCTGCTATAACATTTCCTATATCTGCAATCATTTAGAAACCATTCAATTATATTCTAATAATAATAATAATAATAATAACAATAATAATAATAATAACTGAGAGTGCTGAATTGTTAATCGCTTGTCATTTTAACTTCATTGGGGCTTATACTTTTTGCTTAACGTTATAATAGCCTATGCCTAAAAATGTTGAAGTGATTTGACTATTTTAAATATTCATCCACATGTTTAGCATAGATTCTTAGTGCAGATCATGTCCTACTTTTACACAATCGCTGCTCGACTCATCTGAGCCGCGCTCCCCAAAAGCATCGCGACGCGTGTGAAATCGTCGCTGATCTGCTGGAGCTGTGTGGAGTAACTGAGACCTCTGAAGAAAGAACACGGACACCTGCAGCCTCCTGCAGGTCAACTGCAGAACTACACGGGAGCCTGTATTAGAATATGATATTTATTATTACTCTGTCTGCATTTGCGAAAAGCAATAATAAAAAAATCATTCAGAAAAAATATATAAATACGACTAAATAAATTCAGTAGGCTACACACACACAAACATTTTACCTTTAGGGGTACAACAGCTTGTCACTGCGCAGTATCCTTAAAAAGACACATTTGTACCGTTTACATCTAAAAGGTTCATAGTAGTATCTTAAGATACATATTGCTACTCTCTAAGGTACTGATATGCGCATTTTAAGGGTGAAAAATATGTCTCTTTAAGGGTACTGCCAAGCTGTTGTACCCCAAAGGTACCATTAAAAATAAATAAAATCAGCCAGTGGAGGTTAATAACAGGCTATAGGCTACACTTATTTCAGTTAATACAAATTGGTATGACTGCTGCAGAAGATGAATTGAATTCAGAGAAATCTCATATTTAATGGGGAAATGTTCCAATGGCTTATTAAGACATTGTTCCCCTCCTACACATGCATATACATAACCACTTAAAACGGGGGAAACATGTCAATGAACCTCGTCGAAGCAGTAGGCATAATTGTGGAGGTAATAGCCTAGATCGTTCCACACAAAAACAATAACACATTTGAGACTATATATATATATATATATATATATATATATATATATATATATATATATATATATATATATATATATATATATATATATATATATATATATATATATATATTAGGTTGATTTATATTAGATATATAATAAAAAGATTAAAAATATAATATACAATATAATATATTTGTATATATACAAATAAAAACCTTTCCTATCAAGTAGCTAAATGACAAGTATTTAGCCTATACACTACATACAAAAACCTGCACAAATAGTAGGCCTACCTTTAGCTTGTCACTGCAGTACCCTTAAAAGGACATCTCTGTACCCTTTTTTACACCTAAAAGGTTCATAGTAGGCCTACCTTAAGATAGCCTACATACTCTAAGGTACTAATATACAACAAAGATGTCCTTTTAAGGGTACTGTCCCAGTGACAAGCTGTTGTACCCCTAAAGGTACATTTTTCATTCCTTCTGAGAGTGTACCGTTATGGAAAAAGCCGCGTGATTGGCGTCTCAGCACTTCATGACAGCCAGGACAGCATTTATAGTATAGCAATTTTTTAAAATTGTATTTATTCATTTTTTTGCTTAGTTTGTAGCAACTAGGTTTGTAGCTATGTTTGTTTAAAATCAGTGTAGGCCTAATTTATTTATTTATTAATAATCAATTAGCCTATTCATATTTTCATAGGCTAGGCTGCAAAATATCGTAACTGGGGCAGGCGATGATGTCTGTTTAAGTAAGCGCTTCTGGTGGATTAAAGCCTACATCATTGTTACATATTAGCTTTCAATTCAGATTTCAAATACAGTCTGGATCCTTTCATTGCGGATCAACTGTGGCTGTTACATTGCGTGCGTGCGTGAGCTGGGGGAGTGGGGGGTGGATAAGATGGCAATATCCAAAATCCTTTGCGCCCGCAGTTGCGCGAATGTGTGATGGTTCTGAGGTTTCCGCTGGATGACCTGGCCTCTGGTGTCACAACACAGGTTGTCGGTTTCCCAGTGTTCGGGCACACAATTGAATTCCCAAGATTCTTGGGAGAGGTTTAAACTGGACAGCAGTGGTTTCCACGAGCGCACATCACCCCGCGCGCGCCTATTGAAAAGACGAGAGGGGTCAGCTGTGTTTGCTATACACAGGAAAATAGCCAAAGATTTTATTTGCACAAAATCCGGCAATTGTTACAAAGCACATGATTTTTGTCTGAATCCCATGTGGTCATTTCATTTTTTGGACATGGGGTTGAAGATTCACCCTACGTGATGTTTTCTGTTATTGGCTTTGATGAACAATAGATGACACTAAATAAGCATCTCTATGCCAGAATTATTATTGGGGTGCATTATGATATACCACAGTCGTTTATAAATAGGAAATGGACACACAAGTTTGTATGGGCGACCTCTTCGCCCGAGAAAGGACACGAAGATGTCCATAATAAAGTTCAAAAATGGTCAGCTAAAAATAAGTGATGTGTCATTTTCCTTTTGAAGATAATGGAAGCAATGGAATTGATGCTAAATCACGCAGAGACCCCAGAATGACCTCGGGTTTCCAAGGTCACTCAGATGTTATCATGCAACTGTATACTATTTAACATTATGTATGTTAATGCCAGACTTTTTCAGAAAACAGAATAAATGCAATATCAACAATGACAATGGCATGCTGATAATCAAAGGTCATCTTCATGCTGATCACATGCAGGGCTGGTGTCTTTTGTCTGTTCAATTACTTTTAGTGAAATAATTCAAATATAATAACTGACACAAATTCATAAGGTAACACTTGGGTGCACTAATATGTATTAACTAATGCTTAACTAATGCACAGATAATAGAGATAATGTATGACTCACAAAGAACCTGACCATTTATGAATGATTATTGCATCAGCAACTAATAAAGAGTCTATATGATTCATATATTAAGTAACGTATGAATTGCTATTAATTAAATGTGTGGACCCACTTTATATTAGGTGGCCTACACTATGTACTAACATTTAAATTCATAATTTGATACAATGCACTTATTGTGTACATACATGTTTTTATATTGTACTTACATTTAAAAATGACCTGCATGCGATTACATCTGTAATTAATTTCTGTAATTACATTTATAATTACACTGTTGACACCCTTACACCCAATCCTACCCTTAAACTTACCCACGCCACCACACCTGTCCCTAACTTTACCCTTAAACTTACCCATCCCACCACACCTGTCCCTAACTTTACCCTTAAACTCACCCACACCACCACACCTGTCCCTAACTTTACCCTTAAACTTACCTATACCACCACACCTGTCCCTAACTTTACCCTTAAACTCACCCACACCACCACACCTGTCCCTAACTTTACCCTTAAACTTACCCATCCCACCACACCTGTCCCTAACTTTACCCTTAAACTTACCCACGCCACCACACCTGTCCCTAACTTTACCCTTAAACTGACCCACACCACCACACCTGTCCCTAACTTTACCCTTAAACTTACCCATCCCACCACACCTGTCCCTAACTTTACCCTTAAACTTACCCACGCCACCACACCTGTCCCTAACTTTACCCTTAAACTTACCCACACCACCACACCTGTCCCTAACTTTACCCTTAAACTTACCCATACCACCACACCTGTCCCTAATCCTACCTTTAAACTTACCCACACCACCACACCTGTCCCTAACCCTACCCTTAAACTTACCCACGCCACCACACCTGTCCCTAACCCTACCCTTAAACTTACCCACACCACCACACCTGTCCCTAACCCTACCCTTAAACTTACCCACACCACCACACCTGTCCCTAACTTTACCATTAAACTTACCCATACCACCACACCTGTCCCTAACTTTACCCTTAAACTTACCCACACCACCACACCTGCCCCTAACTTTACCCCTTAAACTTACCCACACCACCACACCTGTCCCTCACTTTACCCTTAAACTTACCCACACCACCACACCTGTCCCTAACCCTACCCTTAAACTCACCCACACCACACCACACCTGTCCCTAACCCTACCCTTAAACTCACCCACACCACCACACCTGTCCCTAACCCTACCCTTAAACTTACCCATCCCACCACACCTGTCCCTAACCCTACCCTTAAACTTACCCACACCACCACACCTGTCCCTAACTTTACCCTTAAACTCACCCACACCACCACACCTGTCCCTAACTTTACCCTTAAACTTACCCATACCACCACACCTGTCCCTAACTTTACCCTTAAACTTACCCACACCACCACACCTGTCCCTGACTTTACCCTTAAACTTACCCACACCACCACACCTGTCCCTAACTTTACCCTTAAACTTACCCACACCACCACACCTGTCCCTAACCCTACCCTTAAACTTACCCACACCACCACACCTGTCCCTAACCCTACCCTTAAACTTACCCACACCACCACACCTGTCCCTGACTTTACCCTTAAACTCACCCACACCACCACACTTGTCCCTAACCCTACCCTTAAACTCACCCACACCACCACACCTGTCCCTAACCCTACCCTTAAACTTACCCATACCACCACACCTGTCCCTAACCCTACCCTTAAACTCACCCACACCACCACACCTGTCCCTAACCCTACCCTTAAACTCACCCACACCACCACACCTGTCCCTAACCCTACCCTTAAACTCACCCACACCACCACACCTGTCCCTAACCCTACCCTTAAACTTACCCATACCACCACACCTGTCCCCAACTTTACCCGTATCACACCTCAATATCAGCAAAAGTGTTTTGCATTACAATATGAACACAAGAAGTACATTGTACTTATTTTTGGATGTAAGTATATAGTAGTTAAGGTCACCTGATAAATGTATTAATTACCTAATAACATACAATATTAACTAATAATGTAAATTCATGTTAATTACCACAATGGTCAAAGCTATGTATTTCAGCTTCCAGTTGTCTGCTTTAATTAATAATTAGCTAACGATTTGCAAGGGTATCATTATGCTATGACTTTACTTGTTGAGGCACTTGACTATTAACTAATTGTTAAGTATGTCATTGTGGTTATGGGTTTTGAATTAGTTAATAGTCATGTGCCTCAACAAGTGAAGTCATAGCATAATTATACCTTAGCAAATCATTAACTAATAATTAATTAAAGCAGACAACTGGAAGTTGAAATGCATGGTGGTAATTAGCACATGAATTTACACTATTAGTTATATTATATGTTATTAGAGAATTAATACATTATGACACATTTAACTAATAACAATTTACAAATTAACAAATGATCTGTGCATTAGTTAAGCATAAATTAATGCATATTAGTGCACCCATATTGTAAAGTGTGTCCATGTGTTTCAGCGAAGGCTATTGAAGGATGATTGTGAAGATGTCAGCCTCTACCCTGGGCTTCTCTTTTCACTTTTAAATAAAGCCATGGAAGTTTCCTCCAGATTTACCTACAGCTACCCACCTAGTTTAGCACCTCAGCACCACCCTTTCTGTGACTGAGATCTTAAAGTTTTGCTTCTAAATCTAATTTAGAAGCAAAAAATGCCCTTTCAAGCAATTACATACCTCTTGGCCAAGGTTCACAATTAAACAAATGATTATATTATGATATCCATAATTATACGCCTAGGCATGGGGGATCCTTTCAAGTGTCATGTGTGTCTGGTTACAGCTGATGAGATTAGGAGTTGGGCTGGTTTGGATCCTGTTAACGGAATGCTTAATGGAATAAGAATGGAATGGGTGAATAATGGAAGCATGCTGTTTGCGGCTTCACTCCTTTAATGTGAACCAGTGTGTGGCACATTTTAGCCTAAGATGATCTCATAACTTTCAGACATTAACAACATACTTGATAGCTGCATATAATGATGATAATAATACATATGATCATTCCCTAAATAAATACCAAACACATTCCTTCATTTACACAAGCACAACCACACACACAGTCTCACATGTATGGAGTCATCTGTAGGATGATCAAAAGTGAGTTTGTGCTTTGAAACATGATCTCCTTCAGCAGGCCTATTTCTGCCTCTGCTCACCACAGGAATGGCTGGAGAATGTTCTGGGAATGTTTAGAAATGCTTATCAGGAAAATTCAGATATGATCATTTTCTAACTGAAACATGACAGACATGACTGTATCAGCCTGCAGGATTTACATGACTTCAGCACCAGGAACACCATAATATCTATAAAGTTCTCGGCTGAAGAGCACAATGAGAAAAGTATGTCCAAGACATCTAATGATGGACAGGGGAACTTCAACATGATGGCAGAAATGAGGAAAGTGCTGATATTTGTAAATGGGTTATTTTTGAATACTGGAAACTAAATTCATTTCATTCTGATAATAGGATGAATTAAGGGTGACAAGGTCAGGGCAGTGTAACTATACAGAGTTTATTTTCTCAACTAATGAGTGAAAATTATAAGTTTTTTTTTGCTGAGCCCTAGCCATGACGTAATCAAAATCGGATGCCCTCATTGGTGTGACATCATGTAGGTGGGCGTGGCAGGTATCAAACAGGAAGCTGACCCTGAAAAATGCATGCAGTGAGGAAAATTACATAAGCTTTTGCTAGTTTTCATAATAAGGTCGAAAAATTATCATAACTACTATTTCGATGGAAACATGAAAATTATGCACTACTGCAACAAAATCTGTGTTCATTTCATGTTTCTATTTTCAGAATTGGTTTGTTTTTATTTTGTCCCATCCACCCAAACACAGTTATGTTTGCTGGATAATGCTAAAATAAAACAACCTAATTCTGAAAATAGAAACATCATAGTTTAAGTCTGCAGTACACCACAATCATGTTTCCATCAAAGGTTTGTGCAGGTTAAATGAGTTTGATAAACAGATTATTGGGGATGGGGTTTACTTTACCTTTTTACCAACCAGTTTACAATTTTGGACATGAACCCTTTTTCTTACTTGTTTACACTTTTCAATGACGTTTGGATGTGTTGTACTTTATGAATTGTGGATGAATTTATAAATATTGAGAAATAACTTAAATAAACATGGACTCTTAATGATGAACAGAAAAAGGAAATCTTGCATATGAAATTATATCAAAGTGTGAACTAACTTGTGTAATAAATATGCTTATACTGATAAGATGTGCTGTCGCAATCACCGGTCGTGTCCCAATCACCCAAATGTTAGTTTACATTAAAGGGTTCCTGTTCAAATGGATAGGTAACATTTTCAGTATTACAGGAATGTATCATGTGTTGGGCTGATGTTTTTCATTTATGGCAAGAAACCTTACACAAGGTGGAAATTCAAAAACTCTATATGAATCCAAAGACCAAATCGTTTTTCACAATAAACTTTCAGCCCGAATGCTTTATATGAATGCCATCTCACTTTTATGAGGGCAAGAGTGTTTCTCTCCAGTACTGGCAACCTAGCCAGATCCTGTTCCAAGAAGGACATGATGTGAGATATGTTATCTTTCAAGACATTTGAAAGATAACATATTCATTATTCATTTAGTCTTACTCTGCCTTATTCATTTAGTCAAAGAGCTGCATTAGGGGAGAGCGGGGCACAACCTAACACTTGTTTTTTTTTTGACTTTCAAAGCTTGTGTAAAGCCACTTGGGGTTCAGAGTATTTATTTTTTCCCACATTAATTGCACACACGTCTAGTACAATTATGTGATTATATGATTTATGTATTATATGATTTGTTTCACTAATACAGTGTATACTTTTTTCTTGATTTAACCCGAAGGAATGGAAGTGAAATGTGACAACATGCCCCATAGGTGGGGTACACTGTAACATGACCAAATGACAACTTAAAATGTTACCTGATATAATCCAAAAAAATATACAAGACAAACTAAAATATTTTGTAATTATATATAATTATTAACTTTTTCAAATAAAATATTCGCATTTTTACAGCTGTTACAATCCACGCCTGTCCCGGACTCCGTTTCCCAGAATCCTCCCTGTCTCACTCCCTCATCATCTCTCCCTGGATTCCCTGCACTTGGTTGTCTTCGTTAGCACTCCCTTTATTTTGGACTCACTCCCCAGACACTCATTGTCGGTTGTTATTATCTGTTCTCTATTATCTTGTTTATTAAACCCATCCTTTTTTTGAAGTCTGCCTCCTGTTTCCTCCCAGCAACAACCCTGGTTTGTAACAGCAGCATAGTTCAAAACATAATCATAAATAATATTTAATAATAAATACAATTTCTGTCTTCATTCACCTTTTTCTCATGGTTTCTCAACAGAATTCATAAAAGCATAGAATAGAATATAGCAACATTTTAATAGGAGCACAATGTAAGGCAGTGTATGACCCACCTGTGCAACAGAGATTTAAACACGACTAGTGTCATAGATCAGCATCAACTGTTAAATAAATAAATACAACTAACCCCGCGTTAGGTTGTGCCCTGTTCAACCCTATTCATGTGTCTAGAGATGCGTGAACGGTTCTGCCTAGCATCTCCTTTCATATTCCACAGAAGAAAGTCATGCAGGTTTACAACAACGTGCGGGTGAACAAATGCCATTTTACCAGCCCCAAATGACACATACAGATGCAAACTATAGCAATGTCCGCCATCACCACTAGATGTCTGCAGATACCACTGAAATACAGGCTGCAGGCGTAACAGGTCCTTTTTAAGGAACTAGATAAGGATATTATAGCATAGTTTAATAGTCTAATTTCCCTCATAAATCCCCGGATTATTAGAATTAACAAAACTTAGAATTATTAGTGCCTTAACAAAACAGGAACAATTAGACCAAAAAACTAGTACAGGCCTATGTGTGTATAGCATTTACGTCCAATAGCCTGTACGCTCATCCCAGTGGAATGGAGGAGAGAGAGAGAGAGAGAGAGAGAGAGAGAGAGAGAGAGAGAGAGAGAGAGAGAGAGAGAGAGAGAGAGAGAGAGAGAGAGAGAGAGAGAGAGAGAGAGAGAGAGAGAGAGAGAGAGAGAGAGAGAGAGAGAGAGAGACAGAGAGAGAGAGAGAGAGAGAGAGAGAGAGAGAGAGAGAGAGAGAGAGAGAGAGAGAGAGAGAGAGAGAGAGAGAGAGAGAGAGAGAGAGAGAGAGAGAGAGAGAGAGAGAGAGAGAGAGAGAGAGAGAGAGAGAGAGAGAGAGAGAGAGAGAGAGAGAGAGAGAGAGAGAGAGAGAGAGAGAGAGAGAGAGAGAGAGAGAGAGAGAGAGAGAGAGAGAGAGAGAGAGAGAGAGAGAGAGAGAGAGAGAGAGAGAGAGAGAGAGAGAGAGAGAGAGAGAGAGAGAGAGAGAGAGAGAGAGAGAGAGAGAGAGAGAGAGAGAGAGACAGAGAGAGAGAGAGAGAGAGAGAGAGAGAGAGAGAGAGAGAGAGAGAGAGAGAGAGAGAGAGAGAGAGAGAGAGAGAGAGAGAGAGAGAGAGAGAGAGAGAGAGAGAGAGAGAGAGAGAGAGAGAGAGAGAGAGAGAGAGAGAGAGAGAGAGAGAGAGAGAGACAGAGAGAGAGAGAGAGAGAGAGAGAGAGAGAGAGAGAGAGAGAGAGAGAGAGAGAGAGAGAGAGAGAGAGAGAGAGAGAGAGAGAGAGAGAGAGAGAGAGAGAGAGAGAGAGAGAGAGAGAGAGAGAGAGAGAGAGAGAGAGAGAGAGAGAGAGAGAGAGAGAGAGAGAGAGAGAGAGAGAGAGAGAGAGAGAGAGAGAGAGAGAGAGAGAGAGAGAGAGAGAGAGAGAGAGACAGAGAGAGAGAGAGAGAGAGAGAGAGAGAGAGAGAGAGAGAGAGAGAGAGAGAGAGAGAGAGAGAGAGAGAGAGAGAGAGAGAGAGAGAGAGAGAGAGAGAGAGAGAGAGAGACAGAGAGAGAGAGAGAGAGAGAGAGAGAGAGAGAGAGAGAGAGAGAGAGAGAGAGAGAGAGAGAGAGAGAGAGAGAGAGAGAGAGAGAGAGAGAGAGAGAGAGAGAGAGAGAGAGAGAGAGAGACAGAGAGAGAGAGAGAGAGACAGAGAGAGAGAGAGAGAGAGAGAGAGAGAGAGAGAGAGAGAGAGAGAGAGAGAGAGAGAGAGAGAGAGAGAGAGAGAGAGAGAGAGAGAGAGAGAGAGAGAGAGAGAGAGAGAGAGAGAGAGAGAGAGAGAGAGAGAGAGAGAGAGAGAGAGAGAGAGAGAGAGAGAGAGAGAGAGAGAGAGAGAGAGAGAGAGAGAGAGAGAGAGAGAGAGAGAGAGAGAGAGAGAGAGAGAGAGAGAGAGAGAGAGAGAGAGAGAGATGCATGCAGTTCGAGATATTCACACGGCATTAAAGACATTCACGACTGCGTACGTTGTCAGCGCGTTACATTATGTCTATTTCCGGGTGAAATCACGGCTCAGAAGTTCGGGTGTCTGCGAACTGTTGACAAAATAGCGATTACGTGTGGAAAGGGAGGGAGTGCAACGCAAACAGGGGAAAAGAATCGAGCGATCGCTTGATTCACTCAGCCTGCCCAAAGAAGCAGGAAGCGGACTAGAGCTGTCCACCTGTCGAGTGAAAGACTGCGCTGGACGTTTGAAGGAGAAGAAGCCTCTGCTTTTGCCTTCTTACTGTGATTGAAACCCGCCCGGTGTTTTGGAGTTCCACCCGAGACACGCACAGTTCACTTCGAACGTTCAGCTTCCGCGAATCCCACAGAACTGGCGTCGGACATTCCATTCCAGTGGGATAATCTGTTCTGAAGGTGAGCGCTTTGCGTTTTGTGTGTGTCGCTTTAAATGGCGTAGATTTTGTTGCATGGCATTGATGTTGGCCGACGTTTGTTTGTTTGTTGAATAAATGGCACGCTTAGACTGCAAAAATAGCAACATTCTTTGAGAAGTGCTTTAGTGTTCCAACCCGGTTCATTTATTATTTAACTTACGTTACTTCCTTTGGCACAAAAAACATATTAGCCTACGTTTGAGCCTTAAAGTATCAAGCTATAAAACCGAGTTGCTTGACTTTTAATGCCATTTAGTTTTGAATATGGAAGAGTTGACATCTGTTTGGTAATTGATTGCTTTCATTTGCTTTATTAAACATGGCTCTTGAAATATTAAAGTTAAACAATGGATCGTAATAGATCCACTACGGCCACTCGTTAACATGTAGGGCGGCTTGGATGACACTCGATCACAGGTTTGCCTGACAGTCCATACGTGGGTTTAGCGGACCGGGAGGATCGTGTCGTAGACGGATGCGATGGCATAATACTGAACTAAACTATGAGTCAAAACCCATACAGACATGAGTAATGGGCCTCAGGACACGCCTGCAGGCCGTTCACCAACCCTGATGCATGTTGCACATAAAACTGAAAAGTACTTTCTGGATCTAGTAATGCGTTCCAGACAATCCCGAACTTGGAATTATCAAAGCTCCCTCCTGAAAGTAACCACTGGAGAGGCTCTCAAGGTCGGAAAGTCCAGGCAGATCCGTGAACACCGTCTTCAGTTTGACGTCATTCCCAAGGTGGTGGCGATTAAAGGAGTAGTTCACTTTAAAGTGAAAATTACCCCATGATTTACTCCCCCTCAAGCCATTCTAAGTGAATATGACTTTCTTCTTTCTGATGAACTCAATCAGAGTTATATTAATAAATGTCCCGCCGCTTCCAAGACTTATAATGGCTCCATTGAGTTTGAAGATCAAAAAAGTGCATCCACAGTGTTGGGAAGGTTACTTTGGAAATGTAATAGGTTACAGATTGCGAGTTACCCTATTTAAAATGTAACAAGTAGTGTAACTATTCAATTACTTTATTAATGTAACTTTTTGAGAACTTTTCTAATTTCCAGCTCTGGGATGCATTTTTATCACTCGCACACGGTGGCAACTCTTAGAGAGATTGTAGCCTAAAGATTTCAGCAGCATTGTGGATGATGTAATTGGCAGATGTTGTGTGCAGCAAATTCAAACAAGAGAACCAATCAAAAGTATCAGAATAGCATCGCTTTACTAAACGGCCTTTAAATGGCAGGAACCATTGTGCACATCAAAAACAGGCAAAGCAACAAATTAATATTATTCAACATATCCTAGCTTTTTACAGAAAATATTCAGATGTACCCTTTGTAATCATTACCATTTTCATAACTGTAATTTAATTACACATTTTTTTCTCAGTAACTGCAACTGATTACAGTTACATTTATTTTGTAATTATGCAACTAGTTACTCCCCAATACTGGCCATCCATCATAAACGTACTCCACACTTAGGGGTGTTAATAAAGGCTTAATAAACCTTTATAAAGTAAAATATCTAACTTCTGTCAGACCGCCTTCCGTATTGAATTTATGGAAAAAGTGTTACTGGCACAACGATGACGTTGGATGTAGCGTAAGCGTTTTGAAATGCAAGAGGCATTACACTTTCTTCGTAAGTTGAATACGAAAGGTGGTCTGCTGGAAGCTAGATGTTTTACTTTATAAAGTTTTAAATATGGATATTTTACTTACAAACCCCCATCGATTCACTTCAGAAGGCCTTTATTAACCCCCCGGAGCCGTGTGGATTATAATTTTACCTTACCTTGAGTGTTCACTTGGCTAAAATAGCGCACTTGGCCAGCTACAGAGAAACTGGTAGCCAGGCAACAGACAAGTGACCAATCCTGAGTGGCAACATCGAAAAACTTGTGCACAATTGAGGCAGATTTTTTTTTTTTCTAATAAGTTGACGTGCATGAACTAAAGTGGAAACACATTTATAGAATAAATCCCTCAATGCACAACAAAAATCTCATGTGACTGCCTCAATAGAGGATGTGATTGGATAACTGGACTAACCAGCGGACCAGTCAAATGCACAGCATAACAGAAAATGCCTGAGCCAAAGTCTGTCATCAAAATGATTTGGTTAATTCCCTCCCAGAAGCGGCTCACGCGATTGAGTCCCCAAACACCAACATCCCAACGCAAGAGAACATGTTTATTGCATTTTGTCTGCAAAAAGAGCCTCAGTGGCTTCCCTGATTACAGCAACTTCTGTTGCGCCAATTAAGTGATCATTTTGTTCTCCTGGATATGAAAGGTCATCTTCAGTCAGATAGTATATTAGTTTGTGTAGACACATGTTTTTTGTGAGTCAAGCTTCTTGGCCCTCACCCAAATACATGTGACCAGAGCTTCAGAGAGACTTTGGTGGCAGACTGTGATGTCATCAGTCAGGGGACACAAACACTTTGGGATGCCCACACACACTCGCTCATAGTCAGAAGAGAGGTCACTGTGGTGACAGGGGCCATGAATGGGCTGATTCTCTCAGTCATGTGAGAGCACAGTGTGTGTGTTTGTTTTAGAGGCGCAGGAAAACATTTTTCCTTAGAAATGGGGACAAACACACACATACACACCCCCAGGGCTGACTGTATGGTGTAAAGAGCAGATTATATATTGAAGAGCCTGTTAGCATTAAGAATGAAGAATCTTTAACGTCTTAATCTTTTTTTTAATTTAATTAAATTTTTTACTAAATACACTTTTTAGGTCATATTGCGCAATGTTATTGTAAAGAGATTTTTTTTTTTGTCTTTGTAATCTTTCATCAAAATGTAATAACTTGCTCTGCATCAAGTTACCTCGGCTGTGCAGGCTGTTGGATAATGGCAGGTTTTGTAATTCAGTTAGTCATTGTAGATAATGCAGCCTTTCTAAAATCTTGCCCATAGTTAGTAATTCAATTCTGATTAACTTTAATGTAATACTGGAAGTGTCCCAACTACAATAGTCTATGTGTCTATGTAATACTGTCCAGCATTAGAAATAAAAACAAGATAACAAAGATGAAGATAACTAAGTGATTCCTTTCAGCTCAATAGCCATAAAAGTGTAATTGGCTAATCTAAAACTCTTGGTCACAGAGAGTGAACTACTGCCATGACATGCATTTTATTTCCATAGTACATTAGCACTTAAATGCTAAATAAAAAATACAATGTTACAAACATGTGCATTTGTTGTGAAACACGTTTGTTTTCTTTTGTACTACCAGTTTATGTCTTCAAGTGACACAAGAAGTGGACTTAAATGGTACTTGGGCAAGGTTCACTTTCCTTAAAGAACACGTTGTCAAAATGCAATGGAGTTGTTTTCTGGTGAAAGACATGCATAAATAAAGACGACAAAATATTAAATATCATGGATGAATATTAACTAATCCAATATTTTGTACTAGGAGGGTGAAAATGGCTTTAAAAATCTTTTGACTTTAGCCATCTTTGTTGCATTATTAATGGTGATGGTTCAAAACTGCCAAAAAGAACGGGAATCTTTAATGCTTCTAAAGTTACAGGCACGCAAACTTGGGGTAAAGAATATATATGGCACTTAGACAGGAATGTTCTATGCAGTTGTTTTTAAGAGGGAAATAAGATACATTTCTAGTTTCAACATTATTTGTTCATCAGACATTCCTTTTTAAAAAGGAAAAAAGTATCAGCTGTATGCAAAGTGGCCCACATTTGATTTTTGACCATGAACAATTTAACACTTTATTCACATTGAGATCCCCATATCTCTGGGATTGAACCATATAGAGCAGTGGTCTTCGCTATTTTTTTCAGGAGAGCCACACTGAGGACAACATCAATAGAAGAGCCACTAATACCGCAAAGTATCAAAAGTTAGGCCCTACATCCAGTCATAAATAGCGAATCTGCTTCTCTATCTGTCATCACTGAACATACAATATGCAGTGCAATGAATACAAAAGGTAGCTAGATAGTGGGTATATACATAATATATTTTTTATTGTAAACTTTCTTTTAGTGCTGTCAGCATGGCTGCTGCCGCTGCAGAACTGACGCGCTGTCTCACGCGTCCCATTTCATCACAACTCTTTAAGTTCATTTAAGATGTTATTTTTTATGAGAATAAAGCGGACATTTTGGCATAATTCTTTCGGTGTGTTATAGTTTGTTCAAGCGTGAAAAAGAACTATATCTGTGCTCATGATGCTGGAACGTAACCCACTGACAGTGCGTATCATATGCTCGTAAAAAGTCGCACAATAAATACAATTCATGTTATAGACGCATTTCATGAGAACGTGTTCATCTATAAGAGCATATTCGGAGTTAAGAGCAGGAAAGACGGACAAAACTGGCAACTCCACAGTGAGTCATGGACGTAAAGGCAGAGTAAGTTTTAAAAAATTAAAATTAAGTTTTTATAAAATTTTAGTTGCACCTTTACAAGTTTTGGCTGCATGTGCACCCAAATTGGTCGTACTCTAGATCCCTAAACATTTACTGCGTCTTGCCCTCTTGTGCTTTGACATACGTGTACTGTTTAATGCCTCTGAGATGTGTTTTTCTCAGTGCATAACTTACATTTTATGGTTATCTTTTTCTGTAAATGGTATAAAGTCCCACAGGTATTTCCACTTTGCATATTCTGACTTGTTAAACTTCACAGACTTCAATGAATGAGCGCCGGTGGACGCAGGCATGTCAAGCAGACGGAGCACATTAGAAATGGAGTGCAATAATTCTTAAAGTACACATGACATTTTGCTAAAATATTTTTTGTTAGTGATTAAGTGTAGGTTTAAAATTCTACATATAACACAAGTAATCATATTTATGGGAGGAGTAACAGTAAAGGCACTATTGTTGGAATAGCCCATTAATGTAATATAATTACTATGTTTAGACGAGTAAATGTGTTTTTCTCCTTATTTTAGATTTAGAGTGTAATGTTTTCTTTTTTTTTTTTTATTTATTTTTTTTTTTTAATAATGTACAGCTACATACACTATATTGCCAAAAGTTTTGGGACGCCTGCCTTTACATGCACATGAACTTTAATGACATCCCATTCTTAATCCGTAGGGTTTAATATGGAGTCGGCCCACCCTTTGCAGCTATAACAGCTTCAGCTCTTCTGGGAAGGCTTTCCACAAGGTTTAGGAGTGTGTTTATGGGAATTTTTGACCATTCTTCTAGAAGTGCATTTGTGAGGTCAGGCACTGATGTTGGATGAGAAGGCCTGGCTCGCAGTCTCCGCTCTAATTCATCCCAAAGGTGTTCTATCGGGTTGAGGTCAGGACTCTGTGCAGGCAGTCAAGTTCCTCCACACCAAACTCACTCATCCATGTCTTTATGGACCTTGCTTTGTCCACTGGTGCACAGTCATGTTGGAACAGGAAGAGGCCATCCCCAAACTGTTCTCACAAAGTTGAAATGAAACTTTGCACTTTGCATTGCACTTGGTGATGTAAGGCTTGGATGAGCTGCTCGGCCATGGATACCCATTCCATGAAGCTCTCTACGCACTGTTCTTGAGCTAATCTGAAGGCCACATGAAAGTTTGGAGGTCTGTAGCTACTGACTCAGCAGAAAGTTGCAACTTCTGTGCACTGTGAGCCTCAGTGTGTGCTGACTCTGCTCTGTGATTTTACGTGGCCTACCACTTCGTGGCTGAGTTGTTGTTGTTCCCAGTTGCTTCCACTTTGTTATAATCCCACTAACAGTTGACTGTGGAATATTTAGTAGTGAGGAAATTTCATGAATGGACTTATTGCACAGGTGTCAACCTATCACGGTACCACGCTTGAATCACTGAGCTCCTGAGAGCGACCCATTCTTTCACAAATGTGTGTAGAAGCGTCTGCATGCCTAGTGCTTGATTTATACACCTGTGGCCATGGAAGTGATTGGAACATCAATGATTTGGAGGGGTGTCCCAATACTTTTGGCAATATGGTGTAGTTACAGGTATACTATATTGTATATTTGTTTTCATGGGCTTTATATTACACATTGTTTGGAGGACACCATTGGGCAGGATGTGGAATAACATTGTTTAAAATAATGGATTAAAATACATTTTTAATAAAAGTTTTGTCATGTATTATAAGTTTCACTTTTCTCATCTGATTAATTGGAAAAATAATCAACAGATTATCAAAATAATAGTTAGTTGCAGCCCTACAGCCGCCTTTTGTCGCTCACTCAGGTGTTCGTGTAAGTGTAGGGTGTTAGGTCCTGAATTTCTTTTTTCTATCAGTTTTTATTTTGTTACTGACTGTTTACTTGTCTCTCTTGCAAAATTAGCTCAGAGTTTCAAATAAAGCCTCAGTGTGCTGTGTGTAAACTATTACAATTATATGGCAGTTTCCCTGTGGTTTAAAAAATGGTTCCCAATATCAATATTTTTCAAGTTAGAAATTCCAGTATCATTACAACAGTAGTTACAGTTGGGTTGCATTAAGATGTCCTCTAGTCATAAAGCATTAGTAGAAGTGTGTGTCATTTGATGTTTCAGGAGGGGAGGTCTCCACAATCCATTGCAAACTTATTCTGGTCTACTGCTTTCATCTTAATTCTACGGAGCTACCTTTTATTGGATTGCAGTTATATAGCCATTTGTGGAATGAAATATAGCCATTTGTGGATGCTCTTTATTTGAACAAAAGGGCATGATTTGTTTTACGTTTTTGGAAGTGTCCAAAACCGGTTTTCTACTCAGAATTGTCAGAAAGTGGTTAATGAGAAAAAAAAGAATCATGGTTCCGTCTCTGTACCAGTGTTTTTGCCCATAATTTGATCAGTTAGTGTCAGGACAGTCAGTACAAGACATCTGTGCTCATTTCCTGTGAAAATGAACTGGGATGTGTGATTGATAGTTATAAGTGAGTCACGCAAGCGCTTGCTTTAATTCGCAATCGCATGTGGCATCACATTTGCACAGTTGTCTCTTCCCTTTCATGCACTTACATAATAGCTGAATTGCATTCTCATCTACAGACCTGATTTCCATGCATATCCTACTCAAACACCTGTATGCACACCTGCGCACTTGTGAGAACTGCTACAGTGAGAGCGCTAAGCGTGCCCGCACTTGGAATCCTACAATTCCTTGCATACGAGTCAGGACACGCAAAAGAATTCAGTTTCGAGGAACAGGAAAGGAGGGGAACATACCAAGAGAAATAGATGGAAAAGAGTACGAAACTGAAGGAGGAAAAGTGTGTTAAAGCAAATAGTATTGATTTCATAAATTTGATTCTTTGAGAATGTTGAATTGATATGTTCATATTTAGTCTGAAATACTTTGGGAAGTGATTACAAGAATGTGTGTTAAGGTGCTTTTGTAAAGTGTGTTTGGTTTGCGTGTGTTTGGAGGATCAAGAGGCTGATCTTTGTAACTTGAGAGTGAGAAATTTGAAAGTCTGCCAATATTTCATACAAGCGCACACACATACTTTGCTAGTTATTTAAAGCCCCTGATCTGAGTAATTGAATATTGAGTATCTGCCGATATCAAATTCCAATTCAATACTTGCATTTTCCTGGTGCTTTTTTTCTTTCTTTCTTTTTTTTAAATCGCACAAACAGATTTCTATTTCTCGAGAGCCTTTAACCACACTGCATCAGAACCGTTTTCTCATTCACACTATCTTTCTGTCTCTCTCGCATGTGTGTGTGCACTTGGTGAACTGATAGTTTGTAAAATCTATGCTTTCCATCTGTCAGCTCTTGCATAACTTTCTCATGTAGACACATATCACAGCTTTATTAAACATGCTCATACAGTTAGCCGTACAGGAAGAGAGGGAGAGAGACACTTGTGTGCTCCACCCACAGCTAAAATGGGACCTTTGTTCAGTCAGGCCTCAGTAGGTAACTGATTAACACTTTTTTTTTTTTTTATGTGCTTGTGTGCTTGTGTGCTTGTGTGTGTGTGTGTGTGTGTGTGTGTGTGTGTGTGTGTGTGTGTGTGTGTGTGTGTGTGTGTGTGTGTGTGTGTGTGTGTGTGTGTGTGTGTGTGTATTGAAATTGTGCCACCGTGGCACAGCACAGAAAGGGCAGCTGCACAATGGACTCTAAATTTAGAAGTTAAAGGAATAGTACACCCAAAGATAAAATGTTATCATTTACTTGATGTCAAGTAAATGTCACAAGTCACATGAAATCTGTAGAAATGTCACAAGTCTACAAGTCACCATGAAATCAAAAATCTTGCACTCAAGGGTCTTATTCTATTCGTTATCGGCTGATGATAGCTTTTTATAGAGTTTAATTTGTGGTCTCTATAAAGACCGATCACATGACGCAATACTCACCAGACAAATTTTCTTTGTGCAGTTAAGATCGCTTCACTGGAAGTTCTACCAGGTGTCTGAAAGAACAGTACATTTGCAATGTCTTTGCGGAGAGACATTGTAACGATAGCAACGCTACAGCTGTGTGATTTTTATTGCATTTCTTTCCTTCACAGTGGTGCGCTTTCGTTCCTTCCTAAAAGCCTAAACTTAATATCTAAATCAGCTAGATCAGTGATTGTCGTAAAATACAGTCTACTGGTGCAAAACTGCAGGATGTACACTTGTCCATACTGCTGCCCTCTGGTAAATGATTCAGGTCTATCACATCACAGACCGATGTCCTCAAGAACAGCTTCTACCCCAGCGCCATTCGGGAGCTGAACACTGCCAGGCACACACACACACACACGCACATAAACTAAAAGAACGTGCCAATCTGATCTGGCATTTAATACCTCAGTCCCACAGGTTAACTTCCTCTGTATACCTCAGTGTATGTCTATGTATATGTTTAGATCCTGTTGCATTTACTACACTCCCATTGCATGCAATAACTTATGCAGCACTTTACTGCCTATTGTGCAATAACCTGTCTGTACGGTCTGCTGTGAAAGCTCTGTGCAATACTTGACTGCTCAGTACTTGTACCATTAGTATGCAAAACAATGCAACACTTCTGTTCTATGCCACAACTGTGCAATAAGTGTGCAATACTCAATACTCCACACATCTTTTTACATTGTTACGGAATAACTGGCTTCATTTGCTCTACCGCCTTGACCCCCTTGAACTTGTTTTGTGTGTATTGGTTTATGTAATTTTACTTAGACTATATTGATATTTATCTCAATTGGACGTTTAGCTTGCACTAGTTATTTGTGATTGCACTGTAAGGATTGCTCTAATTTCTCTGTATAGTGACGATCTTGAATCTAATATTGCATTGTTCATATTTGTCTGACTGTTCAGACTCAAAAGATTGTTTTAATGGCCTCCACTGTCACTGTTGTTCCAAACTCAAGACTTTTTCTTGAAACACAAAGGGTAAATTGAAGATTAGGTTTGTAAAGCTCCAAAAGTGTCTCATAAAAGAGGTCTGTGTGATTTGTACACTATATCCCAAGCCTTCTAAAGCCATACAGTAGCTTTTGTAAGAAATAGACATGGAAATTTAAGTCTGAAAGTCTTGAAATTGACCCTAATCTTCTCCAGTGGGCTATTAAGCATTACAGCTGGCACACACACTTAGGTGAACACACATTGGAGGAAGGTATGAAATTTATAAAAAGGTGTGGATCTTTAGCTGCTGGTATTGTACTGAGCTGTTACTGATGTGGGAAATGTTAGGCAGCTACAGCGCTCTCTTTGTTTATTATGAGGTTGTGGCGACACGTGGATATATTGTACAGATCCTTTTGGCCACACCAATGTTAGCTGGTTTGTCAAAACACATGTCATAGTCACAAATTTACTACATAAAAAAACTTTACTACTGTTTGTTGTTCTTTTCACACTCTTTGGAGAGGCGTTTATAATTACACAAGAGGCCAACTCTGAGATCATCTTTAGTTCCTGTAAATTATAACGATGCCACTGGAAAACATGTTGATCATAATTATTATGAGTAAAGTGTGTTCCCCTTTTTTATGTCACTTAAGCTCAATGGTGCAAACTTTGACAAATCCAACCTACATAGTAAGTCATCCAAATGAGGTATATCCTCCTTCATGCTTCTTAGCTTGTGCCCCTTCATACTTATTAAAATGTGCTTTTTTTTTTTTTTTTTTTTTGCAAATGGATTAATGTCGTCTGCAAAAAAAATTACTGTACTCTATTTAGTATTCAGTGCTTGGTGTCTTATTATACCTAAATCAGATTTCCTTTAATAGTCTATCCCCAAGTTTCACAGACAAGGCTTAAGCCTAGTCTCAGACTAAAATACATGTTTGAGTTGTTTTAAAGCCACAATATGCAATTTTTCACCACTGGAGGTTGCTTATTCAAAACAAAGACATAGCTTGATTTTGCGGAGCTTTTATTATGCTGCAGACGAGCGCTTCCTCTTCTTCCACTCATTTATATGTGGGGTAAAGCAGCGCTGTTTTATCATATTACATACATTTAAGTGTGTTATAATGCGTTATGTTATAATGCTACTCTGCAATCGCTTGGTGGCTACTATGAGACACTTGTTGCACACTGCAGTAGATTGATATTAGGCATGGTAATGGTAGTTGCGGTAAATCAAGAAAACCAGATTTAAAGCTATATAACAATGATTCGTTTTCTGTCAATGAATGTCTCCAAACAGTTGCTCCCTTGTCTAAGAAAACACATAATATATTTAAGCGTCTTTGGTGTTTCCGCGGTTTTTACAGAAATCGAGGGTAACGCGGGTATGATGTCATTGATAGGCCACACATGGACATGGTCCGTGTCCTGGTTAAAATTGCTTATTTCTCTGGATTTAAACATTCTTGGAAACATTCGGGATAATGTTAGTACACAAGTCAACAAAATATGTAACATTGTTCTAGTGGTTTTTGGATATTTGAATCCAGAAATCTTACATATTTTGCCTTTAACTGAAAGTAACATGGACTGACATATCTTAAAACGTGTCAGTGCCATTGTCTCAAGATGCACACTAGTAATGTTGTTGTTGTGTTTTTTTCTTTCTTTCCTAAAGCATGTCTATAAAAGCTACTTAAAGGGATAGTTCACCCAAAAGTGAAAATTGCAAAATGATTTACTCACCCTCAAGCCATTCTAGGTGTATATGATTTTCTTCTTTCAGTTATATTAAAAAATGTCCTGGCTAATCCAAGCTTTATAATGGCAGTGAATGGAAGCCCAAAAAATATGAAGCCCAAAAAAGTGCATCCATCCATTATAAACGTAATTAATAAACATTAATAAAGGCCTTCTGATGCGAATCGATGGGTTTGTATAAGACTATCCATATTTAACACATTATAAAGTAAAATATCGAGCTACCAAAAGACTGCCTTCTGTATTCAATTTACAAAGAAAGTGTAATGCCTCTCGCAGTTCAAAACGCTTGCTCTACGTCCAACGTCATCATCGCGGCAGTTACAATTTTTCCGTAAATTGAATACGGAAGGCGGTCTTCCGGAGGCTAGATATTTTACTTTATAACGTGTTAAATATGGATATTCTTATACAAACCCCATCATTTTGCTTCAGAAGGCCCCGGAGCCGTATGGAGTACTTTTATGATGGATGGATGCACTTTTTCTGGGCTTCAAATTTTGGGCTGCCATTCACTGCCATTATACACTCACCTAAAGGATTATTAGGAACACCATACTAATACTGTGTTTGACCCCCTTTCGCCTTCAGAACTGCCTTAATTCTACGTGGCATTGATTCAACAAGGTGCTGAAAGCATTCTTTAGAAATGTTGGCCCATATTGATAGGATAGCATCTTGCAGTTGATGGAGATTTGTGGGATGCACATCCAGGGCACGAAGCCCCCGTTCCACCACATCCCAAAGATGCTATATTGGGTTGAGATCTGGTGACTGTGGGGGCCATTTTAGTACAGTGAACTCATTGTCATGTTCAAGAAACCAATTTGAAATGATTCGAGCTTTGTGACATGGTGCATTATCCTGCTGGAAGTAGCCATCAGAGAATGGGTACATGGTGGTCATAAAGGGATGGACATGGTCAGAAACAATGCTCAGGTAGGCCGTGGCATTTAAACGATGCCCAATTGGCACTAAGGGGCCTAAAGGGTGCTTTATCTCCAATTACTCCAATTGTGTTTAACAGAAAGAAGAATGTCATATACACCTAGGGTGGCTTGAGGGTGAGTCAATTATTTTTGGCTGAACTAACCCTTTAAATGTGCTACTTGAACTAAAGCCTAATACTGGCTTAATCTAAACCCTGTCTGTGAAACCAGGCCTATTAGTTTCACAAAATTAATAAGCGTCTTAGACATTGTCCCTTTCTTATTCAATGAAATATGTGGCTCTTAGTTTGGTCTGAGTGGCCAATATCAGTGCTGATATCGGTGTTGATATTTACATTTAATCATTTAGCAGACGCTTCCAAAGCGATTTACAAATGAGGAGAACAATAGAAGCAATCAAGCCAACAATAGGGCAACAATATGTAGGTGCTGTGACTAGTCCCAGTTATTCTAGCACAGTAGTACACATATCAAGTTCTTCTCTTTTTTTCCATTTTTCAATAATAAATATAAAACATAGATGTATAGAATAGAATAGCAAGTGTTATTTTTAATGGGTCAAGTGTTGATGAAAAAGATGCGTCTTTAGCCGTTTCTTGATATTTACCAATGACTTCCTTTTCTATCATGTTCCTATCAGCTTTAATAATTTATGTTTCCTGAAGTGTCTCTTTTTTAGGGTGTGTGTGTTAGAAGTGTTGTGAGAAGGAGGATGTAGTTCTATGCGGAATGTGAATTCCTGACATTCCAGTGTGAGAGTGGGAGGTAGATCAGGGCAGATGAGGAAAAGAGGAATACCTCCGGGTTGGAGGGCTGTAAGGTTTGTTCCTCTAACTGTGCCTCTCTCTGTTTGCTCTGTGATAAGGACACAGTGGCTGATGTGTGTACAAATGAAGAATGGATATGCTCTCCTAGGGCTACACAGTAATGGTTAATTTTTTTTTTTTTCTTCACATTAGGTATTTTATGAGAAGCAATCCAGGTGCAAATGAGACAAACCACAGATTCAGATCACTCCACAAATGCAAATTCATTTTCTTTTAGCCAACTGGTAAAATCTTAAGAAGCTTCTCTCAAAAGCTAAAACTAATATTCCTAATATTAATTCCAAATTATGTCAAATTTTTACTTTGCATTTACTTTTAGTTTGCATGGACCGAATTTATTCACCAACCATGATCACAAACAATATGGTGACACTTTCATTTGAGCAAAATTTCACAATGAATATTGCTAAATTGTGTTTGTCAGTGTTGTCAGATCATCAGTGCTTTTTTGTGCAGTGCAGAGAGACAACATGGTTGATTAGGTAAAACGCTGGGCAGAAAATGTATCTTTTTAAGAGAAAAGCCTCATTTAGGAGATTTTATTCTCTTGATATTTGGCAACCCCATGCAGGAAAGATTGTGGAAAAATAATAAAACTTTTTCAGGACAAATAATTTTGAAGGATTAGTTCGCCCAGAAATGAAAATTCTGTCATTAATTCCTCTCTCTCATGTCGATCCAAACCTGTAAGACCTTCGTTCATCGTCAGAAAACACAAATGAAGATATTTTTGATGAAATCCGAGAGCTCTCTGACCCCTCCATAGATAGCAATTTAATTAACACTTAATTAACACGGAGTCGTGAACGTGGATTGACGAGACCTGGAAAAGAAGACAATGCTGAATAAAGTCGTAGTTTTTGTTATTTTTGGACTAAAATGTATTTTCGATGCTTCAAAAAATTCTAACTAACCCACTGATGTCGCATGGACTACTTTGATGATGTTTTTATTACCTTTCTGGACATGGACAGTATACCGTACGTACATTTTCAATGGAGGGACAGAAAGCTCTCGGACTAAATCTAAAATATCTTAAACTGTGTTCCGAAGATGAACGGAGGTCTTACGGGTGTGGAACGACAGGAGGGTGAGGCATTAATGACAAAATTTTCATTTTTGGATGAACTAACCCTTTAATGTTATGAAGCGATGAGAATACTTTTTGTGCACAAAAACAAACAAAAATAATTACTTTATTCAACTAATTTGTTCTAGCCTGTGTCAGACTCCTACTCTGTTTACGTTGTAAATAGTGCAGCTCCTGCGTCATCACACACATGCGTCGTGGTGCTCACATGAACCGCATCGGCTGCAATAGAACTCAAGAGCGCTGCACTATTTACTCTATTAACTAAATTAAATGGCTGTCTATGGATGGTTCAGAAAACTCTCGGATTTCATAAATGTATATCTTAATATGTGTTCCAAAGATGGTTGGATTTGGAACGACATGAGGGTGAGTAATTAATGACAGAATTTTTATTTTTGAGTGAACCAACCCTTTAATTTGATTTGATACATTTTTAAAGTGTTTTTAATTAATTGAGAGAAGCAGAAATGATCACAATTAAAATATGATTAATGGTGTATCTCTATGCTCTCCTGTGTCTGAGAGTGTATGCAAGCAGTGGTTCTCGAAGTTTGTGGTGCTCATCTTGCAATGCGTGCGTCTAAACATCACTGCTGGGACTTTGTACGTCCTGCTAGCATTGTTCTCTTAATAGCAGTGGGAGTGTGAAATTGTGTGTGCGTGTTTCAGAGACAGAGTTATGTATACCCTCATTTGTAGAATCAGTATAAAAATAAAGTTTTGTCAAAATTGTAAAAATGCTTAAAGTTTTCTGTCAGGACAAGAGTATTTATAAAAGAGATACAGGGCCATGCACAGGCATTTTGAAACCAAAAAGGGGCACTATAACGGGGTTGAGTATCATCTTAATATGAGAATATTGAATAACAAACCTTTTACAATCTTATTGTAAATACAATTGTTAGGCTTTAGTGCTAATTAGATTTATGTTGTTGTAATTATGCTTCCAAAAAGTTGATTCTGCGCTAATTTGATGATCTCATATTTAATGCCATTTAAAATGTTGTAGATAAGAATCGCTAAAGTTATTGAGTATATTTTGAGACAAATGTCTTGTTAATGATTTTCAGTTTTGTTCAAATTAAATAAAGCAACAGTTTTTCAGTAACTGAAGATTATGTATATGCAACTAATTTAGAACATTTATAGTATAGTATGGTCTTAATAAAATATAAATATGATGTATGTTATAGATACTAGTATTAACTCAAACAATTGATTATAATGGGAAATATACTTTAGAGTTAAAATGTGACAAACTGTCTGCTAAATGTTCTGTATGATGATTCACCCGCTGATATGCTGGAGCCTTGAATCCATATTGCAAGTTGAAAGTTGAATGGGCTTTAGCCTCCCTTTTTGAGTCCATTGGTCTTTTTTTTTGTGATGTCATTGTTTTTAGTCTACAAAGTGTGCTGATAACAGCAAATTTGGTGTTATTTATATTAGATCAGAACAAGTACATTCATTTGATAAGACAATTAATTATCTTCCAAGAACGTGGATATTTTGCACAAGTTGTTAGCACTATTAGAAGACCAGGGTCAAAACATTACCGTCAGAAATACAAAAACAAACTACCAAAGTACTAATTCTGTGGGTCAATCACTGTCTGTAATGTGGATTGTAGATTGTAGTTTACCTGTTAATGTGATGACATTACAGAACTGCCGTCTCCACAGAGAGCGCGGAGCGAGTGGGAAAACATGGAGCGGAGTGGTGTATTTTTAGTGGAACAACGCTTTTATGGGAATCTTCTGGGGGTAAGGGAGGGAAGGGGCAAGAGGGGCACCTCAGTCAATGAGGGCAGAGGGGCAGTGGCTCTAGCCACCGGGCCACCCCTCTGTGCACGGACCTGATGAGAGTAATATAAAAAACCAAAAACAATAAAAGTCTGTGGAATTTTCCCAATTACATAGCTGAGTAAACCGTGTGTGTGTGTGTGTGTGTGTGTGCGCGCATATTTCACAGCAAGAGAGAAAGAGCCAGTAAACTTTTCAAGCAATTCTGGGCCGTTATTATGACACCCACTTCCCTAGCTGCAAAATGAACTATGCAGAACTGAACTGTGGGGCAGCAGGGGTCAGATGGTGATACTATGGTATATTTATGTACTATGATAGTGAATGATTACCACATTCAAATATCATTTTATTTCAAAGAATAAAGGCCCGTTCACACCAAGAACTATAAAGATATGTGGACCAGTGGACAATATTGTTCTGTTTATTCTAAACATGCTTGTCTGCCGCTTTAAATTCTCGCACATTACAACAGGATGAATTATGATTTGCTTTCAACGTTTTTGTCATTCATCAACTGCAAAAAATCGTTCTGAAAGTGAACTACATGGCATCTGTCTCTCTGTGCTGTTATTGTTATAGCTGTGGTCAGTGTGAGCTCTGTTCTTGAATACTGAGAGCGATTTTTAGAACTATATCTTTATCATTCTCTTTATAGTCCTTGGTGTGACCAGGCCTTAACAATGACAAAGAAACACATGGAACATTTGAAGCACTCAGAACTAATTGAATACTATAGTTTTACCATGAGAAAAAAACATGGCATTGCCAGGCACATGCCTGAAAACTTATTGTATTACCATGTTACAGGTAAAAACAGATATTACTGTGGCACATGTACCAAAAAACATTACCATAATGGTAATCATGGTCTTTTGCAAGTTTTTGCATGCATATTTTATTTATGCATAAGTAAAGTTCACATATGTAATTAAGTAAACTCTACTTAACTAAGTAAAGTAAAATTAACAAAGAAAATTAGTCTTAAGCCAGTAAAAGGTTGAGTAGTTTCTACGTAGTTGAAGTTTTCTTTGCAATACTATTTATTTAAACAATATGATACTGAATTAAACCTTGCTTTTAAAGTGTATGCTTTACTTAGAAACATCTAAGTAAATCATACAGTAGATATTGTGTAGACACCACATAATAAACTCAGTACCCACCCAAACCTGAGTAAAGAGATGTGTTTTTAGTCTAGATTTAAACTGACAGAGTGTGTCTGCTTCCCGAACAATGCTAGGAAGACTGTTCCAGAGTTTAGGCGCTAAATAGGAAAAGGATCAACCGCCTGCAGTTGATTTTGATATTCTAGGGATTATCAACTGGCCAGAGTTTTGAGACCACAATAGACGTGATGGAGTATAATGCGTTAAGAGCTCGCTTAAGTACTGGGGAGCTAAACCATTTAGTGCTTTGTAAGTAATAAGCAAGATTTAAAAATTTATACAATGTTTAATAGCGAGCCAGTGCAGTGTTGACAGAACCAGGCTAATATGGTCATACTTCCTTGTTCTAGTAAGAACTCGAGCTGCTGTGTTTTGGACCAGCTGAGTTTGTTTATTAAGCGAGCAGGGCAACCACCCAGTAGAGCATTTCAATCTCTCCAGCCTTGAGGTCATAGCATGAACTAACTGTTCAGCATTTTGCATTGAAAGCAAGTTTTGTGTGTGTGTGTGTGTGTGTGTGTGTGTGTGTGTGTGTGTGTGTGTGTGTGTGTGTGTGTGTGTGTGTGTGTGTGTATGTGTGTGTGTGAGTGTATATGTATGTGTGTATATGTATGTGTATATATAATATATGCATATATGCATGCTAGAAACATGGCTTTTAAATTAAAGATTGGTATCAAAGAGCACACCCAGGTTCCTAACTGACGACAAGGACTTGACAGAGCAGTTTGTTGCAGGAAATTACTAGTCATCCAATTTTTTTATATCAGCTAATTCCTTTTGCTTGTTAATAATTTCATCCAGAGATAGTATCATCAGTACATGAATTAATGAGCAATGTCCTGGTGCATGTACAGAGTGAAGAGCAACGGTCCTACTGCTACAAAAATGATAACGGTCAGATAAGTATGATTTAAACCATGTCAATGCAGTTCCACTAATGCCAACATAATTTGAGTCAAAAGAATGTTGTGGTCGATAGTATCGAATGCAGCGCTAAGATCGAGTAACACTAATAGAGAGATACAACCATGATCGGATGATAAGAGTAAATAATTTGTAACTCTGATGAGAGCAGTCTCAGTACTATGATACGGTCTAAATCCTGACTGGAAATCCTCACAAATATTTCTTTCTAAAAAGGAGCATAATTGTGAAGACACTGCCTTTTCCAGTATTTTTGACAGAAAGGGTAGATTTGAGATCGGCCTATAATTGACTAATTCTGTAGGATCAAGTTGTGGTTTTTTAATAAGTGGTTTAATAATAGCCAACTTAAAAGTTTTCAGTACATATTCTAGTGACAAGGATGAATTAATGATATTAAGAAGAGGCTCTATGACCTCTGGAAGCATCGTTTTTAGTAGTTTAGTCGGTATAGGGTTGAGCATACATGTTGTTGATTTTAGATGATTTAACGAGTTTAGCCAATTCTTCCTCTCCTATAGCAGTGAATGAATGTCATTTTTTCTCAGTGACACTACAATGCTCTGTCTGATGTGATACTGTAGTAGACGGCTGCATGGTTATAATTTTCTTCCTAATATTATCAATCTTACACGTAAAGAAGTTCATAAAGTCATTACTGCTGTGCTGTTTACAACCATCAGAAGTTGAAGCTTTATTTTTGGTTATCTTAGCCACTGTATCAAATAAATACCTAGGGTTGTGTTTGTTTTCTTCTAAGAGAGTCGAGAAATAAGCAGATCTAGCAGTTTTTACGGCCTTTCTGGTCGCAGTCATGCTCTCTATCCACAAAATCCGAAAAACTTCCTTTTTTCTTCCAGCTGCGCTCCAATTTCCTGGCTGTTTTAAGGGCCGGGTGTGCTCGTTGTACCACGGCGTTGGACTATTTTCTTTAATCTTCTTTAAGTGCCGGGGAGCAACTGTGTCTAAAGTGCTGGAAAAGAGAGTCAATAGTTTCTGTTGCAACATCGAGTTCCTCTAGGCTATCTGGGATGCTGAGGAGATGAAACTGATGAGGAAGATTATTTACACAGCAATCTTTAGTGGTGTTGATAGTCCTGCCATATTTGAAACAACTGGTTTTGCAGCCTTTGCTAAATTAAGTATAAATGATACTAGATAATGATCTGAGATGTTGTCGCTCTGCTGCAGAATTTCAACGGTATCAACATTTATTCCATGTGACAATATTAGGTCTAGAGTATGATTAAGGCGATGAGTGGGTCCTGACACTTGTTGCCTTACTCCAATAGAGTTTAGAATGTCTCTAAATGCCAATCCCAATGCGTCTTTTTCATTATCCACAGCGATCAGATTTAATGTGGTAGGCAATATTAGACAATATGGTGATGGGTAAGTTTTATATATATATATCAATTTAAACAACAAGGAATGATATCAAGTCAGCAGACAGGAGGCAGACAGACACCTCAACACTTGGTACACAATACACAGTGACAGTAACATTCGATGGATCGTTTTTGAGTATGAATTAGGAGTGTAATGGTACACAAAACGACGGTTCAGTACGTACCTCGGTTTTGAAGTCATGGTTTAGTACGGGTTCAGGACAACGGGGAGGAGAAAACTAAATATAAAATTACTTTTTATTTATTTTTATTAAACAGTGAATTAGTGAACAAATTGTGTCTGTCTTAAAATTAATTTTAAATGAATTCAATTATAACTAAAAGTTTTTTAAAGATAATGCTGTAAATTACACTCACCTAAAGGATTATTAGGAACACCTGTTCAATTTCTCATGAATGCAATTATCTAATCAACCAATCACATGGCAGTTGCTTCAATGCATTTAGGGGTGTGGTCCTGGTCAAGACAATCTCCTGAACTCCAAACTGAATGTCAGAATGGGAAAGAAAGGTGATTTAAGCAATTTTGAGCGTGGCATGGTTGTTGGTGCCAGACGGGCCGGTCTGAGTATTTCACAATCTGCTCAGTTACTGGGATTTTCACGCACAACCATTTCTAGGGTTTACAAAGAATGGTGTGAAAAGGGAAAAACATCCAGTATGCAGCAGTCCTGTGGGTGAAAGTGCCTTATTGATGCTAGAGGTCAGAGGAGAATGGGCCGACTGATTCAAGCTGATAGAAGAGCAACTTTGACTGAAATAACCACTCGTTACAACCGAGGTATGCAGCAAAGCATTTGTGAAGCCACAACACGCACAACCTTGAGGCGGATGGGCTACAACAGCAGAAGACCCCACCGGTACCACTCATCTCCACTACAAATAGGAAAAAGAGGCTACAATTTGCACAAGCTCACCAAAATTGGACAGTTGAAGACTGGAAAAATGTTGCCTGGTCTGATGAGTCTTGATTTCTGTTGAGACATTCAGATGGTAGAGTCAGAATTTGGCGTAAACAGAATGAGAACATGGATCCATCATGCCTTGTTACCACTGTGCAGGCTGGTGGTGGTGGTGTAATGGTGTGGGGATGTTTTCTTGGCACACTTTAGGCCCCTTAGTGCCAATTGGGCATCGTTTAAATGCCACAGCCTACCTGAGCATTGTTTCTGACCATGTCCATCCCTTTATGACCACCATGTACCCATTCTCTGATGGCTACTTCCAGCAGGATAATGCACCATGTCACAAAGCTCGAATCATTTCAAATTGGTTTCTTGAACATGACAATGAGTTCACTGTACTAAAATGGCCCCCACAGTCACCAGATCTCAACCCAATAGAGCATCTTTGGGATGTGGTGGAACGGGAGCTTCGTGCCCTGGATGTGCATCCCACAAATCTCCATCAACTGCAAGATGCTATCCTATCAATATGGGCCAACATTTCTAAAGAATGCTTTCAGCACCTTGTTGAATCAATGCCACGTAGAATTAAGGCAGTTCTGAAGGCGAAAGCGGGTCAAACACAGTATTAGTATGGTGTTCCTAATAATCCTTTAGGTGAGTGTATATAGGAAGCCCTTACTTGCACATTACTATAATATTAAAGGTTAATAACAGAGCCCAAACTATTCAGTTGCCATTTATTTTTTTTAGATGTAATAATCAACACTCAAATAACACATTGTATGCAAACATGTAAACTTCAAAATAAGGCAGTTTTTGCTTAACTTCTAAATCTAATTATAAAATTGTTTTTACTCCAATTGGTTGTTGAAATATAATCATTTATACACAGTGTCTGTCATTTTCATGACAGATTTATTTAAACATTAAAATGGACAGAATACTTAATATGTTCGTGTGGGAACTCTGAAGCGCATAAAACAAGCCGACTGTTAACTGTTAAAGATTGCTTTTGTACACATGTGCATTGTACTGGAAGTCCTGTACAGAAACGCTTCGGTACGAATACGTGTACTGTTACACCCCTAGTATGAATGTGTCATTTTGAGTACAAAATGAATTCCAAATGTCACAAAATGGCAAGTTACTAAACCTAACAACATAAGCAATGATAAAACTGTGTAAATACAGCTGGAAAACAGAGAAAAATCAACCTTATTATTTATTCAAGCCCCAGTGCGTGATGGGAACATGAGTATCAGAAAAGTTAGTTTTACTTAATTTTATAATGTTGATATTTTCACTTTAATTCCTACAAACTTGAATTGAGTACTGATATTGGATTTACCTAGTTTTTTTAATTCTTGCCTTAAAAGTTACATTTGTTTTTTCTGTAGTATTTACTTCACCACAGAATCATTTTTAGCAGTGCATGTCTAGAAATCATAGTAATACTGTACTTTTATTACAGTTTTTTTTTTGTGAATACAGCAACGAGTCTATTAGAGAATGTTCATATGTTTTCAGGCATGTGTAAAACATAGAAAGTGAGTTTGACAGTTATCTAGCATAACCAGTTTATCACATCACCCTCTACCGCTACCCAGTAATGATTGTTCCTATCAAGAGGCTATGACATAAATTAGTGTGTTTTCATGAGGGAGAGGTTATGTTCATGTGAAATTGGTGTTACAGACAATTTCAAATGGATGCATTAACTTTGCCTCATTACACCCTATTGTACACCCAAATATTAATGCCGTCAGGTTAGCAAGAATAACCAGAGGTTCTGCTGTACTATGAAATATTAGCTCCATGCGTTGCTGTCTCAGCTGATAAGGGGACACTCAGTGTCCTTCAGTTCTGACTCTCTTCATCTCAACATATTCTCGTCTGAATCCTCTCTGTGTCTCTTTGTCAGATGCAGCATCCTCTTCATCCCATCATGGAGCCAGCTGAGAAATAAGAGACTGCAGAGACAGCAGGTGAGTGCTGACAGACCAGAGTACAGGGACTACACTGTAAGGAATTGCAGCAGATCATAATATTCTTATTCAGGAAAAAGCTGAAACCTAAATAGAAAGTATCAGCAATTCCATGAATTGGGTGATTTTAGGTTTTTATTACAATTAGATTTTTTTTTTTAAATAATTAAATGCATAAATTCCATGTCTTTTGGATGGCATATTAGATACAAGAAACCAGAGTGTTCCCAAAACTGCAAAGCTGCTTTGTCCAGTATTCTGGAAGAGATCCATGCCTGTAAAAAGAGTCCCATGGCTAGAACACAAAATTAGCCACAGGAACTTTCCACAGGAGCTAGAGACTTTGGGGTGGTACTCTGACCACATGGATCAGGGTCTAAATGAAATTCCGGGTAAAAATGTCCCCCTCAAAAAGTCCCTGCTCGCGAGGTAGTACTTTTTCGGGTGTACTTGGGCACTGAACATGCTGATTGGTTGACTCCATGCAGCATTTTATTTCAAACACCATTTCCATAGATACCTGTAATCGCCCGCTCACAGAATGACTACGACTAGGGATTAAACTCGAATGTCAAGAGCTATGTTGGTCAGACCTTTTGATGGGCTTCATGCATAATGCCATGGTGTTTTACATGCATAAATGGCTACAACTGTTTCTATCGCCTTGCATTACATCGCCATGCACATTTGAACTAACACATAACTCAAGATAATCTTCGTTTAGCGCAGGGGTCAGCAACCTGTGGCACGCGGCGGGTTAATCGCTGGCACGCTTGCAGTTTGTTCCGCTGTACATAGTCAATGCTGTAAATGTGCATTTTACTCCTCCTAAAATGGTAAAAACTAAACATGCGAGAGCGTGTTATAGCGGCTCATGGTACCCAGATATGACAGCGCTACTGCAACGCGCATCGCCACAGAGAAGCTGAGCATCTCGTCAGCAGTCGGCGGGCAAACTAGGGCTGCACGATAATGCGAAAAATGCGGCATTTTTGTTTTTCTGCAATTTTTATTTATATAATGTGATTTATTAAAACAATTTCGATTTGAATAGCTCTATTTGAATAGAATTAAAGGGGGTACATAACACACACAGTTTCTGCCAGTCTCATGTTAATCTTGAGTCCCTATAGAGTACTATTGCATCCTTCATTTCTCCGAAGAGTCTTTATTTTTATCATATTTATAAAAGACAGATACGCTGTACAGATTCTTTCCAAAAACAGCCGAGCTTGTGTAACTTTCGATTCACTATACGTTCGTGTTTATATTATATGCACTTATGTGCTGATTGCCAACAAAACACACACATTTGATGCAGTTTCACTCACCGCCTGTGGTTTCGTTTGACAGCCCTATATAAATAGATAAAGATATAGGTATATACATACACACGTATGAATGCATATTTTATATTTTAACTGAACTTAGGACTGGTAATCACGTTGTCTACGTTGACATGTAGATCATGGATCAACTACGATCCTTATACTTGACATTGTACATCTCGATATTGATGCTAAACTGTTATATCGCTCAGCCCTAGCGTAAACTGCTGCAAATGAAGCTGAAAGTTCAACGTCACATCCTGAAGCTCAACACACAGTTGTGTTCATTAAAAGTAGTGACACTAAATTATCTTGTTTGCACAGTGATTAACTCAGAAACGTAATGGCACTTCATGACAAAAAGGTTGCCGACCCCTGCTCTAGCGCATTCAATTTCTGTTAAATCTGGGAGTATATTTGCATGTCACTTGCCGACCTCAGAATTTACAAATGATCACTGGCAGAAACCCAAAGATGTTTAGGGTATCTGAGCCCAACACCTTTTTTACCTCAGCAGCCTGTGAGCATGATGTCACTGCCTGAGACTGTTGAGTCAAAGGAAAGGCAAGTTTTTTTTTGTTTTTTTTTTGGCTAAACCTCATCCTGCCAACTCCCAAAGGGCAAAGAGGAGGCGGGGCAAAATAAAATTCTAAAATGCCATCACCACAGGTTATCTATTCCACTCCCTGTGGGATAAGCACCCCTTTCTCTTTCCTAAGGAAAAACAGAAGAGAGCCTCAGCTGCTCAGTGGTCCCAAACTAGGCCCGTTAAATTTATATGCCACGGTTTCAATGGAGAAGATAGAAGTTCCTCTGTCACCCAAAGAGTTCAGTTCAAGAAGGGGGAAGAAGTTTGCACAATTAGACCGGGAAAAAGTTGCCTGCGCAACCAGGTCATGGGCCAAGGGCAAAGCAGAATATACCAACATGTCTCATCGGTTAGCTATTATATTAAGACTTTGGTCTTCAACCCTGCTGCTGGGGACCCACTGTCCTGTAGAGTTTAAAATCGTATAGTCCTGTAGAGTCTACTTAGCATTATTTTTGGTTGTCAATGGAGAGTGTTAATTTGGCAGTAACTGTACTAAAACTCCCATGGTCTTTGGCGTGAGTAGGATAGAATATAAGGTGTAAGTTTGCACAGGAAATTTGTAAGCACAAACGCAAAGAAAGACGTGAGGTTTTATCATGCCATTTCCACAAAAGCTATTCCCTAGGGGGAGTCATAGTTTGTTACTTAGTATGTCTGCCCCAGACAGCTTATCTGCAATACAGAAAGGATGTTAGAAAGAAAATGTTTGGTTACTTCTGTAACTCTGGGCCTCTGATAAGACAAGTGAGGCATCTCACCAAAGTGTCCTCCTTGCAGATGTCACGGACAAGAGATATGATGAGAATAAACTGATGAAAATGAAGTTGTAGGTGTTCTGGAGTTGTTTTGGTAAAGTGCTTTTTATTGGGTTTTTAAATGATGTATTATTGTCTGACCGTTTTCAATATCTTTGCTTGTGGGAGTAGATTATTCACAGTAACCTCTTGTCAGAAATAAATTTAATTGGCAGTATTTGTATGTGCTGCTGTTGTTATCCAAAGCTGTCTGCTTACTCTATTGTGTCAATAATATCCCTGTTAAATCACATTAGGTGTTGCAGGTTTATGCTGCTTGACTGGCGTTGATCTTGCACAATCTTAATATTATTATTATTTACAGCGGTTTAAAGTTACAGACTGTTTTATATGTGTGGAGTATGTATTAGCTCCCTTTTAAACACTATAGTAAGTCTTGCATGTAAGACTTTACATAGGATGTGGGTTTAATTGTGAGTGAGTTCAAGCTGACCGCTGGTTAACCCCTCAGCTGAGGAGATGTTTACTGTGTGGTATGTTTCAGCAAAAACCAAGCCTTTAGTGCTTTTTTTTCCAGACTTTTTGACTTTAGAACTACAAAAAAGGGAAGCAGTGCTTGCGTAGATTACTTTGTATAATATTGCGCTGTACAAAAGGTCATGTATGCACAGCAAAATGAAGGTCACAGTAATTGCTGGAACACTCACAACCAATGTGTATTAAAAAGGGGAAACTGGTTCATCAATGTTGAAATACTTTTTTCTATCACAGTTTTATGTACTAATACATTTATAAGTAAGGTTTTTTTTAGTTTTTTTTAGTTTTTTTAAACATGTTTCCACTGTGGCACATTCAAAATATTGGTTTGAGTTCTGTTGACAATATTGATAATCATTACATTAAACTAATATTGTGTATATTGTTTTTTTGTTTGTTTGTTTTGTTTTTGCGTTGATTTTAATGTTGTAGTAACTTGAATGAGATTGTCCTGATAACTTTGAAAACTCTGAAAAAAGTTCCCAGCATGTTGAATGTTGAACTTGCGTGTTATTTTATGTCTTTAGTGAAGTGAAAGTCCTGTTAGTTTAAAAGTTTTTGTGGTTACCATTGGGCTAAAAAGTTGTCTGTCTTTCTTTCTGTCTGTCTGTCTGTCTGTCTTTCTTTCTTTCTTTCTTTCTTTCTTTCTTTCTTTCTTTCTTTCTTTCTTTCTTTCTTTCTTTCTTTCTTTCTTTCTTTCTTTCTTTCTTTCTTTCTTTCTTTCTTTCTTTCTTTCTTTCTTTCTTTCTTTCTTTCTTTCTTTCTTTCTTTCTTTCTTTCTTTCTTTTTCAACGAGGACTTGACAGAGCAGCCATCAAGTGTTTAGATGTATTCTAGGTTATTATCTGCGGAGATTTTTGGTCTAATAATTGGACTCCGTTGTTTCAGAGTTTCTGAAGTACGAGCAATAATCATAGCTTCATCGTAGCGTCTGTCGGAAGCTAGTTATTTTAGTTTTACAGATTCACATTTATGGACTTGAAACAGAAACAGCCATCCACTGCCCTTATAAAGCTTGGATTCGCCAGGACATTTTATACAGTAATTTTTTTTTTTTTTTTTTTTTGTGAATGTATTCATCTGAAAGAAGAAAATCTTGAGGGTGAGTAAATCATGGGCTAATTTTAATTTTTGGGTGAACAATCCCTAGTCTGCAATCACATCAAGGATCAGCCAAATTTCCTCATGCATCATCAAAAGCGGTTAAGAAAAGTGCTGAGCTGAATTTCTCTGCCATCTAGTGGTTTAAAAGAGAATAGTCACATTCACCTTTTACCCTGGTGCGCTTTTAGTTGTACCTTACATGCTAAATTAGTTACATTTAGCATGTGCTACACTAGCTGTGGACTTTAACTGAAATAAATTATTAATTGGTTCCAGGATTACAGCTAAAGTAGATAATTTAGCTTTCCTGTAGCTCAAACAATAAGAGCGTGGCGCTAGCAATCCCAAGGTCATGGGTTCGATTCATAGTAGACTGTATTTGATTTTTTCCTGATTGGTCTTTTCTGAATTTTGCTAGTTTTGTAATTGGGGATGTCACAAATACCAGTACTTCGGTACCAAGTGAAAAAATGACGATACCAGCATTTCTGTAGTACCGATTCCCGAGTATATCCGGTACCCGCAGCTGCGTTCAGTCACTTCCGTGTTTATCTAAGCGCAGTGCTCCAGATTGCTGCCGAAAATAAATAAATAAATAAATAAATAAATAAATAAATAAATAAATACATACATACATACATACATACATACATACATACATGCATACATACATGCATACATGCATGCATACATACATACATACAGGTATACAGGTGAACAGGTGCTGGTCATATAATTAGAATATCATGAAAAAGTTGATTTATTTCACTAATTCCATTCAAAAAGTGAAACTTGTATAGCATATTCATTCATTACACACAGACTGATTTATTTCAAATGTTTATTTTCATTTTGATGATTATAACTGACAACTAAGGAAAATCCCAAATTCAGTATCTCAGAAAATTAGAATATCACTTAAGACCAATACAAAGAAAGGATTTTTAGAGATCTTGGCCAGCTGAAAAGTATGAACATGAAAAGTATGAGCATGTGCAGCACTCAATGCTTAGCTGGGGCTCCTTTAGCCTGAATTACTGCAGCAATGCGGCGTGGCATGGAGTCCATCAGTCTGTGGCACTGCTCAGGTGTTATGAGAGCCCAGGTTGCTCTGATGGTGGCCTTCAGCTCTTCTGCATTGTTGGGTCTGGCATATCGCATCTTCCTCTTCACAATACCCCATAGATTTTCTAAGATTTCTTACCACTTATTAAAAAACCTCAACTTGATCCTACAGAATTAGTCAATTACAGGCCGATCTCAAATCTACCCTTTCTGTCAAAAATACTGGAAAAGGCAGTGTCTTCACAATTATGTTCCTTTTTAGAAAGAAATGGTACATCCCAAATTCAGTATCTCAGAAAATGAGAATATTGTGAAAAGGTTGAATATTGAAGACACCTGGTGCCACACTCTGATCAGCTGATGAACTCAAAACACCTGCAAAGGCCTTTAAATGCTCTCTCAGTCTAGTTCTGTAGGCTACACAATCATGGGGAAGACTGCTGACCTGACAGTTGTCCAAAAGACGACCACTGACACCTTGCACAAGGAGGGCAAGACACAAAAGGTCATTGCAAAAGAGGCTGGCTGTTCACAGAGCTCTGTGTCCAAGCACATTAATAGAGAGGCGAATGGAAAGAAAAGATGTGGTAGAAAAAAGCGTACAAGCAATAGGGATAACCGCACCCTGGAGAGGATTGTGAAACAAAACCCATTAAAAAATGTGGGGGAGATTCACAAAGAGTGGACTGCAGCTGGAGTCAGTGCTTCAAGAACCACTACACACAGACGTATGCAAGACATGGGTTTCAGCTGCCGCACTCCTTGAGTCAAGCCACTCTTGAAGAGCAGACAGCATCAGAAGCGTCTCGCCTGGCTAAAGACAGAAAGGACTGGACTGCTACTGAGTGCTCCAAAGATATGTTCTCTGATGAAAGTAAATCAGGGTCCCAGAGTCTGGAGGAAGAGAGGAGAGGCACACAATCCACGTTGCTTGAGGTCCAGTGTAAAGTTTCCACAGTCAGTGATGGTTTGGGGTGCCATGTCATCTGCTGGTGTTGGTCCACTGTGTTTTCTGAGGTCCAAGGTCAACGCAGCCGTATACCAGGAAGTTTTAGAGCACTTCATGCTTCCTGCTGCTGACCAACTTTATGGAGATGCAGATTTCATTTTTAATAAATCACCTTTATTTATATAGCGCTTTTAACAAGTCCAATTGTTTCAAAGCAGCTTCACATTGTTAACAGGAAAATAATGCAACAGAATTTGTACAGCCGTTCTGGTGAAACGGTGATGTTATCCAGCTAATTTCAAGTATCATATAGTGTCAATACGGGCAGATCGGTAATATAGATGAAATTTAGGTGTCCCCAACTGAGCAAGCCAAAAGCCAGAGGCAACGGTGGCAAGGAACCAAAACTCCTTCAGGGTCAGAATGGAGAAAAAAACCTTGGGAGAAACCAGGCTCAGTCGGACAAATGAACAAACAGTGTATGATTATAATTCTGGCAACATAGCAGGTCATAATTCATATTAGGTAAATAGATATTCGTAAGATTATTTGAAAGATTGTAGTCGTCACACCGGAGACGGGTTTAATGAGGATGTTGTGTCGATTCAGCATTTACGGGGGGAGTTTATTTGACGCGCTCTCTGCAGACATTTCAGGGATGTGTTGGTCATGTCCAGGCGCAGGTCCACCATCTGATCTGGATCCGGCCCGAATCCGGCTGACTGCAGTAAACCTCAGGATAAACAGAGAGACTAACATTAGCGTAGATGCCATTCTTCTTATGATGTAATGAGTACATCAGGTGTTATGGGAAGTGTTCCCGGTTCCGGCTGACCTAGTTAATGCAGCCTAATAATCATTTACTGATTTGAATAATAGAAATTACAATTTTTCTATGTGTATACCATAGTAAAGAGATGTGTTTTTAGTCCAGATTTAAACTGACAGAGTGTGTCTGCTTCCCGAACAATGCTAGGAAGACTGTTCCAGAGTTTAGGCGCTAAATAGTAAAAGGATCGACCGCCTGCAGTTGATTTTGATATTCTAGGGATTATCAACTGGCCAGAGTTTTGAGACCGCAATAGACTTGGAGGTAGTTTTGCTTTGTGGCTATGCTATATTGCAGGAAGCAATAGATTCAGTGATGACTGATACCACCCCACCCCTCCAACCCTTGTCAAGTCTATGAGTCTGGTCTCCATGTACAGTATTTATATGTGTGTGTAGTACATGTTAGTTTGGCTTGTGTTTTCAACATTTATTTAGAGGAATCGGAGGGAAATTTGCATGTGGTTTTCCCGTTCGCCTATGAGAGTGCGAATGAGAGCCTGTAATTCATGTTTTTTCAAAGTCTCTTCTGTGACCTCTGTTGAACCCACCACTGTGTGTCTGAGGAGGGGGTGGGGTGAAGGGGGATGCCATGCTTTTTTAGTACAGAGGTCTTTTGTTCCTCTGTGGTAAAGAAACTAACGCAAGTGTATTTTTCTCTCTCTCTCTCTCTCTCTCTCTCTCTCTCTCTCTCTCTCTCTCTCTCTCTCTGTCTCTCTCTCTCTCTCTCTCTCTCTCTCTCTCTCTCTCTCTCTCTCTCTCTCTCTCTCTCTCTCTCTCTCTCTCTCTCTCTCTCTCTCTCTCTCTCAAAGAAGCAATTCACAACATGACAACATGGGAGGTTTTATACTGCCTTAGCACATAACTGATATTCTGCTTGATTTCTTGCTCTTGACATGGTGAAATAAGTCATTTACAACAGGAAAACTTGAGGTAAATTTCTAGATGCACTGTGTTACTAATTCAGTAATAGAGTGGTGGTGGTGTCTGAAAGCATGTTTTAAACAAGTTTAAACAATATCCCCTTTATTAGTGGGCCAAGCACAAAATGGTTGTATCTGGTAATGTTTAATTTAATTTAAATTTGTTTTTCTTGGCTCATGCATGTTTTAAGGCTAAGCAATTTTTATTGTTGTTGTTTTTCCCAGCATATCAGTATTTTTTTTTAAGCTAATTTAACCCACCAATATTACACTACATTATTTGATGTATGTTATTCATTTTAGTGCTGCTCATGACAGCACTGAATTGATGTACTTGTGCATGAGAAGTACCCGGCCATTACAGTTTTAACTAGTTAATAAGCTTGCTAGTTTATCTTTAAATTATGAACTAAATAGATAATTTCAGCTTGGACCCTGATAATTTGCTTGCAGCTATATTATTGGGTTTGTTTTTGTGCTGTTTTGAGTCCAGATGACATGGCGTCCCAGTTTTCCAAAAAGAACTTCAGATTTTGATTGGTCTGACCACAGAACAGTTTTCCACTTTGCCACAGTCCATTTTAAATGAGCCTTGGCCCAGAGAAAATGCCTGCGCTTCTGGATCATGTTTAGATATGGCTTCTTTTTTGACCTATAGAGTTTTAGCCGGCAACGGCGAATGGCACGGGTGGATTGTGTTCACCGACAATGTTTTCTGGAAGTATTCCTGAGCCCATGTTGTGATTTCCATTACAGTAGCATTCCTGTATGTGATGCAGTGCCGTCTAAGGGCCCGAAGATCACGGGCATCCAGTATGGTTTTCCGGCCTTGACCCTTACGCACAGAGATTGTTCCAGATTCTCTGAATCTTTGGATGATATTATGCACTGTAGATGATGAGAACTTCAAACTCTTTGCAGTGTTTCTCTGAGAAACTCCTTTCTGATATTGCTCCAGTATTTTTGGCCGCAGCATTGGGGAATTGGTGATCCTCTGCCCATCTTGACTTCTGAGAGACACTGCCACTCTGAGAGGCTCTTTTTATACCCAATCATGTTGCCAATTGACCTAATAAGTTGCAAATTGGTCCTCCAGCTGTTCCTTACATGTACATTTAACTTTTCCGGCCTCTTATTGCTACCTGTCCCAACTTTTTTGGAATGTGTAGCTCTCATGAAATCCAAAATGAGCCAATATTTGGCATGACATTTCAAAATGTCTCACTTTCAACATTTGATATGTTATCTATATTCTATTGTGAATAAAATATAAGTTCATGAGATTTGTAAATTATTGCGTTCCTTTTTTATTCACAATTTGTACAGTGTCCCAACTTTTTTGGAATTGGGTTTGTACAATTTCTGCAGATCCACGTGATGATCATGTGGTGACCAGGCCTGCATTAAGAACACACAGGGCCCTAGGGCCATAGCAAACCCAAGGGCCCCTTCATAGTACCCTGTCTTGGTGCCACACGTTTTCTACTGCAGGAATAATTTGTATTTAAAAAAAAAAAAAAAAAAAAAAAAAAATGTAGCAATAGTAATAGTAAAAACACATATAAGAGAGAGAGTAATACTATTTCAAATGTCAGTGAGCTTTCAATAAAACTTGACTGCCTATATAGTAGAAAGACAAAACAAATTTTAATTGAAGTCAGACAAAAGGTGTCTTGTCCAATAGTTCAAATACTTCAGCACCCATAATGCACTGGGCATGGCCACTCCCAATCTGTTCTATTGGATAAGCTTGACCAGAGATCTTGAGTAGGAAACACTTCTTGGCAAACGTTCAAAAATCTGCAAGCTTTAACCATAGCTGTCACAGATATTTATCATGGGCTTTTAGTTTTTAGTTTTTCATTCATTCTTATGTGCTCCTTTGTTTGACTTTCCCGTCACTCCTTTGTTACCATGGTCACCGTCATTATGAGTTTGTTTGGTTCAGATGTGTTCTATTAATCATCTTGTTTGAGGGGCTGTTTACACGACACCGTTTTCAATTAAAAGCCTAAATCTTTTTAATGCATTTTGGCCATTCATTTACATGACAACAGCGTTTTGGGTGCCTAAAAACATTTAGAAAAAAAAAGGAAAAAAAAACAGGTTTCAAAGTGTCCGTGTAATAGTCTGGATGCCAGCCGAACTTAGCCCCACAACATTTGAGGTCGGGCAGTTTGGTCTGGACTTACTCCGTTGTGGAGTAGCTATGCCCGAACAGAAGCTGTTCGGACCAATCAAATTGTCAGGGCAGGCTTTATATGATGATTGACAGATAACGCAATGTAATCATCCACGTCACCAAAGAGCGTTTGGGTTGAATTTGTTCTAATCCTAGTTCGATATCTGCATTCACCTTTACTATTTCTCTCAAAAATTATGATTGTGTTATATAGTAAATACTCTGTGTATTAAATTCTTTTTACAACACCGGCAAAGATCTTTTACACTCATCTTCTTCTACTTCTTCCAGCGTGTATGCAGTTGAGTTCTGTTGACAACTTTAGTGATGGGTCGTTCATGAGCGATTCGTTCATTTTGTGTTGACCGTGCATGCACTACATGCCATCGGTTCTGTTCAGGATCTTCTGCATTCAGCCTATGGGGGTGTGTGAGTTGGTGGACAAATGACTCGAACCTGATGACTCAATAGGTGAACTAATCGATTCTGTTTTTGGGACTGCATGCATTGCATATTGGGCTGTCACGGCCCGGATCAGACACTGGTGATGGAACTAACGGCTCGAACCCAAAGACAGGAGAGGTGAAACATTACTGTTTCCAGGGAACAGACGTGATTAAATGAAGTGACATAAGAAAGAACAACTCTGATTCAGAGGTGGGGTTAACTAACAGACTGCATAGCCTGAAGACCCAGCTCAATTAATGAATCATTTCTTTCTTAAAGTTTGGCCTTGGCTGCATTAGCTTATCACTTATTTTTTATTCCAAATGTGATAAACGTTTGCATAAGTGAACGAAATGACAATGACATGAAAAAAGATTTGTTCATTTTGCTGAACGAGATTCAAGATCTGAGTCCGTAAAATGATCCGAACTTCCCCACTGCTATGCGTCGTTCAACATTTACTCATCTTACTCCATTGCTCTGATTGGTTGTAGGTCTATCCAATTGAGTGCAGAGGCTTTTTCTTTCCTGGTTTGGTTGAAACCATGCCCTATAATCACAGCCCAATGGAGCAGTATCAGATATATTCTGACTAGAATTGAGTATGACGACGTCAGGCTATCCGTGTAAACCACAAAAAACGCAAATCCGAGAAAACGATGACGTAATGCACATGCGCATTACATGTTCAGTCTATAGTGTTTCATCGTCACCTAATGGCCTGGCAGCAGAATACAGCGTTTCTAGCCGTTTTCATGGATCCGTGTGAATGGGGATCGTTTTCACAGTGGTCTCGTTTGTATGTGGAAAACTCAAAGGAAAAACTACTCCGTTTTAAGCAAATCGTTGTTGTGTGAATGTACCCTAAGTTGTATCTTCACCGTCATTCAGTGTCCCGTCACGCCTAAACTGCTTTGGTTCCCTAATGGGAAAAAAACTTGAATAGAACAGTCACTGAAAAGATTCATAAAACATCTTTGCCAAGTTCTTTTAAAATGACAAGACCACACTTCAGATCTACAAATTTTGAATCCTCAAATAAACAAATCATGTGGCATTTCTTTAGTAAAGTAAGGATACAGGATCATCCTGGGCTTTTCAATCCATCCAAATAAGATTAATCGGCAGAACAATGACCATAGTTACGGCATCACTATCCGGAAATCTCCTGGACTCAGTGTTGCCCTTGTCTCTGTACAGGAATGAAGAGTCAGGGCTTTTTGAACGTGTTTGCTGCACATTTGGTCCCTCAGTCTTTTGTTGTGTTTATACTCTTTGATCTGCTTTATGTGCTCATTCATCAGTGTTTTGATTGAATGAGTTCTGTGTGAAGGGCGGGTGTTAATTCAGTCACTTCTACAGTGTGTGTTTTTTTTTGTAATTTTTTTTTTTTTAATAAAAGCATTTGCGTGTGGCTGGGTCATAAGGTCTTCCATTAGTCATGGTACTTTTGACAGACACTGGTGTGTGTGTGTGGGCGAGTATAATAGGGAGGGAGAACTTCCTGTTTTGTTTGTGTTTAAAAGATTAATCAGTAGTAAAACCTTACGATCTTTACGGTTCCCTTTGTTTAATGCCCCTCATCTCAAAAACTGATTAATAGACAAAAAGTCCTATAACTACGTTCTTTAAAACACAGACAACTAAAGATAAAAGAATTCACAACATTCTAGTACCATAGTGCCCCTATTATAATGTGTTTTTTTTTTTTTTTTTTTTTTTTTTTTTTTTGTGCTGGGTGATCATCGCAATTAATCGCATCCAAAATAAGTTTGTTTGCACATATTATATGTCACAAGCACGCCAGGCTCTGCCCTCTCCCAGTCACAGCACACACCCTCTCCAGAGTACTGATCACACACACCTGCACGTCATCAGCTCCTGCAGTCACCACCTGCACTTAAACCCCATGCATTCACTGTCACTGTCCGGTCTCGTTCGCACATGCTACGACTTACCTCACGGACTCTCCTGCGACACCTACCTGCTTCTCCTCATCTCACCAAGTCTCCTGTGTTCTCCTCGTCCTCTCTCCGGGTCTCCTGTGTTCTCCTCGTCCAGTCTCCAAGTCTCCGTGTCTCCCATGTCTGAGTGTTCCCACGCCAACTGCAAGATTAAGTACAGTTGTCTGCATTATCCATCTGCTATCTTCTCTGATTCACTCACCTGCCCTGCACTCGTCTATCTGTTCAAATAAAGACTGTTTATTAACATCTGTTATCCGTGTCAAGCCTGTTTGTAACAATATGTGTGTACTGGGTTTAATTATTATCTATATATAAATACACATGCACATATATATTTATATATATAAAATATTTATATTTAAGATAAATTATATAAATATATATACAGTATAGGCACTCCTAAAGGATTATTAGGAACACCTATTCAATTTCGCATTAATGCAATTATCTAATCAACCAATCACATGGCAGTTGCTTCAATGCATTTAGGGGTGTCGTCCTGGTCAAGACAATCTCCTGAACTCCAAACTGAATGTCAGAATGAGAAAGAAAGGTGATTTAAGCAATTTTGAGCGTGGCATGGTTGTTGGTGCCAGACGGGCCGGTCTGAGTATTTCACAATCTGCTCAGTTACTGGGATTTTCACTCACAACCATTTCTAGGGTTTACAAAGAATGGGGAAAGGAAAAAACATCCAGTATGCGGCAGTCCTGTGGGCGAAAATGCCTTGTTGATGCTAGAGGTCAGAGGAGAATGGGCCGACTGATTCAAGCTGATAGAAGAGCAACTTTGACTGAAATAACCACTCGTTACAACTGAGGTATGTAGCAAAGCATTTGTGAAGCCACAACACGCACAACCTTGAGGCGGATGGGCTACAACAGCAGAAGACCCCACTGGGTACCACTCATCTTCACTACAAATAGGAAAAAGAGGCTACAATTTGCACAAACTCACCAAAATTGGACAGTTGAAGACTGGAAAAATGTTGCCTGGTCTGATGAGTCTCGATTTCTGTTGAGACATTCAGATGGTACAGTCAGAATTTGGCATAAACAGAATGAGAACATGGATCCATCATGCCTTGTTACCACTGTGCAGGCTGGTGGTGGTGGTGTAATGGTGTGGGGGATGTTTTCTTGGCACAGTTTAGGCCGTTTTTGCCCCTTAGTGCCAATTGGGCATCGTTTAAATGCCACGGCCTACCTGAGCATTGTTTCTGACCATGTCCATTCCTTTATGACCACCATGTACCCATTCTCTGATGGCTACTTCCAGCAGGATAATGCACCATGTCACAAATCATTTCAAATTGGTTTCTTGAACATGACAATGAGTTCACTGTACTAAAATGGCCCCCACAGTCACCAGATCTCAATCCAATAGAGCATCTTTGGGATGTGGTGGAACGGGAGCTTCATGCCCTGGATGTGCATCCTACAAATCTCCATCAACTGCAAGATGCTATCCTATCAATATGGGCCAACATTTCTAAAGAATGCTTTCAGCACCTTGTTGAATCAATGCCACGTAGAATTAAGGCAGTTCTGAAGGCGAAAGGGGGACAAACACAGTATTAGTATGGTGTTCCTAATAATCCTTTAGGTGAGTGTACATGCAAATATTTCTTAAATGTATACATGGCGTGTGTATTTATACATGCATAACAATTATACATAGAACACACACACATATTATGTAAACACAAACTTTTATTTTGGATGTGATTTAATTGCGATTATCGCCCAGCGCTAGTGTTATATGTATGTATGTATGTATGTATGTATGTATGTACGTATATGTGTGTATATGTATATGATGTATATGCATGTATGTGTATATACGTGTATGTATGTAGAATATTGATAGAAATATTTTGGATTAACTTTGTACTTTCTCATCAACCAAAATGTTTTTTATATTGACTAAATGTGTACCATTTTAGTCAGTGTAAACTGACTTAAATTACTGAAAAACACATTATTAATGGATGAACGAATATTAGCAATCTTCTGCCGCCCATTCTATCTGCCGAGGAGTTTTCTGCGGTTGTCGCGACCGCCGTTTACATCCCCACGCAGGCAGACACAGCGCTGGCTTTATCTGGCCTTCATGATGTTGCCAGCGGCGCCATAAACCAACATCCCGACAGCGGCATTCATTGTCGCGGCGATTTTAACAAAGCAAACCTAAAGAAAGTCCTGCCAAACTTTCACCAGCACGTCTCCTGCCCCACACGAGGAGCAAACACACTGGATCACTGCTACTCTCCGTTTAAGAACGCCTATGGTCACTTCCAGCGCTTGGCAAATCGGATCATGCCGCCATTTTCCTCACTCCCGAATACAAACAAAAGCTCCTCCAGGAACCCCGGTGAGGCGGGAAGTTAAGCGTTGGTCGCCCCACTCAGAGACCGCGCTACAGGCAGCTCTTGATGACGTTGACTGGGACATGTTCGGCGAGTTCAGCTGACGTAAGCGAGTTCACAGACGTGGCGCTTTGCTTCATCGACACGCTTACAGAGCAAGCCACGCAAACAATAACAATAACGTCCTTCTCAAATCAGAAACCGTGGGTGGACAATTCAATCCGCGGCAGTGAACGACGCACTGCTGCTTACAGCAACGCCGGTCTCCATTCAGGGAATATGAATGAATACAGATCGTCCTGTTATGCTCTCAGACGAAGCAGTTAAAGCCGCAAAACTCCGTTATAAAGACCGAGTGGAGTCTCATTTCCAACTCAACGACTCATGGCGCATGTGGCAAGGTCTGAGGTCCATCTGCTCCTTTGGATCTAAATCCTCTGCAGAAAGCGTTGATCCGTTGCTCGTGAACGAGTTAAACTCTTTCTATGCTCGCTTTGACTGTAAACGCAAGTAACGCGACTCCGCCAAGTGGCGCGTTAGAGGAAATTACTCAGAGCAGCAACAATCACGTGATCTCTGTCTCGGAGGATGAAGTTCGGAGAGCACCAAGCGTGTGGACGCCAGGAAAGCTGCTGGGCGGATGGTATTTCAGGTCGTGTTCTGCGGTCCTGTGCTGATCAGCTCGCCGGGTTGTTTACATCTATCTTTAATGAGTCCTCGCTACATCTGTGGTCCCCACCTCCTTCAAAAAATCCACCATCATCCCTGTCCCTAAGAACAGTAAACCCTCTTGCCTAAATGACTATCGCCCAGTGGCTCTCACGTCTATAGTCATGAAGGTCTTTGAGAGACTCATTAAAAACACCATTTGCGCCTTCATTCCTGACACTTTGGACCCTCTTCAGTTTGCCTATCGTCCCAATAGATCGACTGAAGATGCCATCTCTCATGTCCTCCACTCCTCCCTCACTCACATCGACAGCAAAAGTGGGAACTCATTAAGACTGCTATTTATTGACTATAGCTCAGCCTTTAACACCATAGTTCCCACCAAGCTAACCTCCAAACTCCTGGATCTCGGCCTGAATCCTTCTCTCTGCCACTGGATTGAGGACTTCCTCACTGGCAGGCCTCAGGTGGTGAGAATAGGCCAGTCCACCTCCACCTCCATCACCCTGAGTGTGGGAGCTCCACAGGCTGTGTCCTGAGCCCCTGCTCTACTCTCTCTACACGCATGACTGTTTGTCCACACACAGCTCCACCTCTATCATCAAATTTGCTGATGATACTGTTGTCCTGGGCCTCATTTCCAACAACAATGAGACGGCATACTTGGACGAGGTGGAGCATCTAACAGCATGGTGCCAGGACAACTGTCTCTCTCTGAATGTTGGCAAGACCAAAGAAATGATTGTGGACTTCAGGAAGAGACAGCAACGGACATACTCCCCCTCATGATCAGCGGGTCACCAGTAGAGAGAGTGAGCAGCTTCAAGTACCTGGGAGTAAACATCTCCGAGGACCTGACCTGGACTGCTCACATTCAGACACAGGTGAAAAAGCCAGGCAAAGACTGTACCACCTGCGCCAGCTGAGGAAATTCAGGCTTTCACCAGCTATCCTGAAAACTTTCTATTTAGGGGCGATAGAAAGTGTATTAACTCAGTGCATCACAGCGTGGTATGGGAACAGCACCAGTCATGACCGCAAAGCCCTGCAAAGAGTAGTGCGCTTATCCGAGCGTATCTCAGGGTCAGCTCTCCCGTCTCTGCAGGACGTCTACACCAAACGCTGCAAAGGTAGAGCTACCAAGATCATCAAGGACTCTAATCACCCTGCAAACCCTCATTTCACGCTGCTACCATCTGGTAAGCGCTTCAAGCCTGATGGCCAAAACTGAGAGACTCAGGAGGAGCTTCTTCCCCAGGCCATCAGACTCCTGAACTCAGTCACTTAACATCACGTGACTTCACGTCAGGATAAACATCGATACACTGACATTGCACTGCACTTTCTGTTCTCGTTGTTACTGTGTAACAACCTGTCATAAACCTGTTTGCACATTATACTCTTTATACATTTGTTAACCACATATTTATAAGTCTACAGTTTACTCACTGCAAAGTCTACTTCAATTATTTTATTCCACTTTATCCTTATTTGTTACCTTTTTTTCTCTTGACTTGATTATTTATAATTCTACAGATATATATATATATAGATAGTACTTTTTTTATATCCTATTTCTATTATAATTTCTTCCTTGTGTTTTTAACTGTGAATTTGCACTGTCCATGGAGCGGACCTGTTTACATTTCACTGCCGGTTGTATATTCTGTATATAACTGTGTATGTGACAAATAAAACTCTTGAATCTTGAAATCTTGAATTAGCAAAATTTAAAGGGTATTTTCCTTTAGGTTAAGAAAAAAAGATAAGCGAAAAAAAGGGGGAAAAGATAAAGAATAAAATGACCATTTAAGCTACGGTGGCTGACACAGGACAAAAGATGTCATCGTCGGAGACAGCAGAGAGTGACTAGCGCTCTGTAGAGCACTTTGTCCATTTAGGGCTACTGTAGAATGGGCTACTGTATTGTACATGGCGGCACAAAATTCTAGACGTGTGTGTGTGTAGATAGAAATGGCTCATTCTAAGGTAATAAAAACATAACAGTTTTAACAGTAAGGTCTTTATACAGCACTGAAAACATAGTTATGTATATCATAGTGCATTTCTGGTAATAGATCCTCATAAATATTACACACTGCACCTTAAAATGTTGTAAAGGTTCGACCAAACCACTGCTAAAGGTAAATAAAAATTGAGCAGAGATCATTTAACTGGCTGCTAAAATTCAAAACAAAAACCTTTTAAACTATGACTGATCAAACTTGTCTTATCCATTAGTGTGTGTAGCCTAAATATTTTATTCAAAAAGATGTCGGTCTACGTGCTTGGGTGAGAGTCAAGTGCAGTTTATTCTAGGGAATACAGTTAAGTGCAAGACGTGCAGCGCCAAGCAGTCTATCACAAGTTCAGTGCGCCATCAACTCATACATAAAGTAGTCAAGCGGAACCAGAGAGGCAAGTCAGATGAATATATCATCTTTTACCATCAGACAGAAATGCCAGGCAAGTGACACAGAGAAGACGACACAGCTGAAAATAATTTTAATTTAAGTTGAGGATACGAAAAAGAGAGCAGAGTTTTTAAACACTTCTGATACAAACCCTCATGTATTGCTTGTATATAGAGCTGTCACTGTAATACTTATGAGCTCTGAAACATCACCCTCCTTCCACTGATTACCTTTCACAACTGTCTTTATAACATCGGGTATGTTCTGCCATGGCTGCAGAATTGTGACGAATGTTGATCTAGAGTGACATAAGTCATATGAATTCCGATTTGACTATTCAGACTGAAGTTGCATTGCAAAACACCTGACCTGTATCGGTAGTGGCACAAATCGGAATTGAAAAGATTAGAGTCCATGTGGTTTGTGTGTCATGAAAAAAAACGGATCTCAGTCACATATGAGCAAATAAATCGGATTTGGGGCACATTTACCTGCATATCCGATTGAAATTTGATCAGATTTAGCATGTCTGAACGGCCAAAAATCACAAATCCAATTTACAAATCCGTTTCAAGCTACTTTCATATGTGGTTTGAAATCCTATTCAAATTCCTTTTCTGGAAATCTGTTTCAGTCTGACTGCTCTTATTGGATTTCATGTGGTTTATGTGGCCACGTAAAGTGTAAACGTCAGTCGTTGTTTTAGGAAATACAGTATGTTGAAAGTCACTGCAGAAACAAGGTTGTGTTGTTACAAAGTGCCTGACGAGCAGAGTAACAATAGGTTATTGACTTAATCAAGTCAAGTCACCTTTATGGAGACATGTTTTGAAACTGGCAGAGATGACAGAGCGGAATAAAACCGCTCATACCAGCCTCCTACGTTTCTGCCATTGCCTCATCATAACGCAGTGGTCCAAATTAGTACCGAATACTACCGAAAACCACGAAAATTGTATCTGTAAAAGGTGTGTTTTGGATAAAAAGTAGCAGCATCTGCATAGAGTAAATATTTCACTTCAGTGTTATTTAGTTCCAGTTCTGTACTTTCGATCCAATATAGGATCACCAACATTGCTTGTGTGAGCTCTGTTTCTCGCTAGTGCTATTTGCCATTAATATTGCTCATACTTATTTGAACAAACCCTTAATCATAAATATTAAACTTTAATGCATGCCTCGTTTGTACTACAGCTAAGAATTGATACCTTACATCTGGGGTTCCCAAACTTCCACAAAATAGGGGAAGTATGTAGAGAGTCTGTGTGTGTGCAAGCCAAAAGCCAAAGGCGACGGTGGCAAGGAACCAAAACTCCTTCAGGGCCAGAATGGAGAAAAAAACCATGGGAGAAACCAGGCTCAGTCGGGGTGTCAGTTCTCCTCTGGCTGATGAACAAACAGTGTATGATTTATGATTCTGGCAACATTATAGGTCAGAAGTCATATTAGATCAATAGATATTCGTAATATTATTCGAAAGATTGGAGTCGTCATGCCGAAGATGGGTTTAATGAGGATGTCGTGTTGTTGCTGAATTTACAGGGGGAATTTAATTGACACGCTCTCTGCAGACATTTCAGGGGTGTGTTGGTCATGTCCAGGCGCAGGTCCACCATCTGATCTGGATACGGCCTGGATCCGGCTGACTGCAGTAAACCTCGGGATAAACAGAGAGACTAACATTAGCGTAGATGCCATTCTTCTTATGATGTAACGAGTACATCAGGTGTTATGGGAAGTGTTCCCGGGTTCCCTAGTTAATGCAGTCTAACAATCATTTAACTGATTTGAATAATAAAAATTGATAATGTTCTATGTGTATGCCATAGTAAAGAGATGCGTTTTAGTCTAGATTTAAACTGACAGAGTGTGTCTGCTTCCCGAACAATGCTAGGAAGACTGTTCCAGAGTTTAGGTGCTAAATAGGAAAAGGATCGACCGCCTGCAGCTGATTTTGATATTCTAGGGATTATCAACTGGCCAGAGTGTTGAGACTGCAATAATCGTGATGGAGTATAATGCGTTAAGAGCTCGCTCAAGTACTGGGGAGCTAAACCATTTAGTGCTTTGTAAGTAATAAGCAAGATTTTAAAATTTATACAATGTTTAATAGGGAGCCAGTGCAGTGTTGACAGAACTGGGCTAATATGGTCATACTTCCTGGTTCTAGTAAGAGCTCGAGCTGCTGCGTTTTGGACCAGCTGGAGTTTGTTTATTAAGCGAGCAGGGCAACCACCCAGTAAAGCATTACAATAATCTAGCCTTGAGGTCATGAACGCATGAATTAACCGTTCAGCATTTTGCATTGAAAGGATGTGCCATAATTTAGATATATTTTTAAGATGGTAGAATGCAGTTTTACAGATGTTAGAAACGTGGCTTTCAAATGAAAGATTGGTATCAAAGAGCACACCCAGGTTCCTAACTGACGACGGGGACTTGACAGAGCAGCCATTGAGTGTTAGACAGTATTCTAGGTTACTACTTGAGTTTTTGTCCAATAATTATATAATTATAATATATATAAATGATGATGTCCATTGAATGTAAAAATGGCTTTGTTGAAATATGAAATATGATTGATTCACCTGAGACGTGCAGATTTGTTTAATTAAATGGTCTGGTAAGTGTTTTAAAATGGCAGCGGCTATTTACACTAAGTGAAAATAAAATGTTCTTAGCAATAGATGATATTTTCTCTGTGGAAATAGCTGTAGATGCTATTTACTAAGTGAAAATAGTGATATTCTATTTAGACCATGTAAAAGTAGCAGTTCTTTGCAATATGTGTAAATAGTAATTAGATGCTATTTATACTTTATTTTGACAGATACATGCTATTTGCACCTCAGTATTGTTGTACATTAACAGGATGCAATAGTAACATAGTGTAAATTATTATATTTATTAAATGGACAATGCCTTAATGGGACAATAAAAGCCCTCCCTACCCCTAACCCCTAACTAATTTTTATTGAAAGTAAATGCCTTTCTAATGTGATATGTGATGGGAAAAGGGAGAAGATCGAGCTCGGCAAAAGGCCGATTCAAATCCGGGTCGATTGTGTCAACCTAGATCCTTGAGCCTTACGCTTTACTGACTTACTTTTTTTTATCTTGTTTGGCCCAACCAGGCATTGTTAGGCAGAGCTAGTGCAAATAGCACTTGCCAACAAGGCACGCTATTCAAGATTCAAGAGTTTTATTTGTCACATACACAGTTATATACAGAATATACAACCGGCAGTGAAATGTAAACAGGTCCGCTCCATGGACATTGCAAATTCACAGTTAAAAACACAAGGAGGAAATTATAATAGAAATAGGATAAAAAGTACTATCTATCTATCTATCTATCTATCTATCTATCTATCTATCTATCTATCTATCTATCTATCTATCTAATATATATATATATATATATATATATATATATATATATATATATATATATATATATATATATATATATTATATATATATATATATATATTATATATATGTATATATATTATGTATATGTATGTATGTATGTATGTGTATATATATATATGTGTATTATGATATATATATATTATGTATATGTATGTATGTATGTATGTATGTGTATATATATGTGTATATATGTGTATATGTGTATATATATGTGTGTATATGTGTATATGTGTATATATATGTGTATATATATATATATATATATCTGTAGAATTATAAATAATCAAGTCAAGTAGAAGAAAAAGTTTAAAAAAAGAATAAAGAAGTGGAATAAAATAAGTGAGGTAAACTGTGCAGTGAGTAAACTGTAGACTTATAAATATGTGGTTAACAAATGTATAGGAGTATAATGTGCAAACAGGTTTATAACAGGTTGTTACACAGTAACAACGAGAACAGAACAGAAAGTGCAATGTCAGTGTATCGATGGTCACGTGATGTTAAGTGACTCTGAGAGTTCAGGAGTCTGATGGCCTGGGGGAAGAAGCTCCTCCTGAGTCTCTCAGTTTTGGCCATCAGGCTTCGGAAGCGCTTACCAGATGGTAGCAGCGTGAAATGAGGGTTTGCAGGGTGATTAGAGTCCTTGATGATCTTAGTAGCTCTACCTTTGCAGCGTTTGGTGTCGACGTCCTGCAGAGACGGAGAGCTGACCCTGAGATACGCTCGGATAAGCGCACGACTCTTTGCAGGGCTTTGCAGTCATGACTGGTGCTGTTCCCATACCACGCTGTGATGCACTGAGTTAATACACTTTCTATCGCCCCTAAATAGAACGTTTTCAGGATAGCTGGTGAAACCCTGAATTTCCTCAGCTGGTGCAGGTGGTACAGTCTTTGCCTGGCTTTTTTCACCTGTGTCTGAATGTGAGCAGTCCCGGTCAGGTCCTCGGAGATGTTTACACCCAGGTACTTGAAGCTGCTCACTCTCTCTACTGGTGACCCGCTGATCATGAGGGGGGAGTATGTCCGTTGCTGTCTCTTCCTGAAGTCCACAATCATTTCTTTGGTCTTGCCAACATTCAGAGAGAGACAGTTGTCCTGGCACCATGATGTTAGATGCTCCACCTTGTCCAAGTATGCCGTCTCATTGTTGTTGGAAATGAGGCCCAGGACAACAGTATCATCAGCAAATTTGATGATAGAGGTGGAGCTGTGTGTGGACAAACAGTCATGCGTGTAGAGAGAGTAGAGCAGGGGACTCAGGACACAGCCCTGTGGAGCTCCCACACTCAGAGAGATGGAGATGGAGGTGGAGGTGGACTGGCCTATTCTCACCACCTGAGGCCTGCCAGTGAGGAAGTCCTCAATCCAGTGGCAGAGAGAAGAATTCAGGCCGAGATCCAGGAGTTTGGAGGTTAGCTTGATGGGAACTATGGTGTTAAAGGCTGAGCTATAGTCAATAAATAGCAGCCTTACGTAGTTCCCACTTTTGCTGTCGATGTGAGTGAGGGAGGAGTGGAGGACATGAGAGATGGCATCTTCAGTCGATCTATTGGGACGATAGGCAAACTGAAGAGGGTCCAAAGTGTCAGGAATGAAGGCGCAAATGGTGTTTTTAATGAGTCTCTCAAAGACCTTCATGACTATAGACGTGAGAGCCACTGGACGATAGTCATTTAGGCAAGAGGGTTTACTGTTCTTAGGGACAGGGATGATGGTGGATTTTTTGAAGGAGGTGGGGACCACAGATGTAGCAAGGGACTCATTGAAGATAGATGTAAACAACCCGGCGATCTGATCAGCACAGGACTGCAGAACACGGCCTGAAATACCATCCGGCCCGGCAGCTTTCCTGACGTCCACACGCTTGAGTGCCCTCCGAACTTCATCCTCTGAGACAGAGATCACGTGGTTGTTGCTGCTCTGAGTAATTCCCTCTGACGCGCCACTTGGCGGAGTCGCGTTGCCGCGGTTACAGTCAAAGCGAGCGTAGAAAGAGTTTAACTCATTCACAAGCGACGGATCAGCGCTCACCTCTGCAGAGGATTTAGATCCAAAAGAGCAGATGGACCTCAGACCTTGCCACATGCACCGCGAGTCGTTGAGTTGGAAATGAGACTCCACTCGGTCTTTATAACGGAGTTTTGCGTCTTTAACGATCTGTATGCGATCTGTATTCAGTCATATTCCCCGTTAGGAGACCGGCGTTGTAAGTGGCAGTGCGTGTGTTCACTGCAGCGCGGATTGAATTGTCCACCCACGGTTTCTGATTTGAGAAAGACGTTATTGTTATTGTTTGCGTGGCTTGCTCTGTAAGCGTGTTGATGAAGCAAAGCGCCACATCTGTGAACTCGCTTACGTCAGCTGAACTCGCTCGGAACATGTCCCAATCCACATCATCCAGAGCTGCCTGTAGTGCGGTCTCTGAATGGGGTGACCAGCGCTTAACTTCCTGCCTCACCGGGGGTTCCTGAACGAGCCTTTGTTTCAGGTGTGAGGAAAATGGCGGCATGATCCGATTTGCCAAAAGCTGGAAGTGACCGCGCTTTATAGGCGTTCTTAAACGGAGAGTAGCAATGATGAGACGTGCTGGTGAAAGTTTGGCAAGACTTTCTTTAGGTTTGCTTTGTTAAAATCGCCCGCGACAATGTACGCCGCGTCGGGGTGCTTATGACGCCGCTGGCAACATCATGAAGGCCAGATAAAGCCAGCGCTGTGTCTGCCTGCGGTGGGATGTAAACGGCGGTCGCGACAACCGCAGAAAACTCCCTCGGCAGATAGAATGGACGGCAAATGATTGTTAAATGTTCCAGATGAGGCGAGCAGGATCGCGAGAGAATGGTGATGTTCCTGGGGTCGCACCATTTCTTGTTGATCATGAAGCATACTCCACCGCCTTTGGATTTACCGGCCTCGGCTTTTCTGTCCATCCGAAAAACAGAGAAGTTCTCCGACGGCGTCACAGCTGTGTCCGGGACCGCGGGCGTGAGCCATGTTTCGGACAAACAATAGATGTTACAGTCTCTCATGTCCCGTTGAAAACTGATCCTGGCTCTAAGATCGTCCATCTTATTCTCCAAGGATTGAACATTTGCTAGAAGAATGCTCGGGAGGGGAGGGCTGAATGCCCATTTCCTCAGTCTGTTGCGTATCCCAGCGCATTTCCCATGGTGTTTCTTGATTCTTCGCCGTTGACTCGTCTGTCCATTGTTCAACTCGGCGTTCCGAAGGATCTCAGATGGCCACAGAGGATCGGCGACAGTGTCCTGAAACAGTCCAGTGTAGAGGTAACCAATGTCCAAAAGAGTTTTGCTGTCATAGCAGATCAATGCAGTTAATAAGTTTGTAAAAATTGAGCGTAAAAGAAAGTAAAATAATAAATAAAAGCAGTCTTCGTGGAGCGACCTGAACGGCGACCAAACCCGGCGGCGCCATTTTGTTTAGCACTATTTGCACTTGGTGTAAATAGACACTTGTTTTAAAATTATTCCTTAACAGAGTTTCTTAAGGGTCGTTTGCTCAAATCGGAATGAACTGGTTTTTGTGTTATTCACCAGGTAAATTTAGCTGCAATCAAGTGACTTTGCACAAAGTACCTTTTCAAATACAAGCTTTGTTTGAAGTTGAAATTTTTGGTTGAAGTTGAAGTTTTATTGATAATCAAAGATCCAAAAATATTTCTTTTTAGGCCTGTATGAGGAAATGACCTACAAGACATATTGTCACATTGATACTTAAAGGCACAATATTTAAGATTTCTGGATTAAAATATCCAAAAACCACTAGAACAGTGTTATATGTTGTTGACTTGTGTACTAACATTATCCCAAATGTTTCCAAGAATGTTTAAATCCAGAGAAATAAGCAATTTTAACCAGGACACGGACCATGTCCGTGCGTCTACTATCAATGACATCATACCTGCGTTACCCTCAATTTCAATTTCCCTCAAGTTTTATTTTGTGAAAACCATGGAAACACCAAAGACGCTTTAATATATTATGTGTTTTATTAGACAAGGGAGCAACTGTTTGGAGACATTTATAGACAGAAAACTAATTATTGTGCAGAGTAATACATCATTTATACAAAAATGAATTGCATGCCATTTAGCAACACAAGTCATCCAGCATTTATTAATATGATATATCTGATTCCTGCTGTATTCAAGAATTTTCACAAAAAGCTAACACTACAAAAATCAAATGTTTAGTCCTTCTGTAGATGACATTCTTCTGCTTGATTACTGGCTCTTTAAGAGTGGTGGAAATCTTATCTATGATAACTTGATCACAGTCTACCAGAGCACCAGTCATAAAGTGCTCTCTTAAAGGATGAACTAACATGAAGGGTTAAAATCTCAGAGCACAGTAGCTCTTAACAAATGGTGCCATCAGCAGGGAGACGTCAGAGGTCTGAAAACGTCAGTGATATTGAGCTGTGGTGGACGTGGAGGTTGGGCTTCCTGAAGCAATTCACGGATGGAGTTATTAGAACCTCTTGATATGAGCTCTAATGGATGTGGTGCACGGTGGCCTCTCTAAAAGCAGACAAAGTGCATTTACAGCTGCATTGACACAACAATTAACTCTTGTTAGTTTGGGATTTTGTATATCTAAATAAACAATAGTGTGCTTGTATGTGAAAAATCTGTGTTCACAGTTTGAAAACCCACATCCTCTGTCCCCTAATGTGGGTATGTCTTTGTATAGCTTGCCATTTCTCAATGTGCGTGGAAGTGAGCCGTGAACCACATCCCCCTCCTCCTCCTCCTCCTACCCTGTGTCTCATCGATTGACATTTTGTGACTGAGTCTCCGCACCTGTCTGGTCTCTGTTCAATGTTGTCCTGCTTATGAGGTTTTAAGTTTGTTTGTAAGGTGAGAACAGAGATAAGCATCATCATGTGGTTCAATGACTCGTTGTGCTCTTCAGGGAAAATACTGACTGAAAATAGCAAGTGTTTGTTGGAAATATTTTTTAATTGAGGCTATAGCACAGTTGTTTTTTTTTAATTTAAATTAAATTAAGTTTTTTTATAACTTCATCCAAAAATGAAAATTCTGTCATAATTTACTCATCCTTGTCATTCTAAACCCATGAGACTTACATTTATCTTCAATCACAAATTAATCTAATATTTTTTAGTTATTTTTGAAGCTTCAAAAAGTATATAAAGACTTTGTAAAAGTAATCCAAATGATTAAAGCGGTTTTCAATGGTTGAGCTTCTGTTTACCATAGCTGATGTGCTCTGTGTACACACGTTGATCAAATGTCAACAGTATTACAAGGCATTAGTATTACTATTCATAGTTTTCAGTCATGTGACTGGTGTGAAGACATGGAGGGCAAAACATGCAGCACAGTCTGGCCAATTTTCCATGTGTTTCAAGCCAACAATATTTAGATCACCTTTCAAAAGAAGAAAAACAATTGTGAAAAAAAAGGGGTTTTGGGCACTTGTGATCCATGTACATCATATGCTGCAGTATTTAAATCACTAAAAACAGCATGACATTCTAAAATACATAACATGGAAAACACGTAATGCTTAATGTACTTAAACAGTGATTTTAAAAGATCAAATTCAGTATATCTTCATAAAGATTCATACTATATACAGGTGAGCAGATGAGCCCCGAATATAAACGCAACACACTAAATGATTGTGTGAATAATTAAAAATGTTTTTCCTTTTAATTGGTTTTCAATTGAAAAACACTTAAGAGAAACTGTGTGTTGCACTTATATTCTGGGTTCATCTGCTTGCCTGTACATAGTGTGCATCATCAATAAGGTTTACATTGAATTTGGTCTTTTAATCTCACTCTCATAATACATTGGTCTGCCTGTTTACATTCACTTTAGACATGAATGGTATCCAATATCTGTGTTTGTTTACATTAATCCCTACCCAAAATGATTGTCGGTGATTGCTTTACTATGCACATGGTAGACCTTCTTGCCGTTAGGGATGGAGCGATTACTGGTTTCACGATAAACCACGATAAAATCTTCTGACGGTTAGTATTATTGTTTAAAATGTAATTATTAAAAGTGTTTGATTTATCGTGATTTTTAAAAAATTAAAAACTCGCTGTAAATCCTGTCCAGCCAACATTGTTTTTTGAACGAGAAGAAATGACGGAAGATAGGGACAGCGCTCGGGAGATTTTCCAGCCTTCTAAAAGGACCAAATCTGAGGTGTTAGTACTATGATATGGTCTAAATCCTGACGGGAAATCCTCACAGATATAATTTCTTTCTAAAAAGGAGCATAGTTGTGAGGATACTACCTTTTCCATTATTTTTGACAGAAAGTGTAGATTTGAGATTGGCCTATAATTGACTAGTTCTGTAGGATTAAGTTGTGTGGTTTTTTTTTATTTATTTTTTTTATAAGAGGTTTAATAGCAGCCAGCTTAAACGTTTTCAGTACATATCCTAATGACAACGATGAATTAATGATTTTAAGAAGTGAATCTATGACCTCTGGAAGCATCTTTTTCAGTAGCTTAGTCGGTATAGGGTCAAGCATACATGTTGTTGATTTAGATCATTTAACGGGTAGGGATGAATGGAATGATTACCGCTTTCACGATAAACCACGGTAAAATGTGTACTGATGGTTAGTAATATCGTTTAAATTTTAATTATTAAAATCGCGTTTGATTATCATGATTTTGAAAATTTGCGCTAAATCATGTCCAGCCAGCGACAGTCTGGTACAGGTGCAGCGCAACATTATTTTTGAATGAGCAGACATGGCGGAAAGCAGTGACAGCACTGGGAGATTTTTCAGCCTTCTAAAAGGACCAAATCTGAGGTGTGGTCATATTTTGGCTTTTACAAAAGTCCTGAGGGAAACTTAATCGAAGATGGCCACCATAGACAACCAGCTATTGAGTGAAGACGATCTCATCGCTCACTGGGGGACAGAACAAACTATATAGCCTGACATCGTACTTGCAAGTTCACACACCTCTTTAATGTTAATTTTGGTGATCTCCAACTGACGAAGTCAAACATTATTAGTGCCGACGTGAATAATTATCTTAGAGAATTTATGATTAGCTTTAGCCAGCACTTTTAAATTTGCTTTGATGTCAGGCGCTCTGGCTCCCGGTAAACATGCGACTATGGTGGCTGGTGTCTCTATTTTCACGTTCCGTGTAATAGAATCACCAATAACTAGGGCACTTTCAACAGGATTCTCAGTGGGTGCGTCACTGAGTGGGGAGAACTTGTTTGATGTTCTAATCGGAACGGAAGTGGTGTTTTGATCCGCGACTATGCTGTCTCGCAGTCACCCAGTTGCCCGGCTGCAAAAGTTCTGCTGCCGGAACCAACAATGTACAGAGTTCACTAAGCTAGTCGCATTCAAAGCAGTGTCTAAAGCTCTTAGATTCTTACTATCCTCAATTAAAGTTTGGATGCGTGTCTCTGAAATTTTCTCCGTCAGCCTAGCTATCTCCCTGCATTTATCACATGTGTAATCTTCACCGCTGACAGAGAAGGCTATACTGAGCATGTGACAGGCAGTGCAAGTGATGATAACAAGAGATGATGCCATGGCTTACCATGTTTGTTGACTAATCCAACTCACCACAGTTGTTTGATAGACTCCAAAAGCCATGAGAGAGAAAAACAGGAGACCTGGATGCCCGGATAGCAGGCTAACAGGCTAGCGAAATGTTAATGTGTTGTGATTAGTGATTTAAATTAAAAGCTAGCGATGTCAGATTAATGTGATAGGCGTATATTATCAAATACAGATTCAAAAGCAAAGCTGTACGGAGCTACAGATGTAGCCATAATGTAGCTTTCAGTAGAAAAGCTGTTATATTTATAAAACTAATGAAAACCAGCTTCTGAATGTTTCTGTGTCCGCACAATTGCTTTCCTGCTTAGTAATGCTTTGGCCATCTCTCATAAAACTGGAGGGCCAAGTTTAGCTCAAACATGCTTGCCTAGAAGTTTCTAGTGCTGTGGCTGAAATCGCCCTTATTTGGTGCACTATTTGAGGGAGCAGTTATTTGTAGTGGTGTTCGAAACAATAGTGGACATTATTGAGTGCACTCATTCCATTCTATTCCACAGAGCCTGTCTAGAATCAGTTGTGGAGTGCTTAAATAACGGGCCAGTGTGGTGCCAAAATCTGACTCCCGCCAGATTATGACCCCCGCTTCTCCCTACCACACAGTGGCACTGATCCTCAACAAGCCCATCTCTGGTGTGATTACTCCAGTCTTCAACCAGATGGAACTGGACACACATTCTGAACATTCTGATCCAATCTGACCTGTAATTGTGTCTGAATCATAATCATACACTGTTTATTCGTTGGCCAGAGGAAAACTGGCACCCCGACTGAGCCTTATTTCTCCAAAGCGTTTTTCTCCATTCTGTTACCAGATGGAGTTTGGGTTCCTTGCCACTGTCTTGCTTAGTTGGGGACACTAAATATTCAACTATATTACTGATGGCATCACTGTTTTCTCCAGAAGCTAAACAAATTTTATTGCATTATTTTCCTGTTAACACTGTAAAGCTGCTTTGAAACAATCTGTATTGTAAAAAGCACTATATAAATAAAGGTGACTTGAGTTGACACTGGAAAAACGAGACATGACCTTACACATTTGATGCCATTTCTTAACACACTTAAGTTTCCCTTATTTCAATGGCAAAAGCCTTTTACTTTCATCTTTTTACTTGACATTTGTGTTTAATTTTATTGCTAACCTTTGTTTGTTTTTGATATGTGTTGAGGTTCCCATGGTTTGGCTTCAGCGTGCTCTCTGCCATGCCTCCCGCCAAGACAGATCAGCTGGACTTGTGGGCGGAGTCAGAGCTGGATGGAGACGACCAGGTGATGGTGGACTTCCTGTTGCCCACTGGAATCTATATCCAGATGGAGGTTCCTCGCGAGAGCACCATCCAACACATCAAACTGGTGCGTATGTTTGTTTACAAGCAGATTCTCTCTTTCAGAGTAAGGAGTAACACTTCAGACATGAAAACTGTCCTTCAAATAACTATTAACAAATATATTTTAGGAAACAGAAAGCAGCCCCGGGCAACCACCGGAAATAATCAAGCATTCTAGTGGAGTTTTCCATGTGCAAGCACCACTCACATTTTCTTCTAAAAATGTTCCTTCTGAAGATGTAATTTTTACCTTTTAGGTTTTAGTTTAACCATTACCAAAAAAGAATGCGAGGGCACTTCAGATAGTCTATAGCAGAGTCAAGTCAAGGCAAGTCACCTTTATTTATGTAGCGCTTTTAACAAGTCCAATTGTTTCAAAGCAGCTTCACATTGTTAACAGGAAAATAATGCAACAGAATTTGTACAGCCGTTCTGGTGAAACGGTGATGTTATCCAGCTAATTTCAAGTATCATATAGTGTCAATGCGGGCAGATCGGTAATATAGATGAAATTTAGGTGTCCCCAACTGAGCAAGCCAAAAGCCAGAGGCAACGGTGGCAAGGAACCAAAACTCCTTCAGGGTCAGAATGGAGAAAAAAACCTTGGGAGAAACCAGGCTCAGTCAGGGTGCCAGTTCTCCTCTGGCCGACGAACAAACAGTGTATGATTATAATTCTGACAACATTGCAGGTCTAAAAGGTAAATAGATATTCGTAGGATTATTCGAAAGATTGGAGTCGTCACATTGGAGATGGGTTTAATGAGGATGTTGTGTCGATGCAGCATTTACGGGGGGAGTTTATTTGACACGCTCTCTGCAGACATTTCAGGGATGCGTTGGTCATGTCCAGGCGTAGGTTCACCATCTGATCTGGATATGGCCCAGATCCGGCTGACTGCAGTAAACCTCAGGATAAACAGAGAGACTCACATTAGCGTAGATGCCATTCTTCTTCTGATGTAATGAGTACATCAGGTGTTATGGGAAGTGTTCCCGGTTCCGGCTGACCTAGTTAATGCAGCCTAACAATCATTTACTGATTTGAATAATAGAAATTGATAATGTTTTATGTGTATGCCATAGTAAATAGATGCGTTTTCAGTCTAGATTTAAACTGACAGAGTGTGTTGCTTCCCGAACAATGCTAGGAAGACTGTTCCAGAGTTTAGACTGTTCCAGAGTTATTGCCCGTCTGCAGTTGATTTTGATATTCTAGGTATTATCAACTGGCCAGAGTTTTGAGACCACAATAGACGTGATAGAGTATAATGCGTTAAGAGTTCGCTCAAGTACTGGGGAGCTAAACCATTTAGTGCTTTGTAAGTAATAAGCAAGATTTTAAAATGTATACAATGTTTAATAGCCAGTGCAGTGTTGACAGAACCAGGCTAATAAGGTCATACTTCCTGGTTCTAGTAAGAACTCGAGCTGCTGCGTTTTGGACCAGCTGGAGTTTGTTTATTAAGCGAGCAGGGCAACCACCCAGTAGAGCACTTTGCATTGAAAGCAAGTGCCGTAATTTATATATATTTTTAAGATGGTAGAATGCAGTTTTACAGATGTTAGAAACGTGGCTTTCAAATGAAAGATTGGTATCAAAGAGCACACCCAGGTTCCTAACTGACGACGAGGGCTTGACAGAGCAGCCATCGAGTGTTAGACAGTATTCTAGGTTACTACATACAGAGTTTTTTTGTCCAATAATTAAAAATGCAGTTTTTTCTGGATTAAGTTGCAGGAAATTACTAGACATCCAAAGTTTTATATCAGCTATGCATTCCGTTAATCTTGTGAATTGGTAAGTTTCGTCAGGGCGTGAAGAAATATAGAGCTGAGTATCATCAGCATAACAATGAAAACTAACGCCATGCTTCCTAATGATATCTCCCAGTGGTAGCATGTACAGGGTGAAGAGCAACGGTCCTAGCACTGAGCCCTGTGGTACTCCATACTGAACTTGTGATCGGTGTGACATCTCTTCATTTACTGCTACAAACTGATAACGGTCAGATAAGTATGATTTAAACCATGCCAATGCAGTTCCACTAATGCCAACGTAATTTTCGAGTCTATTCAAAATAATGTTGTGGTCGATGGTATCGAATGCAGCGCTAATATCGAGTAAAACTAACAGAGAGATACAACCACGATCGGATGATAAGAGTAAATCATTTGTAACTAACATTTTGTAACTATGATACGGTCTAAATCCTGACTGGAAATCCTCACAGATACCATTTCTTTCTAAAAAGGAGCACAATTGTGAAGACACTGCCTTTTCCAGTATTTTTGACAGAAAGGGTAGATTTGAGATCGGCCTGTAATTGACTAATTCTGTTGGATCAAGTTGAGGTTTTTTAATAAGTGGTTTGATAATAGCCAACTTAAAAGTTTTCGGTACATATCCTAATGACAAAGATGAGTTAATGATATTAAGAAGAGGCTCTATGACCTCTGGTAGCATCTCTTTTAATAGCCTAGTCGGTATAGGGTCGAGCATACATGTTATTGATTTTTAGATGATTTAACGAGTTTAGCCAATTCTTCCTCTCCTATAGCAGTGAATGAATGTAATTTTTTCTCAGTGACACAACAATGCTCTGTCTGATGTGATACTGTAGTAGACGGCTGCATGGTTATAATTTTCTTCCTAATATTATCGATCTTACACGTAAAGAAGTTCATAAAGTCATTACTGCTGTGCTGTTTACAACCATCAGAAATAGAAGCTTTATTTTTGGTTAACTTGGCCACTGTATCAAATAAATACCTAGGGTTGTGTTTGTTTTCTTCTAAGAGAGTTGAGAAATAAGATCTAGCAGTTTTTACGGCCTTTCTGTATGCCATCATGCTCTCTTTCCATGAATTACGAAAAACCTTTAGTTTTGTTTTCTTCCAGCTGCGCTCCATTTTTCTGGCTGCTGTTTTAAGGGCCCGGGTGTGCTTGTTGTATATTGTACCGGCGTTGGACTATTTTCTTTAATCTTCTTTAAGCACCAGGGAGCAAGTGTGTCTAAAATGCTGGAACAAAGAGAGTCAATAGTTTCTGTTGCAAAATCGAGTTCCTCTAGGCTATCTGGGATGCTGAGGAGATGAAACTGATGAGGAAGATTATTTACAAAGCAATCTTTAGTGGCGGCAGTGATAGTCCTGCCATATTTGAACCGAGGGGACGGCCTTGCAGCTTTAACTAAATTAAGTATACATGATACTAGGTAATGATCTGAGATGTCGCTCTGCTGCAGATTTTCAACAGTATCAACATTTATTCCATGTGACAATATTAGGTCTAGAGTATGATTAAGGCGATGAGTAGGTCCTGACACTTGTTGCCTTACTCCAATAGAGTTTAGAATGTCTCTAAATGCCAGTCCCAATGCGTCTTTTTCATTGTCTACATGGATATTAAAATCACCAACAATTAGTACTTTATCTGTAGCCAGTACTAACTCTGATAGAAAATCAGCAAATTCTTTGATAAAGTCTGTAATTGTGCCCTGGTGGCCTGTATACAGTAGCCAACACAAATGTCAAACAGGATTTATCAATTACACTACATAACGTTACATAAAGCACCAAAACTTCAAAAGAATTTTACTTGAAACTAGACTTCTGAGTAATACTGAAGATATTATTATAAATTACAGCAACCCCTTTACCTTTCAGACGCGGCTCATGTTTATAACAATAATCTTGCGGGGTGGACTCATTTAAAGTAATGCAGTCGTCAGGTTTTAGCCAGGCTTCTGTCAAACACAGCACATCTAGATTATTATCTGTAATCATATCATTAACAATAAGCGCTTTTGGGGAAAGGGATAGAATATTCAGCAACCCAAGCTTTATCATTTGATCATCTGTATTATATCTGTTGTTTATTTGTTGGACATCAATTAAGTTTTTACTGTTGAATGGTCTTGATAGTTTTTTGTATTTACTAATTCGGGGAACAGACACCGTCTCTATGTGATAATTTCTAGGCGAAAGAGTCTCTATGTGTTGGGATTTATCTGACTTCTGTAACGGGAGACAGCTAGCAGGCGGTCGGGTAAGCCAGTCCGTCTGCTTCCTGACCTGGGCCCCAGTTAGTCAAGGTTTAGCTCTAAGACTATATGCCAAATTACTAGAGAGAAGAGCAGCACCACTCCAAGAAGGATGGATGCCGTCCCTCTTCAACAGGTCAGGTCTGCCCCAAAAGCTTTTCCAATTGTCTATGAACCCTTTGTTATTTTGTGGACACCACTTAGACAACCAACCAACCATTGAGTGATGATAGTCTGCTAAGTATCTCATCACTCCTTTTAACAGGGAGCGGACCAGAAAAAAAAAAACTGCATCTGCCATCGTACTTGCGAGTTCACACACCTCTTTAATGTTAATTTTGGTGATCTCCGACTGGCGAAGTCGAACATTGTTAGTGCCCGACGTGAAAAATAATCTTAGAGAATTTACGATTAACTTTAGCCAGCACTTTTAAATTTGCTTTGATGTCAGGCGCTCTGGCTCCCGGTAAACATGTGACTATGGTGGCTGGTGTCTCTATTTTCACGTTCCGTGTAATAGAATCACCAATAACTAGGGCACTTTCAACAGGATTCTCAATGGGTGCATCACTGAGTGGGAAGAACCTGTTTGATGTTCTAATCGGAACGGAAGAGTGTTTATTTGATCCGCGACTATGCCGCCTCACCGTTACCCTATTGCCCTGTTGAATGGGCTCTACAGCCGGAACCGAACGATGTACAACGTTCACTAAGCTACTTGCATCCAAAGCAGTGTCTAAAGCTGTTACATTCTTACTACTCTCAAATAAAGTCTGGATGCGTGTCTCTAATTTTGAAATCTTCTCCGTCAGCCTGACTATCTCCTTACATTTATCACATGTGAAGCCCTGCTCGCCAACGGAGACAGATACACTAAACATGAAACATGCGGTGCAAGTGACAATGACTGGAGAAGAAGACATGGCTTACCGTATTTGTTGATTAATCCAACTTACCAAAGTTGTTTGATGGAGTCTATTTACTAATCCAACTCACCACAGTTGTTTAATGACCTCAGAAAACAGGAGACCCGGGTGCAGAGATGGCAAGCTAACAGGCTAGCGAAAAGCTAACATGTGATAGTGATTTAGATTAAAAGCTAGTGATGTCAGATTTGATGTGGTAGGCAATGTTAGACAATATATGAAGATGAGTAAGTTATAATTAGCAGTTTAAACAACAGAGAATTATATAAAATAAAAATTCCAAAAGAGCAGAGCACATGCGAGCACAGCAGCAACAGCAACCCAATTGCTGGAGACTGGAGATGATGTGCTCTCATCATGTGTGTGGCCAGTGTCCTGCTGAGTTCAGACAAAGTCCCTCTATTGCCAATCTTTGGTTGCAAGACCATAAAGACATCCGTCTTTGAACTTCTCTCATTGTACAACAAAGGACCACCGTTTCGGAGCCATTGCCACAGAAATCGATCATCTTTTGTCTGGGACAGCCCAAAATCATATATCATACAATGTGTACCAGGTATAATACAAGTCATTCTCAGCAGCCATCTTTGAAATGACGCTCTGGCAGCTATTTCAGTCATGAAGAGTACAGCTTGTATCTCTGAACGGGGAAAAATCAAATTCTCCAAAGCTGTACACCAAACGTACAATAAAATGTAATATTTGAAATCACAAATGAAATCTGACAACTGTTTCATAAATTTTCTAAACGTTCAAATCATGAAAAAAAAAAACTGCATTTTTCAGGCTAGACATTCTTAAGTGTGCATCTTAGGACACTTTCAGTTTCAATTTCAGTTTATTTATAAAGCACCATTAAAACAACAGAGTGTTGACCAAAGTGCTGTACAATAATAAAATTATTTCTATAAAAAGAAAACAACATCATAGCATAGACAAGGCACCTAAAAACAGTACAAACAAAACCAATGCCTCAACACACTGCAGTCTCGAAAGCTAGGAGCAAGCTAGGAGTTGGGTGATTTGTTTGAAGTAGTGTAATAGTATAAAGTAAGTAGTATAATCAGTATTTATCAGGAGAAATCAAATTGGCCTTGATCTTTTGACATAAGAGGTCTTTGTACTATTAAAACATCCTAAACGTTTCATAGCTTAAATCGTCCTTTTCATTATAAACAAAGCATTTATCATGCTCCAAAAAAGTCCCCGGATGACCTACTACTTCCTGTGAGATACTTCCTGTTCCTCTGAAGTGTGCATTCGATGGACACTTTACTATCCCATGGGGCTATGGGAGAGGATTTCCGAATGACAGTGAAGCAACACCGTAGATCATGTGACCGTAACAACATGACGGATGTAGTACTATCCGAATTTCATTCATACTACCCCTATCATACTATATAGAACATACTTTTTTAACGTTGTGAAGTAAATTCAAATCTAATACCTGCTCAGACAGTATGCAATTTCGGAATTACTTGCAAATCTGTTTAATTAGGGTTAGAACTAAAGTCTGTGTAACGAATGTAGGCTAGTAATGCAGAGTTCATGCTGCCCCATTTTCACTCACCAACAGGTTTTGCGAAATCATAGGCATTAGGCAGTGTGAATTATCAAAGATGCGATCTGAGAGAATCGCAGATGAGTTGCTGATGTCTGTGAGATATTTGGCATACTAAATATCTGGACCTGCCGCCGATTCAAAATCCTGCTGTGTGAAATGTGTTCTGACTGAAAATTGCAAGAACACATTGCAAAATTATTTATTTACCTCCAACTCTCTTTGCAGAACACAATCCTTGCTCCCCGCGTCTCCCCAACCATTTTCTCCTCCATAATCTTTTTTCTTTTTCTCTTTTTCGCTGCAAATCAAACAATTTGGATCGTAAGCTTCTTGCGGCTATCATTTTTAATAACAATTCCAGTCTCTCACGTTATATCCTTGTCACTTCTCGTGTGTGTTTGGTTGTGAAATGTAGTTTATGGACCGGACAGAGTTGTGGCGATTCTTCTATTGTAAAGTCATGCAGTGTGAAACCCCCCTGTCGCCGATCCATCATGCAGTAAACACAGTAGTGACTGAATGCTACCCCAGATAGTCATGCAGTGTGAAAAGAACTGTGATCTGACGACTTTGAAAATCGTGCAGTGTGAACTCTGCATAAGAGCTGTGTGTAAACCTCACTCCCCTGGCCTCAAAAGGCACGCTAGCAACTGACGCTAGAGGCTGCGGTCATGAGAGTCCTTGTTAGCGCGCCTGCCTCCCACGCTGGGGACCTGCTCGGAGCGGGTCAAGTATGCTCAGTTATATCTTCAAGACACCAGCCCTCCAGTACAGGAGTTGAGCCCTGGTATATATTATAGATAGTATATATTTTTTACATGCAGTTTTGTTTATATTATTTACTCTCATCATCTTGTTTTTGTGTTGATGTAGCTGTTATGGAAGGAGGCGCAGACATACCCTCTCTTCTCATTGCTGGGGGAGATGGAGGGTCACATGTTCGAGTGTGTGAACCAGGCAGCAGTACACGAGGAGCTGGAGGATGAGACCAGGCGACTATGCGACGTGCGACCGTTCCTGCCTGTCCTCAAACTGATCACACGCAACTGTGGACGTGCAGAGCGATTACTCGACTCTAAGATAGGAGTCCTCATTGGGAAAGGTGACACATATGCACTTAATCACATGCATAATGAGAGCTATACTTTTGGCTAATATCCATTAGTTAGGATGTGACCATCTGGGACTTTTCAGTGATCATTTCTGTAGGTTACATTTCTTACCCCAGTGGGTGACAACATGCAAATGTCTTTTTGTATTATGAGAGGATCACTGAATCAATTCAACCAATTTGTTCAAAAACTGTGATTTAATTCAGGAATGAAATATCACTAAATCTTGCTCCGAGGTATGCAACTGTTGATTTTGCTTTGAGATTTTTAGGAATATTTTTTTCATTTGCAGATCAAAAATAGACCAAGCAGCTAGCAATATTGTGCCCATTACTCCATATTAACTTGTTTATTAAATGGATATTTAAAACAATATCACACTCACTCAATTGAGCTGTTGTTCAAAATATCATATAAGGACTGTGATGACCTCTTAAAACAACACTGCTTTTGTTTTAAAGCTTTTTTAAATGTGGTAATACTTCAAATGTTTATTTTATATTTAGTGTTTTTTAATGTACGATATATATATAGTATATATTTATATCACTGTGCTTTGTTTTGAAAATATTGGCAATAAAAATCAAAACACTTGAGTTGGCCGATTTGTTTGAATTGCACATAGTATAATCTGTATTTATTAAAGGGAGAAATCTAATTTGCCTTGATCTTTTGACAAATAAGAGGTCTTTGTACTATTAAAACATCCTAAACGTTTCAGTGCTTAATATGTCCTCTTCATTATATATAAAGCATTCATTTAATCAAGCTCCAAAAATGGCACCAGAACAAGACATCGACCAATAGTTATACATCATCACACCATAGGCCCCGCCAACTGGTGTTCAGTCCTTAACAGCTGACATTTACCTACACTGGATATGAGCTTGTGTAACGTCTAAAGCAAACAAAAGCCATTATAATCAGTGATGCTGTTTACACTGGATACAGTATACAGATGTGCGTTCAATTTCTGACATACTCCACGCACAAATCTGTTGACAACAGGACAAATGGAGCAGTGAAAGAACATTTGCTTCGACACCAGAGTGATGGTGATGGTCTGTGTATATGTATGCAAGTATTAATCATCATAAGGCTATGATGAGATGTCAGGCTCAACCCGCGAGGCTTACGCACTCACTCACACACTCCACTTCCCTTACTCATTCACTGGCTCTGAAACGCACACACACAGTATGGGCAGTCTCTCTTAGTGGAGAGGATCAAATGAATTTTTAATGCTCTTTAAATGTCATCATGTGTGTTATCAGGAAGCCATTTGAAACCTTTCCCTCAGAGCTCTGTCTCGCAACAAAAAACTGTTGTCATTCAACAGAAACAGACGCTTCTTAAAAGGAATAGTTCAGTCAAAAATGAAAATTGGCATAATTTGCACATCTTTCATTTTTTCAGTGAAACACAAAAGGAGAAATCTTGATGTATTTTTGATGTAATCCCTATGCCCAGTGTTTTATATTGCAAGCCTTTTTTTAATTCACAAAACTAGTTTGTGTGAAGAATAATAAGAAATTTAAGTCACCTTAAAGTTCCTCACACAAACCTGGCCATTGTATTAGCTTCACAATTTTAATAGAGGGCACAATTCTCTTAACTGTTTCTCTGACTGATCACACATTGTTTTTTATAAAACTTAAAGACTTGATTTTGGACTAGTGTTGGGGAGGCAAGCATGTTTTTGAAGCAGAAATTCACAGCATCATATATGCATAAGTGTTAATCTGTGACAGAGTGGTTTTAATTGAGATTCTGTGTTATTCTTTGCATAAACACCATGTTTGCCCGTGAATGTTGATGATATTGTGAGAGTGTGAAATCACTGAACGTTATGCCACATGGCACAGGTCTTCACGAGTTGGATGCCCTGCAAGACCAGGAAGTGAAGGACTTTCGTACCAAAATGAAGCGAATCAGCGAAGAGAAAATGCACCAAATGCAGATGATGTCGTGGGGGGAGTGGCTTCGGAGCTGTTACTCCCCTCAGCTGGAGACAGGGTTATTGGAGAATTTGATTGACAAGCATGAGGGCGTAATCAAAATTACAATGCACTACGACCAATCACAGGTGTGTAGTGTTATTTTAGGATATGGTATGTTGCACATATATCTACCACAAAATGTCAGTCTTATCCTTGTATTTCTTTCTCTCTCTGTAGGATACAGCTAGCCTGAAAGTGTCATTGCATTGTACAGTATCTGAAATAATGGACCAGGCGCTCAAGAAATGGCAGACCACTCATGGCCCAGAGGAAGACATTGGTGCCCGGAGCGATTATGTGCTGCGTGTCAGCGGCAAACTGGAGTTCCTGTTTGAAGATCACCCTCTTAATCAGTACAAAGTAAGATACAATGGCAGAAATGGCTTTTGAAGGTCAAACTGTATTTTCCAAGGTTCACTGTTGTTAAAGGGATCGTTCGCCCAAAAATAAAAATTGTCCTATGATTTACACACCCTCAAGCCATCCTAGGTGTATATGACATTCTTATTTCAGACAAATACAATCAGAGTTAAACCCAAAATTTGAAGCCCAAAAAAGCACATCCATCCATTATGAAAGTAATCATATGGCTCCAGGGGTTAATAAAGGCCTTCTGAAGTGATTCGATGGGTTTTTGTTAGAAAAATATCCATATTTAACGCGTTCATTCATATGTAACACGCCATTCATTACTATTATAAAGCTTGGAAGAGCCAGGACATTTTTTTGTGCTGTTTAAAGTGTCATGCATTTTGCATCTGTAAAAGCATTTTTTTCATTCAATTGATAATTTTTTTGTCTTTTACTCATCATCATGCTATTTGAAACCTCTATGATTTGTATGACACCCCCTCCGCACAAACATATATTTAATGTGTGTGTGCTTGCCTATGTCCTCATAATTCAACATTTTTATTTTATGTAAAAACGAGGCTTACGTTTAGGGTTGGGGCACACGCACACACACACACACACACACACACACACACACGTTTTTGACTCAGTGATCTACACACACCTAAAGGATTATTAGGAACACCATACTAATACTGTGTCTGACCCCCTTTCGCCTTCAGAACTGCCTTAATTCTACGTGGCATTGATTCAACAAGGTGCTGAAAGCATTGTTTAGAAATGTTGGCCCATATTGATAGGATAGCATCTTGCAGTTGATGGAGATTTGTGGGATGCACATCCAGGGCACGAAGCTCCCGTTCCACCACATCCCAAAGATGCTCTATTGGATTGAGATCTGGTGACTGTGGGGGCCATTTTAGTACAGTGAACTCATTGTCATGTTCAAGAAACCAATTTGAAATGATTCGAGCTTTGTGACATGGTGCATTATCCTGCTGGAAGTAGGCATCAGAGAATGGGTACATGGTGGTCATAAAGGGATGGACATGGTCAGAAACAATGCTCAGGTAGGCCGTGGCATTTAAACAATGCCCAATTGGCACTAAGGGGCCTAAAGTGTGCCAAGAAAACATCCCCCACACCATTACACCACCACCACCAGCCTGCACAGTGGTAACAAGGCATGATGGATCCATGTTCTCATTCTGTTTACGCCAAATTCTGACTCTACCATCTGAATGTCTCGACAGAATTCGAGACTCATTAGACCAGGCAACATTTTTCCAGTCTTCAACTGTCCAATTTTGGTGAGCTCGTGCAAATTGTAGTCTCTTTTTCCTATTTGTAGTGGAGATGAGTGGTACCCGGTGGGATCTTCTGCTGTTGTAGCCCATCCGCCTCAAGGTTGTGCGTGTTGTGGCTTCACAAATGCTTTGCTGCATACCTCGGTTGTAACGAGTGGTTATTTCAGTCAAAGTTGCTCTTCTATCAGCTTGAATCAGTCGGCCCATTCTCCTCTGACCTCTAGCATCAACAAGGCATTTTCGCCCACAGGACTGCCGCATACTGGATGTTTTTCCCTTTTCACACCATTCTTTGTAAACCCTAGAAATGGTTGTGCGTGAAAATCCCAGTAACTGAGCAGATTGTGAAATACTCAGACCGGCCCGTCTGGCACCAACAACCATGCCACGCTCAAAATTGCTTAAATCACCTTTCTTTCCCATTCTGACATTCAGTTTGGAGTTCAGGAGATTGTCTTGACCAGGACCACACCCCTAAATGCATTGAAGCAACTGCCATGTGATTGGTTGATTAGATAATTGCATTAATGAGAAATTGAACAGGTGTTCCTAATAATCCTTTAGGTGAGTGTATATAAATGGTAACATGCCTTAACAAAATTAATGGGGTCAATAGTCTTAGTGACATATCAGTTCCGGAGCTATAAATAAAAATAATTAAATAATCACTGAAAGTCTTGTTACCAAAATATTTGTGAACTGTATTATTTTACATAAAGTGGTCCTTTTAAAATATTGGACACTTCCAATGTTTTAAAAGCACCAGACGATTACAAGTAATGATTATTATTAAAATATTTCTTGGGTTCTTGTATTGGGTTCTCCATTCGGGCCTGAATTATTCTATCTGTTGTTTAATTTATTTGTGCTTTCGTGCTCACATTTAAAATTCACCGTGCATCAAATTACCACAGTGAGCTTTAGTGTAGTTGATTAACATTTTTACTATTCAAAATTTTCATGATAATGAGGTGTACAGTAATGCCCCGGTTGTTTTTTCCGAAAAACAATGAAAAGAATTTTGCTAGTGAAATGTGTCTAGCTGGTAGGTCATGTTCAGACATCAAACTAAATTTGTTGTGTGCATAATAGTTCAGTTCCATCATGAGCCTAAAACCGGTCAGGTGAGTGATCAGTCACAGCAGTCCATTAAAGACGTGTTTGGATCATAAGTGCAGTGTTCCAGGAAGTGCATTTAAAAACTCAAATTTGCTCACACAGAAATCATTTTACAACTTTACAACCAAAAATGTAGCAGCAAAAGTATTATTTTGGGCACGGCCACTGTAGTATCATGGTATTCTTTGAGGTACTTGATGCTTTTTGTAGGGTTAGAATTATAATCTATATTTTCTGTATGGAAACACTAATGTAACTGTTTGTTTGTTTGTGTGTGTGTATGTATGTAGTACATTAGGGCTTGTTTGTTGGCAAATGAGAACCCTCATCTGACAATGGTTCACTGTAGCGTTGTGAAGGCCATGTTTGAGAAGGAAATCAGCACCATTGGATCAGTGCTTGCGCGGAAGTCTTCGAACCCTCCTCTACCACTGCCCCCGAAGAAGAGACAGCCAACGGTAAGGACACTGCGAGTGTCTGTGTGTCCTGCACTTCAGATTACCAAAGGTTGTCTTAGTTTTGCGCCTCTAACAGCACCAAACAGCGCTGCAAAGATTGTGAATTTCTTTCCCAAACACTCCTATTGCATCTCCACCTCACATCTCGCCTGCCATTGTTCAAACAAACAGACAGTCCCACCCGAACCTCGCACTATTGGTTGAGGCAGAAGTTGACAAGTTAGACTGCTCAAACAAACAGAGCATTGTTTTGAAAGCACCATAGGGTCACAGTGTTTCCACTCTTCGTTAAGTCTAACGACGAATGAGATGCTTGTACTTCATTTTGCACATTTAAACCGGAATAAGAGAAAGAAGAGGCAATTAGCTGAATAATTTAAATGCATTTATCTTAGCAGGTGTCGTATAAATGCATGTGCATACAAACACAATTACTAGACAGAGTAGGGAACAGCTAACTTGATTTATTTATGGTTTCTCTTCTTGCTGTGCTTTTTCTTTATAGTCTTGTAGTACTTGTTTGTTGGCTGGTATGTTTTAGCTAATATGCTGCCGTGTGGATGAGTGTTGTGTGTATGTATGTGTGTCTGACAGATATATCATGTAAATCGTGGCCATGTGTAGTGTCCAGTGCACAGTACCATTTTTTTTTTTTCTTCGCACACAGTTTTGGGCCAGTGAGTTTAAAAAAATGTGTTCCAGGAAGTGAGTCAGACGTGTGTGTGTGTGTTAGCACTGATCATGTGAGTTATTTTGCAGATGTCAGAGTGCTGACCACATCAAAACTGCTGATATTAAACCAAACCCCTAATGGAATGTATATGTGCATTTGTGTGAGCGTGTATGTGCTTTTGAATTAGAGGTCACATTGTCAAAGGTATAGCAAATTGGGTCCCACTTTCTATTATAGTTTTACTCAATCGCTTTGGTACATTTATCAAAACAGTCTTAACATTTTCTTAACTGTGAGTTCAGTTGTCACAGCTGTTTGCTGGAACATCAGAACTCTATTGAATGTCTGAAAAATTGTTACTCACCCAAAACATTTAATTCATGCTTCAAAACCTAGTTATTTTGTCAGTAAATTGGCCAATGCCACCAAAATAAAAAATAAAGTGTTATAGTCATTGTGTGAGCCATACAGGTCAAAATGTTTAGATGTTTTTTTTCACCATGGAATTTTTCTTCTGTTGAATGATATTCTATTTTGTCTAGCCAAATGCTCTTGTGGATCACATTGAGCGTTTTACTGTAAATACAGATTCAGACAGTAGGTAAAATTGACTGGAAAAAGTCAATATTGAACATTTGTATTTATACAGTACATTTTATTTTTTGAAGAAATGTTATATTTAAGCTTAAAATTCACAGTTGTTTGTTCATTTTTACACACTCTATTATGTCTTTCTCTAACACATACATATCTTCGGACCAAATGCAATGATTGGATGAATATTTTTTGTTCCTGAGACTTCCACAGATGTTTTAACATTTAGACTACTCATATTACGGATTGTTATCAGGATGTGAAGCTAGTTTCAACCTGTATAAAAAAGTATTTATAAAAATTGTCTACCCTACCTTTAATATTAACTTCTACTGAGCAGCGTATAAAATCAACATCACGTTTGCAGTCGTGCTCATATTCATGAAAACTGCTCTCTTGCTCTTGAGATATTGCTTAATTAGATATATCATATCATATTTTGTAATATAAAAAACAAGATATAAATAGCTACTGTTTTGCAATAATATCTTGTATTTTTGGGGGCATTTGTATTAATAATGGTCGTATTTTCGACACCTTTCACCAATAATTTCTGACCTGGCACAACAACAAAAGAAATCAAATTAGAAATAAGTTATTAATTGCATATGAGTTTTACATCGTCACAGTAATGATGTTAACAAATAAATCAGACAAAGCACTGTCAATTTACTGATATCCCTGACATTGTGATTTTGACCGGTTTTGAAATAGTCCTCTTAGTCTGAATCAAGACAGAGACCATATAAAACAAAAGTCTCAAGATGGGACTCAAGTCTACTATGTACCCTTGTATGTTACCCTTTAAATTACCTTACGCTTAACCCACCCTTACCTTTCTGGTGTCTTTGTACACTTCAATAGCAGCAAATGTGTTTTGTGATGTATTAACAACATTGCAATACAACAGTATATAGCATTTAACACAATGTACCTAACAATTTTTGGATGCAAGTACACAGTAGTTGAAGACAGCTAAATATAAAGTGTGACTGCAAATTGTATAGTGATTTAAACTTAAGCCTCACTTAATGTCTAAATGTCATCACATTAGATAACAAAATAAATACCAAACCAAGAACCATATGCAAAGAACTGGTGCAAGAATGAACTTTTAAAAAATGAGCCATTGACTTTTCTGAGCCATTTTAGAGGATCAAGATCACGTCCCAGTAGAAAGCACATATATAATTCATCACATTAACCATTGTTCCACTGACGTTTGACAACCATGTCTGACATTTTGATGTTAAAACCTAATTGCTTTCTGTAAAATGTTTTGCTCTCATTTGAAATTAATCACACTTGGTTTCATATTTTGTTACACAATGCACTGACAATACAGTACATTCAATACATGTGTATGTAACCATAATTTCATAATTTGTCATAATTGACTTGCATTCTCCTTTTATCTTTCTCTTTCCTCAGCTATTACATACATGTGTTTGGAAGGTTCATTCTGTGTTCAGAATTAATCTTGTGAAAGGTAACAAGGTGAACGCTGACGATGCTGCGAAGGTAAATATTGTCAACACCTCTGAATTCAGCATGATCTCATTAACACTAACCTTTATCTGCCTCCTGGTGGCACAGAATCAGTATTACATTACGATTAAAACATGTTTATTTAAAAGTGCAGTGTGTCTTTGTTCCATTCCAAAGTTTCCAAACATACAAAACAGACCTTTAGGAACAGTCAGTGTTAGCATTCTCACATTCAACCTTTTACCTCAATCAGTAACACACATTCAGATGTCAGCAAGAAAAGTAGCCCCGCCTCTAAACTTGTACAAATAACCGAGAACACATTATTTTACTGAAGTATTCATGTAAGTGTTTTACCAAAAATACAAACTTATGTGGATCACAAAATTGCTGCTTTTAAACCCTCCTGCAAGACTGCCTGTTAGGCTAATCTTTCCTTCATATGTTAATCTAAAATGACCCCTTTTTAACAAACTTTTATACCAATGCCAATACCTTTTCAGTCAGACAATCACAGAAAGCAATCAACTCACTAACAATGTCAGTCAAGTCAAGTCACCTTTATTTACAAAGTGCTTTATACGATCCAGATTGTTTCAATGCAGCTTTACTGTACAGGAAAACAGGAAAATAATGATGCAAACAGAATTCAATTCTGCTGTAAAGCAGCTCTAAAAAGACAATAGTGAACAGTCGTTATTCAGCTGAAGTCTGTTCAGTGTTAAGTTCAGTTCAATAACTGTATGAAGTTCATCAATTGTGAAATTCATCTATAAAGCAGCTCTGAGGAAAACAGTGATCATCAGCTCAGTTCAGTTTTCATCCAGTAGTGTCGAATGCTGACTAGTATTATTCTGTCAGACAAATCTGTTTTTGTCAATTACTGGATCAGAGTATCATTCGCACATATTTTTTTTTTAAATCATTTAATCAAAGAACAGTTGATTGTCGTGATGATTTATTTTTGTAACTTGTATACGTGTAGATCCAGGTTCGAGCAGGGCTGTTTCACGGTACAGAGATGTTGTGCAAGACAGCGGTCAGCAGTGAGAGCAGCAGTCGATCTGAACATGTGTGGAACAAAACACTGGAGTTTGACATCGCTGTTTGCGACCTGCCGCGGATGGCCCGCCTCTGTTTCGCCATTTACGCCGTTATGGACAAAGTGAAGAAACAGAGATCCACCAAGAACCCCCAGTGCAAATACCAGACTATCCGCAAGGCAGGGAAAGTGGTGAGATCAACACACACACATAAACTTTATTCACAGCACACATTTTTAAGCAAACACATACCAGTCCTCTAATTTACTTTCCTTTGCCAAAACAATAATTGGGGACACCCCTCCCCCAGTCTTTTTTTATCCCCCACCCCTCAACTCAAGCATTTACACATACACACTAACTAATCATCTGTTGTGTTTGTTATATTTTCTGTCTAGCACTACCCAATAGCATGGGTGAACACAATGGTGTTTGACTACAGAGGGCAGCTGAAGACTGGTGATATTATCCTTCACTGCTGGTCCTCTTTCCCTGGTGAGAACACACACATTCATAGGCGCCAACAATGGCCAAGCACCCACAGGAAAAACACCAGATATTCTGCATTCATTTTAACCATTCAAAAAATCGATTGAGATTCGGTGGATCTCACAGAGGGGTCCCGATAGGACGTAATACACACAATTCTACTCGTGTTCGACCTGATGCAAAAGCTTGTGCTTTCTGTTTTTTGCACAATGATAAATTGTATTTTAAGTAATTAACCCCAAAATCATCAGGTATTACAGCGAGAGAGTGACTTTCGACCACATTCATGGAAAGAATGTGTGGTTTTGATTGATTGGTAATGTATGTGTGTTTCTCTTCGCCAGACTTGATAACTTGTGTAATGAATTCATCAAGTGCACCATCATAAGGAGAAAACACTCTCAGCTTACTGGGGTGTGATTATGTAAACTGCTGTGTACATGTGTCATAGGGTGTGTGTGTGTGTCTGTAGAGTTAGAAAAACTCTGTGTGAGTTATCAACTCATCTGTGAGTAGTACTTCATTTTGTTTAAGGTTGTGCACTAATGTCTTGTAAAGGAAGGAAATGTGTTCAGGAAATGCCTTTTTTTCTGTGTGTTGCAGATGAGCTGGAAGAGATGTTGAACCCTATTGGTACGATTCAGACCAATCCATACACAGAGAACGCCACAGAACTACATATAAGCTTTCCAGAATACTCAACACAACCAGTTGTATTTCCCGCTTTTGACAAGGTATCCATATCTCACATATCACACTCACACATGTGAGCATATGATTAATTACACACATACCGTATACCCACACATGTACACACAACTACTTGCACACATTATTCTTGTGTATTACAGAACTTGAAAACCCAATATACTCTTTAAAGTGTGGGCTATAAAGTAACTAGTTTACAGATATTACAAGTTTATAGCCCCTCGGACGGTCCACATTCTCTCTGTTTGGGCCTTCCGTCCACATTGAGATGGCGTTTTTGTCAATGAAGACGGAGCTTTTTGAAAACATTCTCAAGTGGGTACATTTGAAAATGCCATGTCATGTGCCGCATATTCCACGGATATCTATGGTTGTACCGGCATTGTTGTCTACTATATACTTTTATAGTGTTGCTAAAGAGAAATGTTTCTTTGTACAGTATTCATATTGCATTCCTGCAAAAATGTCTGAAAATGTACTGAAAATCCTGCAACAAAAAACAATTTTGTTACCAAAAAAAAAGATACCAAATGTCTCAAACAAAACTCTTGAAAAATTGCACACTCACACCCGAAAAAGCAAGTGTTTACCTTTTTTTTTTTTTTTTTTTGTGTGCTACATTCATTAGTCAGTGAAAGGTCTGTGAGTCTACGCGTACATACATAATCAAACATGAGGCAACATTTGTCATGTTCTGATATTTTTCTTCCAAAGATCCTGGAAAAAGCTGCAGAAATAGCAGGATCCAGTGAGACCATGACAATGGTAAAATGGTGACATCCATAAACATTCAACATCTAAGCTTATGTTTAAATAATGTCCCAGCTTCTTGTTTTGATGTAATTGCGGATTCTAGTTTTATCAAATCCATTGATATGCATATCCATTGGCATTCATATCATAACCTCCACATAAATACCATTGTTTCTATGAGATGATCTTACTAATGAATTGAAATCAATGTCTGCAGGGTCGTGGGGGTAAGAAGTTTTACATAGAGCTGAAGGAGATCATGGAGAGGGATCCTCTCTCTCAGCTGTGTGAGAATGAGAAGGATCTGATCTGGACACTTCGCTACGACTGCAGAGAAAACTTTCCTCAGTCTCTCCCCAAACTGCTGCTGTCTGTTAAATGGAGCAAACATGAAGACATGGCTCAGGTATACGCACAAACACACATGCTTACACATTACCTTGTAGATGCGTTCAAACTCAGTGTTTTTCCAAATTTTCTCTCTCTTGTACTGCAGCTACAGGCTTTGCTACAGATTTGGCCCAAGCTAAGCCCTCGAGATGCTCTAGAACTCCTTGACTTCAACTACCCCGACCAGTATGTCAGAGAATTTGCAGTCATCTGCCTTAGAGATATGAGGTGAGCAGCCCACGCTATCTGGGAGCACCCTGCCATGTCAAGGAACCCTCATGAGAAATGTTGGAATCCTGAATTTTTGCTTATGTGTGTGTTAGTGATGACGAGCTGTTGCAGTATTTGCTGCAGCTTGTGCAGGTGTTGCGCTACGAGCCATACTACGACTGCGCCCTCAGCCGTTTCCTCTTGGAGCGCGCTCAGACCAGCCGCAAAATCGGCCATTTCCTATTCTGGCATCTCAGGCAAGTGTGTACCTGTGAAGAAGCCTAAATATGTAAATACTTCAGTTCATCTGGTATTTCCGTATGCTTACACAGAACTAAAGCTTATGATTGTGTGTGTTTATGTTACAGGTCTGAAATGTACATGCCAGCGGTATCGGTTCATTTCGCTCTGATTTTGGAAGCATACTGCCGAGGCTGCATCCCACATATAGAAGTTCTCAAAAAACAGGTGCAACATTTTCATTCCAGCCTTTTCAAGCATTATCTGTTTCAGTCAGAGATATACTATACTATATGTATTATAACAAAGTGGAAGCAATTGGGAACAACAGCCACAAAGTGGTAGGCCACATAAAATCGTAAAACCAGAGTGGGGTCAGCGCATGCCGAGGCACACCGTGCGCCTTTTTCGCCAACAGTGCGTAAAGAGCTTCATGCAATGGGTTTCTATGGCCGAGCGGCTGCATCCAAGGCTTACATCACCAAGTGCAATGCAAAGTGTCGGATGCAGTGGCATGCTTCTCTGTCTGATGGATGAGTCTGGGTTTGGCAGTTGCCAGGAGAACGGTTCTTGTCTGACTGCACTGTGCCAAGTATAAAGTTTGGTGGAGGGGGATTATGGTGTGGGGTTGTTTTTCAGGGCTTGGGCTTGGGCCCTTAGTTCCAGTGAAAGGAACTCTTAATGCTTCAGCATACCAACAATTTTGGACAATTTCATGCTCCCAACTTTTTGGGAATGGCACCTTCCTGTTCCAACATGACTGCGCACCAGTGTCAAGTCAAGTCACCTTTATTTATATAGCGCTTTTAACAAGTCCAATTGTTTCAAAGCAGCTTCACATTGTTAACAGGAAAATAATGCAACAGAATTTGTACAGCCGTTCTGGTGAAACGGTGATGTTATCCAGCTAATTTCAAGTATCATATAGTGTCAATGTGGGCAGATCGGTAATATAGATGAAATTTAGGTGTCCCCAACTGAGCAAGCCAAAAGCCAGAGGCAACGGTGGCAAGGAACCAAAACTCCTTCAGGGCCAGAATGGAGAAAAAAACCTTGCAAACCAGTGCACAAAGCAAGGTCCATAAAGACATGGATGAGCGAGTTTGGTGTGCAGGAACTTGACTGTCCTGCCTAGGGTCCTGACCTCATCCCGATAGAACACCTTTGGGATGAATTAGAGCGGAGACTGCGAGTCAGGCCTTCTCGTCCAACATCAGAGCCTGACCTCACAAATGCGCTTCTAGAAGAATGGTCAAATATTCCCATAAACACACTCCTAAACCTTGTGGAAAGCCTTCCCTGAAGAGTTGAAGCGGTTATAGCTGCAAAGGGTGGGCCAACTCCATATTAAACATAGCAGATTAAGAATGGGATGAGCTAAGATTCCGATATAGTAATGGGCATTTTGTTTCCGACACGCGCTGTGTGTCTGAAACAACCAGTCACGAATTTCAAGCAAATTTCATCAACCAGTCACAACAGACTGGGCCATCTGACCAGAGCAGAAAAGAGCAGGGTCTCAGGAAAAGAGGTGTTTAGAGAGACTGAATATTTGAACAAACCATTTTTGGACTCTGTGAGAAATTGGGTCATATGCAATGTTTGGGTCATATGCAAAAAAATTACCTTTTTAATGCATGAAGCCTATTGTAGGAGACCCCAAAACAAAATTAAGAACCTTTAAAATAGCATAATAGAGGCACTTTTTTAACTCATTTTGAGGAATGAGTTAAAGCAACATGACTAACATGACCAAGTAGTCAACTATTGGTCACAAATTTATTGGTCAAAAATAACAAGTGCAAATGCCAGACATGGACAAACTGTATCAGTGAACAGGAACAAGGCTTGCCAACAATGACAGCTGGACATTTCGAAATCAAGTCAAAAATATAGTCCTAAAGGTCACCTCTTCTCTGACACGCTGTCAATAAAAGCTGCTACAAAATATTTGATTTAATGTAGAGTTAAACCAATAAGATTTCAGTACAGAAGTCATGTACTGACATACTCAGAGTACGTGCTACATTTGATATGTTCTGTATAGTATGGATATGTGTATTATTAAGGATATTATAATTAAGGATATAATGTGTGTACTATTAAGGATACAATCCAGACAAATATGTCATGTTGTCATTGTGACCTACAGCATCAGTTGCATCGCCGCCTTACTGCTAATTTCACATACTGCTTTTTGCCTAGAATAACAGGCATATTCAAACACGAGACCTGATAAGCTTGTTCTGGTGCATTCAGTTAAGGTTGGATCTAAACTCTGCAAGATGGCCCTCTAGGAGCAGGATTGGATACTTCTGATTTTACATGGAAGAGATCAAGGGGTCGTTTACACAACACCATTTTCAAATAAAAACGTAATTATATGTTTTGGCCATTCATTTACATGAAAATGGCGTTTTGGGGGCCTGAAAACACAGACTATTGAAAAGAGGTCCCAAAGTCCAAGGTTTTGAAAAAGATACCTTTACCTTCTCCATGTAAACAACAAAAATGTGAATTTGTGAAAACGTTTCTCTTTTCTAAATGACGTCGCCAACTACCGGCCTGCGCACTGTACAAATTTTTTTTTTTTTTTTTTTTTTTAATCCGTTAAATTTACGGTAAAAAAAAAACAACTGGCAGCTGTGGTTGCCAGAAATTTACCGTAAAAAATGTTTTACAGATTTAAGTTAATTTTAGAGTAAAAAAAAAAAAAAACTTATTCCATTTACTGAAATAATGTTAAATTACCAACCTATTGAAATACCTGTTATAATACCTTAATATCTGTTATGTACCTTTAATATATACTGACAATCACCAAACACAGTGGTGATGAGTCACATGATGAATCACAGCTTATCACAAGCAGCTTTTCCACAATCTGAGAAGGCTAATACTAATATATAAAAGGCGCACAGTATCATTCACACAAACACTAAACACCATCATGAAAATGAAATGAAAATTTGTAATGTAAAAATGCAATAAACATTAATTTAACAACATTAGATGTAACATAAAACCCTGTACATAACTTTTTCCATTATAGTTTTCTTAGTTTTTTTATAATCAGTTCTTTCACGAAAATACTTTTTTTACTGTAAATTACACAATGACTTGTTCTTTTTCACTTTTGTAAATTTAACAGTATTTTACAGTGAAATAACATTAAATGTACAGTTAGATTTATTACATTTATTCACTGTATATAGTACGGAAACTTTCACCGTAGCATTTTTACAGTCTTTTGCTGTTAAAATCTCAGCACTTTTAGTTGTATTTGCAGATCCATGTGAACAGAGATCGCTTTGATAAAGTTGTCATCTGTTTTTAGTACATTGTTGTAAATATACCTAATTTTTCTGTCTCTTTATGGGACTTTGTTGGATGAATCACTTTTGTGGTTGTATTTTTCATTTGTAATTTGCTTTGGATAAAAACATCTATTGAGCGATTAAATGTAAATGCTTTAAAAAACAAAACAAAAAAAAAACTCAGAAGCCTCCTGACACATACCTATAAAAATAATTAAACATTTATGGAATTAAGTTCTAGAGTGTTCAAGAGAACAAGAACAATTGCGTAAGAGCGTATTTTATGCACATTAGATTTGACTTGCATCTTGCTGTTTCCATTGCATTTGTGTGTGTGAGATATCCCAAAATGTGCATAAAAATATATTGATGGAAACCCAGCTACGGTCTCTCTTCACACAGTTCAGGAAGTTTTAAAGCAGTCTGTAGGATTTAAGCAGTTTTGAAGGGAGGGATGTGTGACCATACAATCTGGAATTTAACATGATGTGTTGTAATTATTTTGTAGGTTGAAGCGCTCAGTAAGCTGAAAGCAGTAAATGAGCTGATTAAATTGGCCACCATAAAAACCAAGACAAAACAAGCTCATCTTAAAGAGGCCATGATGACATGCCTTCGACAAACGGGATTCATCGAGACTCTTTCGGACCTGCATTCACCTCTCAACCCCAACTTATTGCTAGCTGGAGTCAAGTAAGATTTTGTTTTATGCAAAGAGTGTTTTCAAAGTTCACTGCACATCAGTTGAATTTTATGGGGCTAATGAACTATATTAGTTGAAGGAATTATTATTAAAGAAAAGATGCAACAGCCTTTTTACTTCCACAGTGATCAGGTTATGAAAAGTTGTCTCTGTATGACGGGTGGTTGGGGGAAGGAGTTGAGAAATAAGTAGGGTTGGTGACTTCAACTGAAAATTAAAGTGGTTTTAACTAATTTTAGACTAATTTTAAAGGAAGATTATATATAGTAGTCAAATGTTTTGATGTGTTGAGCATTCTCTATCAAATTGTCATAGTTTTAGAAAAATACTGCATACTAAGAAGAATTTAACTTTTTTGTCCTCTGCCAGTGTTGAGAGGTGCAAGTACATGGACTCTAAGATGAAACCTCTGTGGATTGTTTACAATAACAAGCTGCTGGGAGGAGACACAGTGGACATCATCTTCAAAAATGGAGATGGTGAGCTACAGATGGCTCGGAAGATAGACAAAAGGCTGTTACAGAATGACATTACAATATTTTTGAAAATCTGTCTTTTTCAGACCTGAGGCAGGACATGTTGACTCTACAGATCTTGAGGTTGATGGATCTGCTATGGAAGGAGGCCAACCTGGACCTCAGGTAGAGAGAGAGCGAGAGAGAGAGCGAGAGAGAGAGCGAGCGAGAGAGAGCGAGCGAGAGAGAGCGAGCGAGAGAGAGCGAGCGAGAGAGAGCGAGAGAGAGAGAGCGAGAGAGAGAGAGCGAGAGAGAGAGAGCGAGAGAGAGCGAGAGAGAGAGAGAGAGAGAGAGAGGGAGTGTGCGTGTGAGTGCACGCAGGGATGTCGCTAGCGAAGGGAAAGGTGTGACTGAGGAAAGGGGCCCAGAGCTATGGCGGCCCCATAGCGATTCCCCCTGAGGGCCCCTGCGATTTCTACATGTGGTTAAAAGGTTGAATGTTACAAAATGTCAAAAGACGCAATCATGTTCACCACTTCCTTTTTCACTTAACACGTTGTTTTAGGTGCTTGTAAATGCTTCTGGACACAAGCCAATCAAAGCCATCCATTTCAGAGTCAAGATTTGATATTTTTTTCAATCTTAGACAAGAACACTACAGACCTCTTAACCTAGCAGTGAATTGTTGTACTTGAATGACTGTCTGCATTGGAAACAGCTCCCTCTAGAGTTTCAGAGTGCTCTTTGGCCTTGCACACACAATTTTGGGAATGACAACTGTAACTGTAGCAAATACCCTAAAAATCATTACATATTTGTAATAATATTTTATTACAGAGTTACTCCCTAGCCATAAACTAGGATCATGAATGTCAAGATGTCAATCTGTTTGGTTGAGCTGGTTTTAAGTATTATTCACGTCCAGAGATGTTTCATCATCCAACAGTTATTGGTTATCTGCTCCAGACAGAGGCTTTATGAGAGGTTTTTATGTATGTTTATTAACATCTCTTGGAGTACCTCAGGTAAAAGATACTTGGGACTTCATTAAAAATAAATAATTCCTTAATTACTTTCTCCTGGTGTGTGCCCGAGCATCAGACTTTTTCAGACATTTTATCTGCGACAGCTGATAGTAACTTTATTAATACTTTTTGAGAATCACTTGCTCTCACTTTGAATGAAACCAACCAATATTTAAATCTCATAATTGCCTTTGAATGCTCAGATGTGTGTTACTGCAGCACTGATATATGTGTAGATAACATTATAAATACATAGCTATATATGAAATCTAGAGGAGCACTTGTATCATTGTTTTATATTGTCATATCAAATTTTAGCCTTCAAATTATAGCCTTCAAATTTTATGGTATGGTATTCGTATGGTATGGCTCTATAGCTGCGTTTTTACCTGGAACAGTTTGTCCCAGGGACTTTTTTCCCCCAGACCTTAATAAAGCCTGAACCTTGTCGTCTATCCATCAGTCGTATTTTTAAAACTCAATTGTTGCTTTGAATAGCAAACAACTCTTACTGCTCACACCGCAACAGACTTTTAAAAATACAAATGCTGCTTGAAATAAATGTTGAAATAAAATGCTGCGTGAACTCAACCAATCAGCATGTTCAGCTCCCAAGTCCCACCCTAAAAGTTCCTGAACTTTGAAGAAGTACAACCTCGCGAGCAGGGAGATATAGAGGGGGACATTTTTATCCAGAGATTCATGTAGACCCTGGTTCCTGTGGTCGAAACACACGAGTTTGCTAATTTGTTCAAAAACACTGATTCATCCAGTAATGAAACAAGTGAAGTATTTGAGTGAGTCATTGAATCATTCAGTCCGATTTAATTCAAAATAATAAAAGATTTTTTTTGACTGCAGCATTCACCTCAAAATGTTTTCATCTAGTAAATTACATGTTACATGTTATATTTACAGTAAAAATACAGTAATTTATTTACAGTAAATTACATGTTATTTTGTTTAGATGTCTGTTCAGAATCGTGGGAGAATCATGATACTGATGTAAAAAAAAAAAAAAAAAAAAAAAAATTGTGATTCTCTATTTATCCAGAATCGTGCAGCTCTAATATGCAGTAAATGAACCGACTGTAAAAAAATGTCAGAAGATCCTGACATTTACAATTGGTTTACATTTACTGTGCATGGCGGTTAAGGTGAAGAGAGACTGTATAAAAGTATTTCTGAATTTTTACTGAATCTATAATGACCACAACTACCAGCGTCCAAAAGAGTGTGATTTTACTGAACGTCTCGTTACGACTGTACGAGGTTACGACTGTAACCTTAGTTCCCTGAATAAGGAACGAGACGCTGCGTCACCGCTTTGGGAATGCCTCTGCGTGATTGCGTCGTGAAGCACGTATGTCATCAGTCCAATAAAGAGACGGAATGTCATAGGCGGATGACGTCATAGACCCGGAAACTATATAGCACACCGGCAAACACACGCCGTTAGCTTCTGCGAAGGCCTGAAACAAGGCGCTTGCAGGCATGCGAGGAGTATGGCAGGGTGACGCAGCGTCTCGTTCCCTATTCAGGGAACTAAGGTTACAGTCATAACCGAGACGTTCCCTTTCAAGGGAACTCAGACTGCGTCACCGCTTTGGGAACGAGAATACCCACGTCCCCATACGAGACCAGATGCCCACCTGTGGCATAGAATTAAGAGGCGAGCACCCGAGAACCCGGAGTAGCATTGACATCTAGTTCATAGAACCTGATGAAAGTGTGAGGCCAGGACCACCCTGCCGCATCACAAACATCCTGCAGGGAGGCCCCTGCCAAAAGTGCCTGAGAGGCGGCCATACTCCTGGTGGAGTGGGACCGAAGAGCCAAAGAAGGCTGTCCGGCCGCCACATAAGCAAGTGAGATGGCCTCGACCACCCACTTACTCATCCTCTGCTTTGAAACTAGACCCCCTCTCGAGGGTGGTCCGAAACAGACAAACAGCTGGTCAGCTCTTCTCCATAGGGCTCTGTGGACATATGTATCTAGAGTATGAACCGGGCAAAGCAGATTAAATTTTTCCTGGTCTGACGTCGAAAAAGGAGGAGGACAGAAGGCCTGGAGAACAAATGGGTCTTACAGGGTTAGTGAGGACCTTAGGAATATGCCCGGGCCTCGGAGAGAGAAAGGCCTTGGCCATACCCAGGGCAAATTCCAGGCATGAGGGTGCAACAGAGAGGGCTTGTAAATCTCCTATTCTTTTCAAGGAAGAAATAGCGAGCAGAAAAATCATTTTCAGCGTGAGAAACTTCTCAGAAACTTCATCAAACTTCTCAGAAACTTCCTCAAGCAGCTCAAAGGGAGCCTCGGAAAGGCCCTGCAGGACGAGGCCCAGGCCGGCACCCTGGTGCGTGTCACAGGTCAAAGTTCCACAGAGGAAACGAGTTACTAGTGGGCCCCAAAGAAACACCACTCAAAGGAGTGTGGTAAGCTGCTATGGCTGCCACATACACCTTTAGTCTGAATGGAGCTAGCCCACCGGGGAACCTCTCCTGCAGGAATTCCAGCACCGCGCTCGCAGGGCAGTTGACTGGATCCCACAGGCGATCTCTACACCACAAGGTGAAAAGTCTCCACTTTAAGGTGTAAAGTTTCCTCGTGGAGGGAGCTTTGGAGTGTAGAATGGTCTCAACAACCTCGGTTGAGAGGCCAGAACTTATGAGCTGGGCCCCCTCAGAGGCCAAGCCCACAGTTTCCACAACTCCGGGCGAGGGTGAAGAAGACACCGCCCACCTGAGAGAGAAGGTCCCTCCTGAGCGGAATCTCCAGGGGAGACCTGTCGAGGAGAGACACAATGTCCGAGAACCATACTCGGCCCAGCCAGAACGGAGCTATTAGCAGAAGATGGGCCCCATCCCTGCGCACTCTCTCTAGAACTCCCGGAAGCAGAGCAATCGGGGAAAAGGCATTCAGGGGCAGCCTCGGCCACTCCTGTACCATCGCGTCCAGCCCGAGAGGAACTGGAGGTGACAGAGAACCACAGACAACAATGTGAGTTTTCGTGAGTGGCAAACAGGTCCACATGAGCCCTGCCAAATTTCTCCCAAAGGAGCTCCACCACCTCGGTGTGGAGATTCCACTCCCCGGGCCTCGGCCCCTGCCTCGACAGGATGTCTGCTTCCACAGCAATTTTCCCTGAGCCCAGAGGAGGATAAGGCCCGCCAACTTGTACAAGCGACGGGACCTTAAACCTCCCTGATGGTTTATATAGGAGACCACCGATGCGCTGTCTGTGCGCTTGGGGCCTGCTGCTCCCGCCCAGCAGCAGACGTCTCGTCTGGGGCTTACGGGGGAAGGAACTGCTTGAGCACCGCAGATTGTTTCTTTGCCTCCAGGAACCTGTCGGTAACAGGTGACAGCGCATCATGCAAAAAGTTCTTATCACGTTCCTTAATCTCCGTCAGATTGAGCCACAAATTGCTCTCCATGGCCACCAGGGCTGCCATAGAATGGCAAACACATCTGGCTGTTTCCTTAGTGGCCCGGAAAGCGAGATCTGCTGTCGATCGGAGCTCATTAATAATATCGGCTCCGATCTTGTGGCTCTCACCCAGGTCTTTCAGCAGGTCAGCCTGGTATGCCTGCATGATTGACATGGTGTGCAGACATGCGGCGGCCTGACCTTCTGCCGAGTATGCTTTGCCCACTAAGGAAGAGGTGACTTTTAAGGGCTTAGTGGGCAAAGATGGAGCCTTTATGGCAGATGCGGATTCAGGCGAGAGATGCCTCACAAGCGTCCCTTCAACCGCCAGCATCTGACCATAACCGTGCTTTTTCAACCCTGTGATGGTACTATAAACAGACGTGTGTCGAGCGTGAGGGGAGAAAGCACTCGTCGAGTCTGCTTTTTACAGCAGCTCGCTCATGTTGTTCTTGTGGCCAGTCGATGTGTAATCTGGCCACAGGTCTGCTCAACACATCCATGATCTCCTCACTGGCAGGGGATTGAAGTGGCGAGTCCTCAATCCCTGCCTCGACGCTGCAGACATCAACCTCCTCAGAGGAAGACAACAGCAGCTAGATCTGCCAGGTGAAGGCTGAGATAGGGCAGAGCCCGTCTCTGGCCACTCCGACAGATCCATCTGCGCACCCCACGACATGAGCTGCCGCCACCATGGGGAACGCAAGCCGGGGCGCTCTGCTCAAAGATTGCCCGGCGGAATCGCAGCATGCGAAGACGCGCAGCCGGCACCCTCGAGTGCCGACTGCGCGTGCTGCTCCCCCAAAAACAAGACACAGAGCGCTTGTTGAAGGCAACAGAAGCTAACGGCGTGTGTTTGCTGGTGTGCTTTATAGTTTCCGGGTCTATGACGTCACCCACCTATGACATTCCGTCTCTCTATTGGACTGATGACATACATGCTTCACTACGCAATCACGCAGAGGCGTTCCCAAAGCGGTGACACAGCGCTTTGGTTTTAATTGAGTTTGGTTCTATAGTCACATTTGTTTAAATGTGGTTGTCATTAACAGGAGTACATTCGGTTGGCACTCCCAAAAGTAGTGTATGTGTATATAACAGGATTAAGCACAAGGAGTGACAACTGTATTCAGTTGCAGTTAATGGCTTTAAAGATCATTATTTTCAAATAGTGTTTTTTTTTATGTCTCGTAGAATTGTGCCTTATGGTTGCTTGGCAACAGGAGATCACTCTGGTCTCATCGAGGTTGTGTCTTCAGCTGATACCATTGCGAACATCCAAAAAACAAGCAGCAACATGGCCGCTGCTGCTGCCTTCAATAAAGATGCACTACTGAACTGGCTTAAAGACAAGAACTCAGGGTGAGTTATACCTGCCTACTATGGGGCTACTTCTGACATCTCTTATGTACAGTTTTTGATTATTTCAATACATTTGTTTTTCTTGATTCTAATGCCTTTGGATATTGAAATTTACATTGTTTAGGGCCCTATGATTTCCGCAAAAATAATTATTAATGCCCACTTCTGTCTTTTTACGGAATCTTGTCAATGGATAATACTTTTTTTCTTTTTCTTTTTAAATTGAGGTTTTTTTTTGTTTTTTTTTTTACAATTTTGTGTTAGTCTCATTTGCTATCATTAAATTGTAAATATGCATGAAAATTATACAATACTGACCTCCAAACCTTTTGATTAACAGCCCACACTTGGTTGTCATCTCTTATTATTAATAGTTCTTTTTTTTTCTTTTTTTATGGTAAAACCTTTTGCAAAATAAACTGCTAGATCTAGCCTCCTAGCAGCTCTTAACAATATATAAATTATGGATGGCAGTACGCCTGTTCTTATTGAATTAAGTTTCTGTTTGTGTCAACTGATTCGTGATGTGTTGACATAGAGATGCTTTGGATAAAGCCATTGAGGAGTTCACTCTATCGTGTGCTGGTTATTGTGTTGCCACCTACGTCTTGGGCATTGGTGATCGTCATAGCGACAACATCATGGTTCGCAGTACAGGACAGGTAGGTTGGGAAACCGCTCTACACATGAAGTCACGTGAATGTATAGTTTTCCCACAGAATGTATGCTATTTTAAAATTAGTATTCTATAGTCTCTTCTGTTGATTAAAATGGTAATGAAGTTAATTGACAGGATACAGGATACAAACGTGTGTGTGTGTGTGTGTGTGTGTGTGTGTGTGTGTGTGTGTGTGTGTGTGTGTGTGTGTGTGTGTAATTCAGCTCTTCCACATAGACTTTGGCCATATCCTTGGAAACTTTAAGTCGAAGTTTGGGATCAAGCGTGAACGCGTTCCTTTCATCCTCACACATGACTTCATCCACGTGATTCAACAGGGAAAAACGGGAAACACTGAGAAATTTGGAAAGTTAGTGACTGACTTTTTTGTCTAATTCACTTAATATCCCTCCCTCATAATGCACAATTCCATTTCTCTTTTTCAACATTTCTATAGGACACTAATCTAACAGTGCGTTGTGTATATATATATATATATGTAGTTTTAGGCAATACTGTGAGGACGCGTATCTGATTCTGAGGAAGAATGGAAATCTGTTCATCACACTTTTTGCTCTGATGCTCACAGCAGGCCTGCCAGAGCTTACGTCTGTCAAAGATATCCAGTATTTAAAGGTAAACAGACACGTACAGCACAGTTCTCTCCGAGGATCTCCTTCAAAAGATTCTGCATCCAAAAAAGAAAATTCTCATTTATTCATTCTCAAACTGCTCAAACCCCATATGAAATGGTAAACAAATAGTAATGGGGCTGTAAAGCTCTAACAAGACTGACAAGCACCATAAAATGAATAAAGGGTCCCCCAAAAATGTATATTGTCATTTAATTACTCACCCTCATGTCGTTCCAAACCCGTAAGAGTTTGCACACAAGAAGTATTCTCGTCACTTCATAACATTAAGGTTGAACCACTGGAGTCACATGGACTATCTTAACGATGCCTATGGATGGTTCAAAAACCTCTCGGATTTCATCAAGAATGTCTTAATTTGTGTTCCGAAGATGAGCGAAGGTCTTACGGGTTTGGAATGACTTGAGGGTGAGTAATTAATAACAGAATTTCATTTTTGGGTGAACTAACCCTTTAAATCATGACGTATTAAATACTGTTTCCAGACACCAATAATGATTCAGAAAATATTAGCCACTGTTTGGCCAACTGAGATTTTTGTGTGGAGATAAAGGTTAAGGTTAATGGTTAATTTTGTTTTTTTTGTTTGTTTTTTTTCAGTAGTACAGCAGCGTACCATGAGTGTATATTAGGATCATTTGTTTTTTGCTTTTGGAAACAGTGGCATGAGATTTAAAAAACGGTTTCATATGGTGTTTTTATGGTATTGCAATATCATTTATGGACCTAGAAAACTACTGGTATCCTTCCACTTTTATTATATGGGAAAGAGCAGCTTGGATAATCTTCTAAATATCTCCTTCCAATAACCTAAATTAGTGTTCCAAAAATGAAGTCTTAGCAAAAAACACCACAACTAGAACAACCCATGTGGAAAGCAAACACACAAACCAAGAGGACCATCTAATCAATAAATCAATAAACTTAACCTAAAAACAAAATGCTAAAATAAGAGTAGCTGTTACTGTAAACAAATTGTGTTGATCAACTTTACAGAAATGACTCTACTTCTTGTTATAATCTTCAGTGTGAAAACTTGACCATGTCGCTGAAGAATATAAATTTCTGTCTATTCAAAGGTGGAGTATGTAGTTTCTGTGAAACTATTGGCTTAGCATAATAACCAAAATAAAGTATATTTTTAAACAAGCTTGCAAATCCCCAACTCAAACATCACAAACACAGCTTTTGCGGTGCTTGTGAAGGCATATCTCAACATGTGAAAGTAGGCTGCTTTCAATACAACATACAACATTCCTACATTTATTATACTTTTAGCTGTGTGTCAACTTGAGTAAGCAACTGATTAGACTAATCTTTGTCTAGAACAAATGCAAACATCTAGCTTGTATTAAGCCTATTCCAACGTATCTGCACTGGCTGACATGACAACTGTTTAAGGCTGTCTACCCCAGACACGCATGCAGATGTATTGAAGTGTCTATTGTTGCGCGTTGCAGTGTCCCATTCACTTTTACTTATGTACACTCACCTAAAGGATTATTAGGAACACCTGTTCAATTTCTCATTAATGTAATTATCTAATCAACCAATCACATGGCAGTTGCTTCAATGCATTTAGGGGTGTGGTCCTGGTCAAGAAAATCTCCTGAACTCCAAACTGAATGTCAGAATGGGTTGTGCGTGAAAATTTCACGCACAACCATTTCTAGGGTTTACAAAGAATGGTGTGAAAAGGGAAAAACATCCAGTATGTGGCAGTCCTGTGGGCAAAAATGCCTTGTTGATGCTAGAGGTCAGAGGAGAATGGGCCGACTGATTCAAGCTGATAGAAGAACAACTTTGACTGAAATAACCACTCATTATAACCAAGGTATGCAGCAAAGCATTTGTGAAGCCACAACACGCTCAACCTTGAGGCAGATGGGCTACAACAGCAGAAGACCCCACCGGGTACCACTCATCTCCACTACTATTTAGGAAAAAGAGGCTACAATTTGCACGAGCTCACCAAAATTGGACAGTTGAAGACTGGAAAAATGTTGCCTGGTCTGATGAGTCTCGATTTCTGTTGAGACAATCAGATGGTAGTGTCAGAATTTGGCGTAAACAGAATGAGAACATGAATCCATCATGCCTTGTTACCACTGTGCAGGCTGGTGGTGGTGGTGGTGTAATGGTGTGGGGGATGTTTTCTTGGCACACTTTAGGCCCCTTAGTGCCAATTGGGCATTGTTTAAATGCCACGGCCTACCTGAGCATTGTTTCTGACCATGTCCATCCCTTTATGACCACCATGCACCCATTCTCTGATGGCTACTTCCAGCAGGATAATGCACCATGTCACAAAGCTTGAATCATTTCAAATTGGTTTCTTGAACATGACAATGAGTTCACTGTACTAAAATGGCCCCCACAGTCACCCCACTTGTGCATCCCACAAATCTCCATCAACTGCAAGATGCTATCCTATCAATATGGGCCAACATTTCTAAAGTATGCTTTCAGCACCTTGTTGAATCAATGCCATGTAGAATTAAGGCAATTCTGAAGGCGAAAGGGGGTCAAACACAGTATTGGTATGGTGTTCCTAATAATCCTTTAGGTGAGTGTATATATACACTATATTCCCAAAAGTTTTGGGACGCCTGCCTTTACATGCACATGAACTTTATATTCTTAATCTGTAGGGTTTAATATGGAGTTGGCCCACCCTTTGCAGCTATAACAGCGTGACCTCTTCTGGGAAGGCTTTCAACAAAGTTTAGAAGTGTTATTGGAATTTTTTTACCATCCTTCTTGAAACGCATTTGTGAGGTCAGGCATTAATGTTGGATGAGAAGGCCTGGCTGAAACTAAGGGGCCAAGCCCAACCCCTGAAAAACATGACGTGATTAATCACTCCAGAGAACACATCTCCACTGCTCTAGAGTCCAGTGGCGACGTGCTTTACACCACTGCATCCCACGCTTTTCATTGCACTTGATCTAAGGCTTGTATGTAGCTGCTCGGCCATGGAAACCCATTCCATGAAGCACTCTGTGCACTGTTCTTGAGCTAAACTGAAGGCCACACGAAGTTTGGAGGTCTGTAGCTATTCACTCTGCAGAAAGTTGATGACTTCTGTGCATTGTGTGCCTCAGCATGTGCTGATCCCGCTCTGTGATTTTACATGGCCTACCACTTCGTGGTTGAGTTGCTGTTGTTCCCAATTGCTTCCACTTTGTTATAATACCACTAATAGTTGATTGTGGAATATTTAGTTGAGGAAATTTCACGAATGGACTTGGCACAGGTGGCAACCTATCATGGTACCACGCTTGAAATCACTGAGGTCCTGAGAGCGACATGCTTTTTTTTTTGGCTGGTAAATAATGGAGCATATACCAGTAAATTGACTAGGCAAACCTTAGTAAATCACCTTTCATGATTCATTTAAATAGCCTCCTCCCATAAATTTTGCGTCTGAAAGGGAAACTCCTACAAATACATATGCAATAAGGTCAGCCCGCAAAAAATAACCCTGACCATGCCTTTTCAGTGCTAATTTTTCACTTTAGTAAATCCTGACAGTAGTTTTTTTAATGCTAAAAGAGGTTTTGCATTGGCAATCTGGCCCTAAGTGTCCCCAACTAAGCAAGCCAGAGGCAACAGTGGCAAGGAACCAAAACTTCATCACGTGACAGAATTGAGAAAAAAAACCTTGGGAGAAACCAGGCTCAGTCGGGGGGCCAGTTGTTCGAAAGATTGGAGTCGTCATGCCGGAGACAGGTTTGAGGATGTTGTGTCGATGCAGCATTTACAGGGGGAGTTTATTTGACACGCTCTCTGCAGACATTTCAGGGATGTGTTGGTCATGTCCAGGCGCAGATCCACCACCTGATCTGGATATGGCCCAGATCCGGCTGACTGCAGTAAACCTTGGGATAAACAGAGAGACTAACATTAGCGTAGATGCCATTCTTCTTATGATGTAACGAGTACATCAGGTGTTATGGGAAGTGTTTCCGGTTCCGGCTGACCTAGTTAATGCAGCCTAACAATCATTTACTGATTTGAATAATAGAAATTGATAATGTTCTATGTGTATACCATAGTAAAGAGATGCGTTTTTAGTCTAGATTTAAACTGACAGAGTGTGTCTGCTTCCCGAACAATGCTAGGAAGACTGTTCCAGAGTTTAGGCGCTAAATAGGAAAAGGATCGACCGCCTGCAGTTGATTTTGATATTCTAGGCATTATCAACTGGCCAGAGTTTTGAAACCGCAATAGACGTGATGGAGTATAATGCGTTAAGAGCTCGCTCAAGTACTGGGGAGCTAAACCATTTAGTGCTTTGTAAATAATAAGCAAGATTTTAAAATTTATACGATGTTTAATAGCTGGCTTTAATAGCTGGCTGCAGCGTTGACAGAACCGGGCTAATATGGTCATACTTCCTGGTTCTAGTAAGAGCTCGAGCTGCTGCGTTTTGGACCAGCTGGAGTTTGTTTATTAAGCGAGCAGGTCAACCACCCAGTAAAGCATTACAATAATCTTGCCTTGAGGTCATGAACGCATGAATTAACTGTTCAGCATTTTGCATTGAAAGTATGCGTCGTAATTTAGATATATTTTTTTAAGATGGTAGAATGCAGTTTTAGGACTTGACAGAGCAGCCGTAAGTGTTAGACAGTATTCTAGGTTACTACTTGTGGAGCTTTTTTGTCCAATAATTAAAAATTATTTTTTTTCTGAATTAAGTTGCAGGAAATTACTAGTCATCCAATTTTTTATGTCAGCTATGCATAATCTTGTGAATTGGTAAATTTTGTCAGGGCGTGAAGAAATATAGAGCTGAGTATCATAACAATGAAAACTAACGCCATGCTTCCTAATGATATCTCCCAGTGGTAGCATGAAAAGCAATGGTCCTAGCACTGAGCCTTGCAGTACTCCATACTGAACTTGTGATCGGTGTGACATCTCTTCATTTATTGCTACAAACTGATAACAGTCAGATAAGTATGATTTAAACCATGCCAATGCAATTCCACTAATACCAATGTAATTTTCGAGTCTATTCAAAAGAATGTTGTGGCCGATAGTATCGAATGCAGTGCTAAGATCGAGTAACACTAATAGAGAGATACAACCACGATCGAATGATAAGAGTAAATCATTTGTAACTCTGATGAGAGCAGTCTCAGTACTATGATACAGTCTAAATCCTGACTGGAAATCCTCAGAGATACCATTTCTTTTTAAAAAGGAGCATAATTGTGAAGACACTGCCTTTTCTAGTATTTTTGACAGAAAGGGTGTGCTCGTTGTACCACGGTGTTGGACTATTTTCTTTAATCTTCTTTAAGTGCCGGGGAGCAACTGTGTCTAAAGTGCTGGAAAAAAGAGAGTCAATAGTTTCTGTTGCAAAATCGAGTTCCTCTAGGCTATCTGGGATGCTGAGGAGATGAAACTGATGAGGAAGATTATTTAAAAAGCAATCTTTAGTGGCGGCAGTGATAGTTCTGCCATATTTGAAGCGAGGGGACGGCTTTGCAGCCTTAGCTAAATTAAGTATACAAGATACTAGGTAATGATCTGAAATGTCGTCGCTCTGCTGCAGAATTTCAACGGTATCAACATTTATTCCATGTGACAATATTAGGTCTAGAGTATGATTACGGCGATGAGTGGGTCCTGACACGTGTTGCCTTACTCCAGTAGAGTTTAGAATGTCTCTGAATGCTGATCCCAATGCGTCTTTTTCATTGTCTACATGGATATTAAAATCACCAACAATTAGTACTTTATCTGCAGCCAGTACTAACTCTGATACAAAGTCAGCAAATTCTTTGATAAAGTCTGTACTGTGCCCTGGTGGCCTGTATACAGTAGCCAACACAAATGTCAAACAGGATTTATCAATTACACTACATAACATTACATAAAGCACCAAAACATCAAAAGAATTTTATTTGAAACTAGACTTCTGAGTAATACTGAAGATATTATTATAAATTACAGCAACCCCTTTACCTTTCAGACGCGGCTCATGTTTATAACAATAATCTTGTGGGGTGGACTCATTTAAAGTAATGCAGTCGTCAGGTTTTAGCCAGGCTTCTGTCAAACACAGCACATCTAGATTATTATCTGTAATCATATCATTAACAATAAGCGCTTTTGGGGAAAGAGATTGAATATTCAGCAACCCGAGCTTTATCATTTGATTATCTGTATTATATCTATTGTTTATTTGTTGGACATCAATTAAGTTTTTACTGTTGAATGGTCTTGATGGTTTTTTGTACTTACTAATTCGGGGAACGGACACAGTCTCTATGTGATAATATCTAGGTGAAAGAGTCTCTATGTCTTGGGATTTATCTGACTTCTGTAACGGGAGACAGCTAGCAGACGGTCGGGTAAGCCAATCCGTCTGCTTCCTGACCTGGGCCCCAGTTAGTCAAGGTTTAGCTTGAAGACTATATGCCAAATTACTAGAGAGAAGAGCGGCACCACTCCAAGAAGGATGGATGCCGTCCCTCTTTAACAGGTCAGGTCTGCCCCAAAAGCTTTTCCAATTGTCTGTGAACCCTATGTTATTTTGCGGACACCACTTAGACAACCAGCCATTGAGTGATGATAGTCTGCTAAGTATCTCATCACTCCTTTTAACAGGGAGCGGACCAGAACAAAAAACTGCATCTGCCATCGTACTTGCGAGTTTACACACCTCTTTAATGTTAATTTTGGTGATCTCCGACTGGCGATGTCGAACATCGTTAGTGCCGACGTGAATAATAATCTTAGAGAATTTACGATTAGCTTTAGCCAGCACTTTTAAATTTGCTTTGATGTCAGGCGCTCTGGCTCCCGGTAAACATGTGACTATGGTGGCTGGTGTCTCTATTTTCACGTCCCGTGTAATAGAATCACCAATAACTAGGGCACTTTCAACAGGATTCTCAGTGGGTGCGTCACTGAGTGGGAAGAACCTGCTTGATGTTCTAATCGGAACGGAAGAGTGTTTTTTCGATCCGCGACTATGCCGCCTGACCGATGGCATACCCGGTACTCCATTCTGAACTTGTGCTCGGTGTGACATCTCTTCATTTACTGCCACAAATTGGTAACAGTCAGATAAGTATGATTTGAACCATGCCAATTAATTTCGTTAACGAAATCTATTATGAAAAATGTTCGTTGGCAACCTTTTTTTCCATGACGAGGCAACACCAACATCATTAAACGATAACTGTGACTATTATCAACATGCAATATCAATGACGAAATAAACAAGACTAAACTGTATTTAAAAAAAAAAATAAAAACTTAACCAAAATCACTCTTTGTTGTTGTGAAATAAAAAGGAGACAAAACATAACTGTTTTTAACAAGCCTCTATGGCTTTAAATCCTCCAATCAGAGCTTTATTAAAAGAACGTTTTCTACCTGGTGTTTTACTTAATATTTGCAATCTGGCAACCTTGTGCATGCACTGATCTAAAAACACTGACAAACAAGTAAGCTGCAGTTTAGCTATCTCCATTTGAGATTTTCTGCTTAAATGAAAGTGCCATTCAGTTGGTCTGTTCTGCCACGAGCCACTTGCAACCAATTTCTTCAAACCTTCTCAGTGATGAACTGTAATCCAAACATGGATCTCAACTATATTTGTGATTGTGATTGCTGAATAAATACACTTATTGTGTCTGTGTGACAATACAAAGTATTTTTTGCTGTTGTTTTATTGGAATTATTGGATTACTAGGAATTTCACCATTTACATTTTTGAGAGAATTCTTTTTTTGTTTGTTTTATCATTAGGCCTATATGATAAATAGCCTATAATAAATCAGGAAACTAGATGAGGTAAAATAAACCATGCATATGGGCTGATATTCTCTTGATTTGTGCTTATAGGTGAAAGTGCAATAATTCTAATGAAATGCAAAAAATTCTATTTATTATAATTTTGAGCAAAATAATCAGGATTATCAATTTAACCTTTATGCAGCATGACAAAAATGTGACCTTTTCATTGACTAAAACTAAACTAAAATGCTCAGACATTTATTTGACTAAAACTTCACTAAACAAAAACAGGACAAGGTTGACTAAATATAACTAAAAAGTACTTCTAACACAGGACCTAGACTAGACTGAATTAAAAAATAGCTGAAAAAAGTAACACTAATGGCAATGCAGTTCCACTAATGGCAATTTTCGAGTCTATTCAAAAGAATGTTGTGGTCGATAGTATCGAATGCAGCGCTAAGATCGAGTAACACTAATAGAGAGATACAACCACGATCGGATGATAAGAGTAAATCATTTGTAACTCTGATGAGAGCAGTCTCAGTACAATGATACGGTCTAAATCCTGACTGGAAATCCTCACAGATACCATTTGTAGATACCAAACTACCAAAGTTTTAGATCTGTAAGATTTTTTAAATGTTTTTAAAAGAAGGAGCTTCTGCTCACCAAGGCTGCATTTATTTGATCCAAAATACAGCAAAACGGTAATATTGTGAAATATTTCTACATTTTAAAATAACTGTTTTCTATTTAAATATATTTTAAAATGTAATTTATTCCTTTGATCAAAGTTGAATTTCCTAAATATTTTTATGGGAGAAATTAAAGAAATTAATACTTTTATTTAGCAAGTGTGCATTAAATTGATCTAAAGTGACCGTAAAGACCTGTTTAATGTTACAAAAAATTTGAACATTATCTGCTTTGTGACAATTGGCAAAGTCATGATCAAAGTGGCAAGTCATGATCTCACACCACACATCATCTCACTTTTATGGCATATCATAAAAACATATCAACAAATCACCACTTACTATTCCTAGATTTCTCAAGTATTACACAATACTCTGCTAATAATACATTAATTTACATTCTCACAGTTAAGAAACAGGACTTTAGAACAACCACCACTTTTAGAACCCATCAAAAACATTTAATTCAGTAGAATTCAGACAAAATTATACAAACCCGATTCCAAAAAAATGTTTTCTATGGGTGAAAGATCTGGACTGCAGGCTGGCCATTTCAGTCCCCGGATCCTTCTTCTACGCAGCCATGATGTTGTAATTGATGCAGTATGTGGTCTGGCATTGTCATGTTGGAAAATGCAAGGTCTTCCCTGAAAGAGACGACGTCTGGATGGGAGCATATGTTGTTCTAGAACTTGGATATACCTTTCAGCATTGATGGTGCCTTTCCAGATGTGCAAGCTGCCCATGCCACACGCACTCATGAACCCCATCCCATCAGAGATGCAGGCTTCTGAACTGAGCGCTGACAACAACTTGGGTTGTCCTTGTCCTCTTTAGTCCGGATGACATGGTGTCCCAGTTTTCCAAAAAGAACTTCACATTTTGATTGGTCTGACCACAGAACAGTTTTCCACTTTGCCACAGTCCATTTTAAATGAGCCTTGGCCCAGAGAAAACGCCTGCGCTTCTGGATCATGTTTAGATATGGCTTCTTTTTTGACCTATAGAGTTTTAGCCGGCAACGGCGAATGGCACGGTGGATTGTGTTTATCCACAGTGTTTTCTGGAAGTATTCCTGAGCCCATGTTGTGATTTCCATTACAGTAGCATTCCTGTATGTGATGCAGTGCCGTCTAAGGGCCGAAGATCACGGGCATCCAGGATGGTTTTCCGGCCTTGACCCTTACGCACAGAGATTGTTCCAGATTCTCTGAATCTTTGGATGATATTATGCACTGTAGATGATGATAACTTCAAACTCTTTGCAGTGTTTCTCTGAGACTCCTTTCTGATATTGCTCCAGTATTTTTGGCCGCAGCATTGGGGGAATTGGTGATCCTCTGCCCATCTTGACTTCTGAGAGACACTGCCACTCTGAGAGGCTCTTTTTATACCCAATCATGTCTCTGGGAGGTTGGGAAGGAGAAGAGATAGAGAGTAGAAGGAAGTGGGAGAGTACGAAGAAAAGGGGGGTGAAGGGGGTGGAGAGAAATGGAGGAAGAGAGAGTAAGCCCAATGTCCATAAATCTTTGTAATTGCCCTGTCAGTTATATTTAACATGCTACTATGTTGATCTGTATCTTTGTTTATGTACCTGTTGTGTGTTTGTTTTTGCGTTGGTATATTGCAAGAAGGTCAGGTTCAAAAAATAAAGAAAGAAGATCACACAAAACAGAATGAAACCATTATAACACATATAAACATAAAATTATTAGGTCAATGCATTAGAGGAGTTGTTCACTTTAAAATGACAATTACTCATGATTTTCTCCCCCTCAAGCCATCCTAGGTGTATATGACTTTCTTCTTTCAGACGAACACAATCAGAGTTATATAAATAAATGTCCTGATACAGCCAAGCTTTATAATGGCAGTGACGGGATCCTTTGAGTTTGAAAATCAAAAAAGCACATCCATCCATCATAAACATAATCCACACGGCTCTGGGGGGTTAATAAAGGCCTTCTGAAGCGGTTCAATGGGGTTTTGTAAGAAAAATATCCATATTTAAAACTTTATAAAAGTAAAATATCTAGCTTCCGGCAGACCGCTTTGGGGTATATTTCATGGGGTAATTTTCATTTACTCCTTTAAGTGTGTTAAATGAGATGACATTCAAAATACATAAACAAATAAATATATGATGGCAATGAATGGAGTGACACCAGTTGTATGTTTGTTTTCCAGGACTCTCTGGCGTTAGGGAAAACTGATGAAGAGGCCCTCAAACAGTTCCGGCAGAAGTTTGATGAAGCTCTGCGAGAGAGTTGGACCACCAAAGTCAACTGGATGGCCCACATTGTGGCTCACCCTTCATAAACACTAACATCTGGCCGCACAAACATCTCTCCAAACTGAAGTCAGGGTTCACCATAAAGCATCATTACATGCAGCAAAACTGTTTACTACAGTAAAACCAGCTTATTTATGATCTTAGAACATCGATGGCCAAATCGCATGGATCTAAGCTTTTACCCGTTTGTTGTGTTGAACATCAACTGCCTCTGACCATATTAGAGCCATGCAAAACCCTGACTTGACATTGGATATAATAGCCTTATAGAAGGTGACAAAAGAATGAACTTTAGCATTTTCTTCCTCCACTGAAAAATCAATAAACTGTTAATAACTTCAGCCTGTCCTTCCGGAGGGAAAGAAGACTTCCTAAACCTTGAAACAACAAGGCAGGTTTTGGCCATCCAGAAATTAGTTTTTATGTGTTAACGTATCAGGACTTTTGAAAATGGACCAATCAGAGCGCAAGCTCGGAGGAAGTGCATCTTATCAGACCAAAAGGTAAACGTGCCTCACTGCACAAGAAACATGTTGTTTGTAATTGATTTTGAATTTGTTTTTTTAAACTGTATGTGCCAGACTACTTTATTATGAGAAATGGTCTTAAAAACACTGGAATCATGTTATAGGTATAAATATTTTATGAGTTTTAAATGTTGTAAAGATAAAACGCTGTTCCTATATGCCAACAGTGCTACTTTATGTACAGCAGAAATTTCTGTAAAATTGAAGAGGCTTCACTCACATATTGGATTGAGGATCACTTTGAGCAAACACTGTGAAGATTGAGGGCCTTCCCCAACATCGCTCTCATGTAGTTTGTTCTATGGTGCTAGCCATAAAATATATTCCTCATCTAAGCACAGCATTGTAGCCAAACCTGTTGTTTAATGGTACAGTCCATGAAAATTGCTCGTTTTGGTGCCTGTTATTTTGAGAGTAATTCACAGATTTAAATGGGCTTAAAACTGTATAGCCTGCATATCAGAACTCAAGATTAGATTTCAATGGACTGTTTAGTCAGAATATCTGCACAAAAGACTCAGCGGACCAAAACGGGGAGGTCTAGCTGTCGTGACTGACGGCTCAGGCAATAGTAATCACTGGTCAATGCCTATATTTTAAAGCACAGACAGTAATTATCAATGTCTCTAGTGCTGCTCTTCTTGTTGGCTGTGTGACTAGAGATGTGTAGATGCACTGAGCATGTTATTTTTACACTGAATATGCGAGTGTGTGAATGGGAGGAAAGACTGTGTACTGTGATATAGTGAGTTATTAAGAGCAGTGCAGAGAGTATAGGACCAACATTCCAGAGAATTATACGTTTATTTCCTGTGCTGGTATGTGAGAGAATAAGAATTACGATTTGTGTCTAGCAAAGAAATTACAATTTATACTAGAATAGGTTGTACTCTAATGTCCAATGGCCCTACTCCATATGCTATTAGGGGATGTTTTGATGCCTTGGTGCAATATGCAAACATAAATGTGCAACTGTAAACCTATTACGAGAGTGTATGCGTGTGCGCTCGTGCTGCTGTATGTTATACTGATGACCTTTGATTTCACTGAAACGTTTAATACAGGCTTTGCTCTGTCTCGCCCATTTCATAGAAATAAAAGTTGTTTTCATTGAACTCTTCTTTATAATTTCAGTTTGATTGGGGGATTACTAATATGTAATTAGACAAATGATATACAGTACTGTGTAAAAGTCTTAGGCATGTTAGTATTTTCTCTCATACCGGCTGTTGTCAGATTCTGTGTGCATACATAAATCTCACTGGATTATTAGAGTATATTGCAAAATGAGTGTTTGGAAATGTAAACTGATATTTCCTACTGATACACTACTGCAAAATATATAAATAACTGACTTAACACAGTACTGTAAATGCATAGAAATAGAGTATTTCAGGACTTGTTTCAAAAAAAGGTGAGTCTGATGAGTTTTACCTTACACCGGTTACCATGAAAGCAATCGCTGCTGCTTCAGCCGACACACGGTAGAAATGTCCAAATAAAAATGTGTTCAACCAGCTGAAAGAAGTCTTTTTTTTTTGTTGGAAACGTTTAAATGTGACTGTAGTTTTATTGTTGTCATTGTAAATATTTTTTCCCCTAACCACGGAAGGGATTGAGAGATTGTGAGTCACATTCAGTGGTCTGTTATTTCAACACACAACAACCAAAATTAAATCCTAAAAGCTTATGAACAGTTTTGTCGTGGATGCGTGCAAGTTCTGCTAATCCAAAAGCCTAAAAACTGATGCTCTCAAAGCAAACCAAACAAAATACAACTCCAACGACATTTTTGTAAAATATAATAACCAAGAATCTGTGATTTTGTTCATTTTCTTCCAACTTTCAGAAGAACAAAAAATCCAATGTTTTCACTGGCTAACCAAAAAAATGAAAATTCTGTCATCATTTACTCACCCTCAGGTTACTCTAAACCTGTATGAGTTTCTTTGTTGAACACAAAAGATGATATTTTGGAAAATAACATTTTTATAACAATGTGCTTTCCTGTCCACTGTATTCTCATGAAAAGGGCACAACACCCTTTACCTAACTATCCCTGATTAGCCTATTATTACTGTGGTAAAAATCAAAACATGAAAAAGGGGTGAATTGTTTTTTTTGTATGCAGTCATTGTACTAGACAGCTAGTGTGACGTCCAGCACCTGTACAATGAGCAAAAAAAAAAAAAATTTGTTAATAAAAGTTCCTTTTATCTGCATCTCAACTCAAGCTCAGTGCTTTACTGTCAAATGTGCATTTCCAAGAAATAAACATGTCAAATGATTAGTGAGTGCACTTATTAATGCAAAACAATAGTACTTTTTTAATGATTAAATGATGTTACCTTTATGATTAAATCAGGTCTGTAAACCTTAGTGGCACCAGTGCTGTTGCTCTGAAGTGTTAGTCTGGAGCCTGTAAAAGCAAAGTTAGTAATTGTGTCCAAACTGTTCATACTAATTCAAGGGATGTTTTCATGCTCACAGTCTGTATTATTCTCCACCCCAGTGAGGTGCTCTGAAATACTATTGGGTGTCTGGGCCAGGCTTATGTAGGGCCTATGTGTGGGCCGTTATACAACAGTGAATGTGTCTGTCTAAACTACGTCTTCAAAAGAATTTAGTATTTTTCGTGTCATTACGTTGTTTAGAGCATAAGAAACAAATGAAAACTTTTTTTAAATTATATTTTATTCATATGTTATGCTATGTCCTCGTAAGTGGACACCAGGACATGTAGCTACAGGCAAAAACAATGGGATGGTTTTTTTGTTTTGTTTTTTCATATTCACCAATTAATTTTCAGGTTTCAGGATTTTTATTTTTACCAAAAGATGATTGTTTAAAGATGATTCTCAACTATGTTGTGAAATATATAACTGAATGAATTGATATATCATTTTTACTTTATGCAATATGTGGGTACATGGGTTTTCCCATTCAAAGCAGTCTCTACACTGTCTCCAACGTGCATATTAATGTGTTATTTGAGCATGTAATGACAAAATAAGTGTAATAATTGGAGTAATAATTGGCAACATTTTCATAATAATATCTAATATTTTATAGCAACACTGATATGTAATTTCTTTTCCTATTCACTTGTTGTTTCCCAAAATGCCTGATAAACATGCTTTTAGTCCCAGTGTCCTCTACAGTGGAAATCAAATGCCGTTTTGTAAGAGTCATATTTTGACATTTTCCTGAGATGTTGTTTCCAATTTCCAATTTGAAAATTAGATTTAAATGATAATTACAAAATATTATCATATTTCCATAAGAGTGCTAAATTCGATCATTCAGTCATTTTAAAGACCAAGAAGTTGTTGTCCTGGTGAAACCTAAAAACGAATGATATCGCTGAAAAGCCCTGAATGTGCTCTTTATATGACATCCAGAATTATAAACTGTGACATGTATGGTGTCAAAGAAATTCACAAAAATAAAATGGCACCCAGAGGGTTAAATATAATTGAGTACATTAGACTTCGGAATAACGAATCATATTTTCTCTTCATGTAGTGTAAAAACGGTACCGTAGTGTTGTACTTTATGTGGTTTCTCCACTTTCCGCGACATAACGTCAGCGTGGGATTCCACGTGCAGTTTACATAAAGAGACTGGCGGAGTTATACACCAATGAGCGCGGAATGACGTCAGTCAGCGGTGATTTCCATGGGAACTCTTGTGTGTCAGCCAATAGGAAGTAGAAGGGGAGGGGCCAGGATTGAGGTCAGCGCGTGAGCTACTGCTTTCAGAGGTAATCGGGACCGGCGGTGATTCTTGCGTGTCCCACTCTGACAAAAGTATCCGAGGAAAACATTGATACGACCAAATACCTGGGATAAAGCGTAGATAACGCGTGCTCTTGCAGGTTTGTGACTTTAGACTACTTATTTTTATAACATAGGCGTTCAAACAAAAACTGTTGCATAACCTTTGGCGTACTGCGCACGCGCAGCTACGTGTGTGTGTGTGTGTGTGTGTGTGTGTGTGTGTGTGTGTGTGTGTATATATATTAAATAATTATATGTTTTGTGTAGTACTCCTACATTTCTGAGGTGTAATGATTATAAAATGCTATGTATACAATATTATACGTATTACTGCGTGTCACTTATGAGCATCTGTGAAACGAATCGCTATCGGTGGTACCGCGACTTTTACATAACTGTGTCAGTGTACCATCGTGTGTTTAAATATGTTAAACCATATTCACAACGGTGATAATGTTTTCATGCATAGTCCTTATCTCCATTATATTTGCATTGGTATTTTAATAATATTATTAATGTCATGTTTTAGTAAATTGCAGTCTACATCTGTAAGATAAAGAACACATGCAAAAAAAAAAAAACTATATATATATGTGTGTGTGTGTGTGTGTGTGTGTGTGTGTGTGTGTGTGTGTGTGTTACATTCCCACAGCAAAAAGTAAAAATATGAGCCTCAAAATAAAGTCATAAATAGAAAGTAGAGTATGTAACTGGAGGTTTGCCTTTGTTTGGCATATAGGTTTTGTTTGAGCGATATCAAATGGAGGTTTGTTTATTAATGCTGCCCATTTTTTGAGCTGTCTGATTATTACTCCAGCAGCACACCTAAGAATATGAAATAAAATTACATGTTTGTTAATGGTGAAATATCTACCTGTTGAAATGAATATGTAGTGTTTGCAAATTATTAATTAGCTGAAGCTAGATGATTTTGTGTGTCTATCAGAAACATTTGTATGCCATTTTTATACATAAATTCATATTTTTTCCTGATTACCTACATGAAGAACCTGTACATGTGAGCAATAGCCTCTATAGTAATGGATTCTTGACCAGCACCCATTGAACAATGAACATTAACATGAACAATGAACATCATACAAAGTTATTTCATAGTATCACGTAAGCAGAGGAGTTTTAAACAGACATCTTTTTATTGCAAGATTTTTTCATTAAAAGTCATGATTTTGATTTTGATAACAAACTTCAAATTGTATTTTTCATTAGAGACAAGGCTAACACAGCTATCATGAATAAATGAAATACATTTTGATCTCGCATGTAGATGGACGTTTATTTCAGATAACATTATGAGATTAATTAATGACTTCCACAATCTACAAATATAATTGTTAATTTGTTTACCTTATCTGTTTAACTTACCATATGTCTTTTTCACAGCTACAAGAATGTAATGGGTTCTGGGGACCTTTGACCTGAAATGTAAAGCTCGACCGTATCCATGTCAGGTGAGACAGAGCCAAAGCCCTACATGTACAGGGGCACGTCTGAGGAGGGGGAGCCGGAGTCCCTGTGTCTCTCCATGTCTCACCTGCAGTGCATGGGCAGGGCCTCTGAGGGGAGTGACAGCAGTCATGACCCACCCACCTCTCCTAGACCTCAAACACAGATGCACGAGGACATGGAGATGGGTGGAAATGGCTCCAGTGGAAGTGGCACAGAATCTCACGAGTCGCAAAGTAACGAATCCCACGGAAATGAGTCTGTGGGGAGTTCCAGTGGAAACGGAAAAGATTATGCAACCATGGCATCATCAGGGAGTAACAAAAGGTGAGATTAATTTAGTGTTACAGTCTTAAAGGTGCAGTAAGCGTTTCTGTGAAACACTGTTGATGTTGAAAGTGAAATCGACACCCAAACAAACACACCCCTCTTTTTATTGCTCCGCCCCCAAAATAGTGAACACTGTGCAATACAGCCAACGACTAAAGCCGCGGTCACACTAGACTTTAAGCATGCAAAATTTCTTTGAACACCGCAACTGTTGTGATATGACTGCAGCGTTTTTTTTATTTTTTTATAAACATGAATTTAGCATATAACAAATAGTAATACACTCAAAATGTTAATTCAGCCAAGAGGTTATGCTTTGACGTATATCGATCTTCTACTGGTCACAATTTGTAGCTCAGAGTTCCCCAAACTTCTTTGGAATGCAGCAAAATGTGAAACTTTTCGCATAAGCTTGCGTTTGTGGTCTGATGCTTTTGCATGCGCATGAATGGAAGTCAATGTAACGAAAAGCGTAGTGTGACCCCCTTTAACAGCTGGTGCATCAGACAGCTCACGCAAGTATGGATGAATCAGATGTGATACAACAGTAACAACAACAGCATGTCTTGGTTCTGTGAAACATAGCAAAAGCCAAAAAAGCAACCTCCTTTTTTCAGTCTTTCCTGCTCTCTAACTTCTCTCCAGCACTGGAAAGCTTTTTCAATATTAATGGTGCTCTGTGGATCAATCCACAGTCATGTGCCTCAACAAGTGAAGTCATAACATAATTATACCTTTGCAAATCATCAGCTAATGATTAATTAAAGCAGACGACTGGAAGTTGAAATGCATGGCACCAACCATTGTGGTAATTAACATATGAATTTGAGCCATTAATATAATATGTTCTTAGGGAATTAATACAACATGACATATTTAACTAATAACAATTTAATGATTACTTAATCTATGAATCATGTAGAATCTTCATTAGTTGCTAATGCAGTAATCACTAATAAATGGGTTAGTTCTTCATGAGTCATACATTAACTCATGATTATCTGTGCATTAGTTAAGCATGAATTAAGGCATATTAGTGCACCTGTATTGTAAACGTTTACCAATGGAGTTTTGGTTCCTTACCACCGCCTCTGTTGCCTTTGGCTTTTGGCTTGCTTAGTTGATTTACACTATTTACACTAAATATTCAACTATATTACTGATCCACCCGTATTGACACTATATGATAATTGAACTGCGCTGGATAACATCACCGTTTCACCAGAGTGGCTGTACAGCCGAATCAAATTCTGTTGCATTATTTTCCTGTTAACACTGTGAAGCTGCTTTGAAACAACTGTACTTGTAAAAAGCACTATATAAATAAAGGTGACTTGACTTGACCTCTCCAGTTGTTTTGTGTGTGTCTCACTTATATTTGTTCTCTTCACTTCTTATTTTCTTCTATAGCTCAAACTCTCAAAGTCTTTCCCCTCCCAGTAGCAACAATGCTTTCAGCCTGATCAGTTCAGAGCAAGACAACCCATCAACCAGTGGCTGCAGGTAACACAACCACAGTCATTAAATAGCTATAATATGACATATACAACCACTTAAGTCAATCAGCTCCTTTTTTGCACTTAAATCCTATTTTACTTTGTAAAACACGCAGTGACCCCTAATTACAGTGGGATTAATAGTTGTCATTTTGCATGTGTGTTGTCTCTGCAGTAGTGAACAGTCAGCAAAGGCTAAGACTCAGAAGGAGCTTTTTAAGTCCCTAAAAGAGCTGAAATATCACCTCCCTCCCGACAAGCGCAGCAAGGGCCGGGCAAGCACACTTCACACTCTTAGATACGCCCTGCGCTGCATCAAACAAGTCAAAGGTCAGACAACCACAAACAAATTCATTTCTGCAGTTTTTATGTGTCTGTGAATGCGTATGTGTAAGCTTGGCATGTTTTTCTTTTTTTTTGCAGCCAATGAAGAGTACTATCAGATGCTTATGATCAATGACAGTCAGCCCTCAGGTCTGGATGTGTCCTCGTATACCATTGAGGAAATAAACAGTATTACCTCAGAATATACCCTCAAAAATGCTGTGAGTTGCACACACACACACCTACCTTTAAACAGGTCTTACTTATGTGCTCAGAAACTCTCTGCAAACATATGTGTCCCATTGTCAAAATCATTTAAAACACAATGGTCTGGTTTCACAGACAGGGCTTAGATTAAACCAGGATTTAGGCCTTAGTTAAATAAAGACATTTAAGTAGCTTTTATAAACATGCATATTTTAAGATCTGTCAGTGCAAGTTGCTTTCATTTAAAACAGCTCAAACATGCATTTTAGTCTGAGACTAGGCTTAAGCCTTGTCTGTGAAACCGGGGGAATAAACATCTTTGCATAGTCCTAGACTACATGTGATGGACTGCATAAGCGGATCCCAGATTAATCTCTAACATGAGACTTGTTGGGAAGTATTGTATAATTTCAATACAATAATATTGATTAAAAAAATGTTTTTACATCCACCATAAAACAGAGGTTTTTGCATTTTGTTGGTTTAGTTGAACTTGGCAGCTGGACATAGTGTTCAGTTTCCTGACCTCATTATGTGACAGAAGAACATAAACGCAATGTCTGAAACTGTTTCTGTGTTTTTGTGTGTGAAGGATATTTTTGCAGTTGCGATGTCCCTGATCACAGGGAAGATTGTGTACATTTCGGAACAGGCTGCAGGAATCTTGAACTGCAGAAAGGATGAGTTCAAAGACAGAAAGTTTGTGGAGTTTCTGGCACCTCGTGATGTCAGTGTGTTCTACAGTTTTACAACTCCATACAGACTTCCATCTTGGAGCATGTGCACCGGAACAGGTCAGTCTACCGATGTGCAATGCACCGAACTGATTTACATGAATTACTGTAGTGCTGTCAATGGATAAAAGAAAAAATAATAATTAATCACGCATTTTCTGTAATTAATTGCACCTAACGTAAAAAACAATTTTTTTTTTTATTTTTTTATATTGTAATACATAATTTCACATTGAATCTCCCAATCAATGTCAGTGAATAAATACATAGATTTGCATTTAATGTTCATGTGTCCTAATGGTCTGAGGGGTATTGCACAAAAGCAAGATAAGGGATTAACCTGGGATTTTCCAGTTATTCTAGCTGAATTTAGCCCTGACTCAGATGCATGAAAGCAAGCTAAATTACACTAAATTAAGTTACTATGGAGATTTATTCTTTGCAGCTAGCCTGCACCAGAGCAGGCTAACAACCAGGTTAAGATTATTCTTAGTAGTGCTGGGCGGTATGATCAAAAATATATATCACTGTATTTTTCTAAATTATATCGGTTTTGCGGTATATGACAGTATTTTTTTCCCCTATGCATGACCAGGTGTTAACCACATTTTCTACTGATTGAGAGAGGAAATACTGCAGTCGATTGACTAGACTGTCCGATTTTACTGTTATGAGTGAATATTGTAGAAAAATTCCATACTAATACAGGTTTGCAAAGCCCCACAAAATGATGCTGTGGGGAGACAACAACCAATAAAACACAAGACCTGCAACACACTCAGTACAGACACATGAATATTAAAATATGAGTTGAGGGCACCTTAAGCATTTTAAAAAATATGTCCCTATATAAACTGCCCAAACAAGGGAGAAACGCGGAAGAAAATGTTTTTTAATCTAAGGATATTTTCAATACATTTAAGAGCACTACAGTCTCTGAACACATGACACACGTAAGTTTAACACAGAAAGAGTAAAGCAGTTAATTTTTTGCCCATTCTTCTTTGAAATTGTCAGTCTATTTATTAACTTATATCATTGTCTTCCGTGTAGCAAAATAATCTATGATGTCATCACGGTCGTGATCAGACGTACGGTTGTATCAGTGTCCTTTGCATATATATTTCATTTGAAGAAGACATGATGAAATATGTACGCATACATGCTGCTAGTTCATGTTTAGAGCATTAGAGTATATGAAATGGGTCCATAAAAAACGTAAGCGCGCTCGCTCTGCTCTGAATCTGATCTATATGATCCATGTGGTGAGCATTGTTAATCTCATCACGGCGCTCCGCGCAGAAATCGCTCTCATCCGCTTTAATCAGGGGCTGAATCCGAAATCGCCCCCTATAACCTCAAATTGAAAATTATTTGAGGGGACAGCCATTTATAGTGGTGTCCGAAACCATAGTGGACGTTATTGAGTGCACTCATTCAATCTCACATTGCACCGCAATAACGAGTATACAGCCGACAACGACTGTCCAACTTCATGCACTTGTTTTCATTCACTCCTTAAGTGAAATATATTAGTGGATAATGTAGGGAATAGTGAATGATGCTTCAGGGGGCGATTTCGGATTCAGCCTTGCGATCTCAGCTGTGCTCTCGCAACAGTGAAAAGGGACCCCTCTCAAACAGTGTCGCACTGCGCTGCATTCCGAACGTTGTTTAAGCGACATATACCGGTATTGCGGTATAACCAAAATTCATATCATAACAAAAATAAATACCGGTATTCGGTATGAACCGGTATACCGCACAGCACTAATTCCTAGTGATTTATCTGTTACTTCCACTGTCAATCCTACTAGAAATTAATGTGTTTTACAGTCACTCCTTGGTCTTCTGTAAATTTGTTGCATCATTTTAATTATCCTGCATTAAAAAGTATTTACTGTCATATACTGTCATTCATCCAAGTATGCCTACTGTTATTTTAGTGTTATTATGAAGAGTGTCAGAACAATGCATAGCACATTATTTCAGTTTTCAAGTATCTAAATTTTGTTTTGATTTGGTCTATCCTTTAATTAAGGATAATGTATGTCACTCTTTCATGTGTACATGCATTATATTTGGCATTCGTAGCACATACTGTGTGGTTATCTTCCCAAATTCTAGTTCCACTTCACTGGATCAATAACTATGTAGTGTACTGGCGATTCATGAAAAAGTTAGGAGACCACAATGTTTTTGGATTTTTTAATTTTTTTATTTTGCTGTCATCACTTGTCAGCTTGGAGCTTTGGAGAGAAAAATAAAGATGATTAATACATTGTGTTACAGTGTGAACTGAAGTCACTTACTAGCTTTTGGATTTCCAAGTCCAGTTTCCTCAATGTCTTGCGTTTCATTTCCATCTCAAGGTCCATGTCTTGCAACTGTTCACTTCGATCTTGACTTCTGCCAGCTCAATCTGGCTTAAGAGAGATGCATTGTGTAGAGACGTCTGATAGTTTGTGAATTCTGTAAAACACCTATCAATTAGCACAGCTGGATTTGTGCATAATGTAGATTTACTTTAGGCAATACTCACTATGTTACCAGCCTGTTTATCAGGCTGCACAGTGTCTGGATCCTGTTACTAATATGATATGTTCTATTAGCACCACATCGCTGACTTCTTATCCATTATGAACTAAAAATTTGGCTATTTCCACAAAATTGCCATGATACCTCAAGCCTTCAGTGTCATCATCGGCAGAAGTGCACTCCACTGCTGCAGATGTGCCTTCCCTCTGTTCAATATAACTTGTTTTGATAGTTTTGAAAGGGCATGTCAAGTCTATGATTTTAATAACGAGTACTCACTGGTGGAGCATAGTCTGGTGGCTCCAGAAGTGTAAGTGTGTTACCAGACACCGCAAGGTAAGGCAAGGTCAGACAGTCCACATAACAAAATCAAATTATTTGATTGTTTTCCATATGCAGTAGTACGGCAATAATGTATCTTGTATGAAGAGGCCAGTTTCTCTTGCTGGGTCAGAGTCAGTGGCTGTCCCTCCCTGGATCCCTTCCATCACTGGCTTCCCTTTATTCAACTCCAGGGCCAGCTCCTCTGCTGTGGTGAAGTCTTAGTCTTAGCCAGATAAATGAGCCTTTTTTAATGCTAAAATCAGTACAGACAATAAAATATGTCAGCAGACACTATTCACCTAATTTGTCCCTTTTTTTCAGCAATCAAGTCACTTACCAGCCTACAAAATGTTCTTGTACTTAATCTTGACTTGCTGCCAGGTCCTTTTCTGGCCACACATGTTTGTTCTTTAAGAAGGATAGATAGAGAATAGTTAAAATAGAAGAGTTAAAATAGATAGATAAAAAATAGATCAGATTACAGATTAGATAAAATCAATTAGATAGAAAAAAACGTAATAAAAATAGATGAGTATAGATGAGAAATTAAATAGACAGATAAAATAAATGAAATAGATAAAATAGATGCGCATAGTGGATAAGTGTTTGCAATGAATCTTCATGATACATCAACATGCATGTCCACTGGTCACATTTAAGACAAAGTGTACAACTGTTAAGTTGTGAAAATGACAAGTAACTCCTTGAATTGTAATTATGATGGTTTCAGCACTGGTTATTTGGATGTCTTACACATTCAATCGGTCCGCTATTGTCTGCCAGGCTTTTTCTCTTTGTTTTATTATAGCAGCCGTATTTCCCTTTTTACATATTATAGGTTTCACCTCTTCATACGTTTCCATTATAATCTGTGCAGTTGGCAAGAAGTATGCCGCACAGGATTTATCCATTTTTGCATCATTGATTCTGTGATTGATTGGTCTGTTCAAGAAAGCCGTGAACGTGCACTTATCCCAACTATCTATACCTGGCTTGACTTAGCTGCACATACTCATCCAGGCTCAGCAAACATGCAACAGACTAAGCCTGGATGTGCTGATTAAACTAGATCAAACTTGTTCCGTTATCCTGGCTTTCTTAATTCTACCTTTGTGCAATAGCCCTCTGGTGGTAGAGTATTTGTTATGCTTGCCAGAGGTTTGGGGTTCTAATCTGATTACGGTTGCTAATCTAATTATGATTAATCGCACAACCCTAACACTGCATAGTCTTCACTGTATAGATTAATCTTTATTAAAGCTACAAAAGTTGATGAGTCAAGAGCAGCGAGTGATTTTCTTTTCTTCTTTGATTAACATTGATGACAGACAGCAGCAGGTATATTAGGCTGCTGTCACTTTAAGACCTGACATGGATCTGACACACATCCGATTTTTCACACATCTGAAATTCTTAACATTCATTTAAGACATTTTAACTCATTTTAGACTGTGCATTTAAGACATTTTAACTAATTTTATTCACAAAGATACTTGCCAAAAATACTGAATACTTCCAGAAAACATTGTCAGTGAACACAATCCACCGTGCCATTCGCCGTTGCCGGCTAAAACTCTACAGGTCAAAAAAGAAGCCATATCTAAACGTGATCCAGAAGCGCAGGCGTTTTCTCTGGGCCAAGGCTCATTTAAAATGGACTGTGGCAAAGTGGAAAACTGTTCTGTGGTCAGACCAATCAAAATCTGAAGTTCTTTTTGGAAAACTGGGACACCATGTCATCCGGACTAAAGAGGACAAGGATAAACCCAAGTTGTCATCAGCGCTCAGTTCAGAAGCCTGCATCTCTGATGGGATGGGGTTCATGAGTGCGTGTGGCAGCTTACACATCTGGAAAGGCACCATCAATGCTGAAAGGTATATCCAAGTTCTAGAACAACATATGCTCCCATCCAGACGTCGTCTCTTTCAGGGAAGACCTTGCATTTTCCAACATGACAATGCCAGACCACATACTGCATCAATTACAACATCATGGCTGCGTAGAAGAAGGATCCGGGGACTGAAATGGCCAGCCTGCAGTCCAGATCTTTCACCCATAGAAAACATTTGGCAACATTCCTATTCCTAAACTTGAGCAGCTTGTCTCCTCAGTCCCCAGACGTTTGCAGACTGTTATAAAAAGAAGAGGGGATGCCACACAGTGGGAAACATGGCCTTGTCCCAACTTTTTTTAGATGTGTTGATGCCATGAAATTTAAAATCAACTTATTTTTTCCTTAAAATGATACATTTTCTCAGTTTAAACATTTGATATGTCATCTATGTTGTATTCTGAATAAAATATTGAAATTTGAAACTTCCACATCATTGCATTCTGTTTTTATTCACAATTTGTACAGTGTCCCAACATTTTTGGAATCGGGTTTGTAATTCTGTCTGTTTTTGTCCGTTCGAACGCATGAGATGCAAAAGAGAACTCAATTCGACACGTCTCTAAACGTGCAGTCTAAGAGACGGCTTTCTGTGCACACGTTTAGGGTTACATACAAAACACCAAAGCAAATATATAAAAATATAAATGTATACTTAGCCAGTGACAAACAATATATTGTAATAAACACTGCCCGGCTCAAAAAAAAAAAGTCGCTGTTTGGATTTAAATAGGCAAATGCTTAGTCTATAGCAAATAGCATTTGCCTATTTAAATCCAAACAGCGACCTTTTTTGGGCCAGGCAGTGTATATGGATAAAATGGCAGCAAAATTAACAGTAATTCCAGTGAAAATCTTGAATCCAACAATTCTAAAATTCTTATTATTGGATTGGGGCATCTCTTATTTGAGGTCAAGTATGAGTAAAATTATATCTTGTTTTGTTCTTCAAATAGTTCTCTCTAAACACAAGATCACGGTTCCTCTTTGTCTGCCCAGTAAATAATAGTGACCACCCACTTTTTCAGTGATCTTGGTTCCGGATATTTTTCCCATTAATTTTCTCCCCAAATCTTCAGTAGAGAAATCTAAGCCTGTCAGGCTTAGAAACCAACCAGTCTGATTAAAACAGTAACTCAAAAAACAAAATAGTTCAAGATTCAAGATTCAAGAGTTTTATTTGTCACATACACAGTTATATACAGAATATACAACCGGCAGTGAAATGTAAACAGGTCCGCTCCATGGACAGTGCAAATTCACAGTTAAAAACACAAGGAAGAAATTATAATAGAAATAGGATATAAAAAAGTACTATCTATATATATATATATATATATATATATATATATATATATATATATATATATATATATATATATATATATATATATATATATATATATATATATATATATATATATAATCTGTAGAATTATAAATAATCAAGTCAAGAGAAAAAAAGGTAACAAATAAGGATAAAGTGGAATAAAATAATTGAAGTAGACTTTGCAGTGAGTAAACTGTAGACTTATAAATATGTGGTTAACAAATGTATAAAGAGTATAATGTGCAAACAGGTTTATAACAGGTTGTTACACAGTAACAACGAGAACAGAAAGTGCAGTGCAATGTCAGTGTATCGATGTTTATCCTGACGTGAAGTCACGTGATGTTAAGTGACTGAGTTCAGGAGTCTGATGGCCTGGGGAAGAAGCTCCTCCTGAGTCTCTCAGTTTTGGCCATCAGGCTTCGGAAGCGCTTACCAGATGGTAGCAGCGTGAAATGAGGGTTTGCAGGGTGATTAGAGTCCTTGATGATCTTGGTAGCTCTACCTTTGCAGCGTTTGGTGTAGACGTCCTGCAGAGACGGGAGAGCTGACCCTGAGATACGCTCGGATAAGCGCACTACTCTTTGCAGGGCTTTGCGGTCATGACTGGTGCTGTTCCCATACCACGCTGTGATGCACTGAGTTAAAACACTTTCTATCGCCCCTAAATAGAAAGTTTTCAGGATAGCTGGTGAAACCCTGAATTTCCTCAGCTGGCGCAGGTGGTACAGTCTTTGCCTGGCTTTTTCACCTGTGTCTGAATGTGAGCAGTCCCGGTCAGGTCCTCGGAGATGTTTACACCCAGGTACTTGAAGCTGCTCACTCTCTCTACTGGTGACCCGCTGATCATGAGGGGGAGTATGTCCGTTGCTGTCTCTTCCTGAAGTCCACAATCATTTCTTTGGTCTTGCCAACATTCAGAGAGAGACAGTTGTCCTGGCACCATGATGTTAGATGCTCCACCTCGTCCAAGTATGCCGCCTCATTGTTGTTGGAAATGAGGCCCAGGACAACAGTATCATCAGCAAATTTGATGATAGAGGTGGAGCTGTGTGTGGACAAACAGTTGCGCGTGAGAGAGAGTAGAGCAGGGGCTCAGGACACAGCCCTGTGGAGCTCCCACACTCAGGGTGATGGAGGTGGAGGTGGACTGGCCTATTCTCACCACCTGAGGCCTGCCAGTGAGGAAGTCCTCAATCCAGTGGCAGAGAGAAGGATTCAGGCCGAGATCCAGGAGTTTGGAGGTTAGCTTGGTGGGAACTATGGTGTTAAAGGCTGAGCTATAGTCAATAAATAGCAGTCTTACGTAGTTCCCACTTTTGCTGTCGATGTGAGTGAGGGAGGAGTGGAGGACATGAGAGATGGCATCTTCAGTCGATCTATTGGGACGATCCAAAGTCTTTTGGGAGGGTCCAAAGTGTCAGGAATGAAGGCGCAAATGGTGTTTTTAATGAGTCTCTCAAAGACCTTCATGACTATAGACGTGAGAGCCACTGGACGATAGTCATTTAGGCAAGAGGGTTTACTGTTCTTAGGGACAGGGATGATGGTGGATTTTTGAAGGAGGTGGGGACCACAGATGTAGCGAGGACTCATTAAAGATAGATGTAAACAACCCGGGCGAGCTGATCAGCACAGGACCGCAGAACACGACCTGAAATACCATCCGCCCAGCAGCTTTCCTGACGTCCACACGCTTGAGTGCTCTCCGAACTTCATCCTCCGAGACAGAGATCACGCTGCTCTGAGTAATTCCCTCTGACGCGCCACTTGGCGGAGTCGCGTTGCCGCGTTACAGTCAAAGCGAGCATAGAAAGAGTTTAACTCGTTCACGAGCAACGGATCAGCGCTTGCCTCTGCAGAGGATTTAGATCCAAAAGAGCAGATGGACCTCAGACCTTGCCACATGCGCCGCGAGTCGTTGAGTTGGAAATGAGACTCCACTCGGTCTTTATAACGGAGTTTTGCGGCTTTAACTGCTCGTCTGAGAGCATAGCAGGACGATCTGTATTCAGTCATGTTCCCTGAATGGAGACCGGCGTTGTAAGCAGCAGTGCGTGCGTTCACTGCGCAGATTGAATTGTCCACCCACGGTTTCTGATTTGAGAAGGACGTTATTGTTATTGTTTGCGTGGCTTGCTCTGTAAGCGTGTTGATGAAGCAAAGCGCCACGTCTGTGAACTCGCTTACGCCAGCTGAACTCGCCGGAACATGTCCCAATCCACATCGCCCAGAGCTGCCTGTAGCGCGGTCTCTGAGTGGGGTGACCAACGCTTAACTTCCCGCCTCACCGGGGTTCCTGGAGGAGCTTTTGTTTGTATTCGGGAGTGAGGAAAATGGCGGCATGATCCGATTTGCCAACGCTGGAAGTGACCGCGCTTTATAGGCGTTCTTAAACGAGAGTAGCAGTGATCCAGTGTGTTTGCTCCTCGTGTGGGGCAGGAGACGTGCTGGTGAAAGTTTGGCAGGACTTTCTTTAGGTTTGCTTTGTTAAAATCGCCCGCGACAATGAATGCCGCGCCGGGATGTTGGTTTATGACGCCGCTGGCAACATCATGAAGGCCAGATAAAGCCAGCGCTGTGTCTGCCTGCGGTGGGATGTAAACGCGGTCGCGACAACCGCAGAAAACTCCTCGGCAGATAGAATGGGCGGCAGATGATTGTTAAATGTTCCAGATGAGGCGAGCAGGACCGCGAGAGAATGGTGATGTTCCTGGGATCGCACCATTTCTTGTTGATCATGAAACACACTCCACCGCCTTTGGATTTACCGGCCTCGGCTGTTCTGTCCATCCGAAAAACAGAGAAGTTCTCCGACGGCGTCACAGCTGTGTCTGGGACCGCGGGCGTGAGCCATGTTTCAGACAAACAATAGATATTACAGTCTCTCATGTCCCGTTGAAAACTTATCCTGGCTCTAAGATCGTCCATCTTATTATCCAAGGATTGAACATTTGCTAGAAGAATGCTCGGGAGAGGAGGTCTGAATGCCCTTTTCCTCAGTCTGTTGCGGATCCCTGCGTGTTTCCCACGGTGTTTCTTTGTTCTACGCCGCTGGCTCTGTCCATTGTTCAACTCGCCGTTGCGAAGAATCTCAGATGGCCACAGAGGATCGGCGAAAGTGTCCTGAAACAGTCCAGTGTAGAGGTAACCAATGTCCAAAAGAGTTTTGCTGTCGTAGTAGATCAATGCAGATGATAAGTTTGTAAAAATTGAGAGTAAAAGAAAGTAAAATAGTAAATAAAAGCACAGTCTTCGCGGAGCGACCTGAACGGCGACCGAACACGGCGGCGCCATTTGAGAAATTAGTTTTAAACACTAAAAATTCTGGCTTCAGTATATATGGTTGTGTCTGTGAGGAGATTTCCTCATTCTCCTTATATCTGTCCATTTATTTCACATTCATCTCTTTTTCTTTTTTTTTCTTGTTTTGTTTTTCAGAGTCGTCATCTACTGAGTTCATGCAGGAGAAATCCTTTTTCTGTCGCATCAGGTCAGAGAAATTTATGTTAAGTTTTCATAATTGCAAGTGTAAAAGTGTCATTATTTCATAGATTACAGAGGTTTAATACCAATGATCTATGTTAATGCCAAAAGAGGGTTTGTGTTGGTGCAAGCTGTTAGTAAAAATCTGGCCCTAAGTGGGCTGTTAAGCTGTGATGTAGAGCAGTGTTATTAGCAGTGTCAAAAGTCTGGTGACACAAAGCTAGAAATTATCTTTAAAATGTGCTTATGTATTTGTTTGTGTGTGTGTGGGTGTGTGCAGTGGTGGTAAAGAGAAGGAAGGAGATCTACAGTACTATCCCTTCAGGATGACTCCATATTTGATGAAGGTTCAAGACTCTGAGCTCTCTGAGGAACATTTCTGCTGCCTCATACTGGCTGAGAGAGTTCACTCTGGATACGAGGGTAATCACACGCAATGTTGCCCTCATGTGGTTACGTTTCAAGCTCTTTTTGGTGGATTGGCGAAGATCAATTTGATGATCAAATATTATGATAATAAAATAAGTTGTCTTTTGATGTGTTTTTCTAATTTGCAGCACCAAGAATTCCACCTGATAAGAGAATCTTCACCACAACACACACACCAAACTGCGTGTTTCAGGATGTTGATGAAAGGTTTGAGTCTATATTAACTATGGTTGAAGAAAATATTAGTCTAGTTTGTTGTCTGTTCTTTTTATCACCTGCAAGTACTGTATCATGCATCATTTAAGATTGATTACATTGCAGCAATAAGGCAGCGATTTGTCATTACATATTTTCATTTTTCCTCTGGTTAAAACAAAAACTCTTTAGGACACACTTCATGGCCTTGTGTTTGGCAATTAGGAGGCAATTGCCTCAGTTCCAGCAAACCACTGTTTGGGGAAAAGAGGTTGAGAGAGTTGATTTTGTTTGTTGAAACTGTTTTCTCCAAATAACAAAGTTTTGTCTAACAGGGGACAGCAAAGACTGAGGTAGCTTATGACATTTAATGTGGATAAAGCACTTGGTGTGAATGTTTTAAAAATCTTATATGGAATGGATTTTATCTTCTTGCTATGTTGGTATCCTGCCATAAATGTTAAGGATAAGGATTGTAAATCAGGGTAGAAGAAAAGCAAAAAGCATACCTAATACCTGCTTGCATTGCAGGGCAGTGCCTCTGTTAGGATATCTGCCTCAGGACCTGATTGGGACACCTCTTCTGTTACACCTGCATCCCAGTGACAGATCTAGAATGCTGGCAGTGCACCGGAAAAGTAAGGATACAAAGTCATACACGAATACTTGAGATGTGTTTATTTTGGTAAAATGTCCACCTGGAACCTAGTCAGGCAAATTCTCCTTTTTGTTTGCTTTGAGAGATAACGTTATGTTTGACTATCATTATACACTCACCTAAAGGATTATTAGGAACACCTGTTTAATTTCTCATTAATGCAATTATCTAATCAACCAATCACATGGCAGTTGCTTCAATGATTTAGGGGTGTGGTCCTGGTCAAGACAATCTCCTGAACTCCAAACTGAATGTCGGAATGGGAAAGAAAGGTGATTTAAGCAATTTTGAGCATGGCATGGTTGTTGGTGCCAGACGGGCCGGTCTGAGTATTTCACAATCTGCTCAGTTACTGGGATTTTCACGCACAACCATTTCTAGGGTTTACAAAGAATGGTGTGAAAAGGGAAAAACATCCAGTATGCGGCAGTCCTGTGGGCGAAAATGCCTTGTTGATGCTAGAGGTCAGAGGAGAATGGGCCGACTGATTCAAGCTGATAGAAGAGCAACTTTGACTGAAATAACCACTCGTTACAACCGAGTTATGCAGCAAAGCATTTGTGAAGCCACAACATGCACAACCTTGAGGCGGATGGGCTACAACAGATACTACGATACTAAGGCTCCACTACAAATAGGAAAAAGAGGCTACAATTTGCACAAGCTCACCAAAATTGGACAGTTGAAGACTGGAAAAATGTTGCCTGGTCTGATGAGTCTCGATTTCTGTTGAGACATTCAGATGGTAGAGTCAGAATTTGGCGTAAACAGAATGAGAACATGGATCCATCATGCAGCATAGATAGTTCCACTCAAGCTAACTTGTTACCACTGTGCAGGCTGGTGGTGGTGGTGTAATGGTGTGGGGGATGTTTTCTTGGCACACTTTAGGCCCCTTAGTGCCAATTGGGTATCGTTTAAATACTACGGCCTACCTGAGCATTGTTTCTGACCATGTCCATCCCTTTATGACCACCATGTACCCATTCTCTGATGGCTACTTCCAGCAGGATAATGCACCATGTCACAAAGCTTGAATCATTTCAAATTGGTTTCTTGAACATGACAATGAGTTCACTGTACTAAAATGGCCCCCACAGTCACCAGAGCTCAAGCCAATAGAGCATCTTTGGGATGTGGTGGAACGGGAGCTTCATGCCCTGGATGTGCATCCCACAAATCTCCATCAACTGCAAGATGCTATCCTATCAATATGGGCCAACATTTCTAAAGAATGCTTTCAGCACCTGAATCAATGGCACGTAGAATTAAGACAGTTCTGAAGGCGAAAGGGGGTCAAACACAGTATTAGTATGGTGTTCCTAATAATCCTTTAGGTGAGTGTATATTACCTATAACGTCTCGGTTATGTATGTAACCCTCGTTCCCTGAGGAGGGAACGGAGATGTAACGTCAGTGACTGATAAATGGGGGGTTTCTCCTAGAAGCCTATCATCTTCGAGATCTAGAAAAACACCCAATGGCAGTGCCAGTGCCATGGACGTGCGGAATTTGCATAGCATTAGTCCGCCCCACAGCGTGGGTATATAAGGAAGTACGCTGGCACATCGCATTATGTTTACCTGCTGAGGAGCCAAGTCTGAACTCTGGCCGTTCCAGCAGTACAGCAGAAGTGGCAGAGGGACGTTACGTCTCCATTCCCTCCTCAGGGAATGAGGGTTACATACGTAACCGAGACATTCCCTTTCGTTCAGTCACTCCGAGTAACGTCAGTGACTGACGAATGGGGGTCCCAATATAATCCCGCCACTCAGCTGTCTTCCAGTGCCCTGCGTAAACGCAAGCTCCCTGTCGTAAGACTATTACAGACGAAGGACTCCCACTTATCACAGGAATACCAAGGTACACTGGGAAGCATATTCCAGGAGGAACATGCGCCAGGATGCCTGCCCGTAGGGAGGACTTAGAATACACATATGACAAATAGAGGCTGCATATGGAAGATTCTGGGGAACCAGCCGAAGGTGGACTTTTAACCCCAGGGTGGTAAGTTTGCCAAGGGAAAACACCTGCTTGAGGAGGCTTATGGTGGAAATACACGTGTGACAGAGCAGTGCCAAGGCTGGGTCTGCCCCCTCCAAAGGCAGCGCTTGCAGGTTCACCACCTGGTCTCTGAACGGTGTGGTGGGAACCTTGGGCACATATCCAGGCTGGGGTCTCAGGATTACGTGAGAATTGGCCGGCCCGAATTCCAGGCACGCTTCGTCAACCGAAAATGCCTGCAGGTCCCCTACCCTCTTGATGGAGGCCAAAGCGACCAGGAGCACTGTCTTCATTGACAGGAACTTAAGCTTGACTGATAGCAAAGGCTCAAAGGGGGGCCTCTGCAGAGCATCTAAGACTACTGAGAGGTCCCAAGAGGGTACGAGGGGAGCGCGAGGAGGATGAAGCCTCCTGGCGCCCCTCAGGAACCTGATGACCCGGTCGTGCTGACTTACCCTTTTGTTCTCCAAGAGGTCGTGGTGGGCAAATATAGCGGCCACATATATCTTAAGGGTGGAAGAGACAGCCTTCATTCCAACCCTTCCTGGAGAAATGAGAGTACGGACCCGATCAGACATTTCCAGGGGTCTTCCTGGCGAGAAGAGCACCAGGTGTCTCGTGGACTCTGCCCTAGCAGAAGTGATGGTAGCCACCACCGGAGGTGGTAGGGTACTCAAACCTGCCGAGTCCCATCCAGGAGCCACACGTGGAGGTTCCAAAGATCGGGACGCAGGTGCCATAAGGTTCCCCCGTCTCTGAGAGAGGAGGTCCTCCCTCAGAGGAATTGGCCAGGAAGGGGCTGTCTCAAAGAGTACTAGTTCTGGAAACCAGGTCCGGCCGTGCCAGTATGGGGCGACCAAAAGGACCCGCTCCTTGTCCTCCCTGATCTTGCACAGAGTCTGTGCGAGAAGGCTCACTGGGGGAAACGCATACTTGCGTAGGCCCCGCGGCCATCTGTGCGCCAGTACATCCATGCCGAGCGTGCCCTCGGTCAGGGAATAGTACAGGCGGCAATGGGAAGAGTCATTGGAGGCAAACAGGTCTACCTGCGCGTCGCTGAACTGTTCCCAGATCAGCTGGACCGTCTGGGGATGGAGTCGCCATTCCCCCGGAAGTGGCTGAAACCGAGAGAGCTCGTCGGCTGGCTGTTTCAGGACTCCCAGAACATGAACCAGGACTTCATTTCAGCTGGAGGGACAGGCTCGATCGCACCCTTCGCCAGCAGGGTGGCAATCTCTGCACGCATGATGGGGCGTTGGGCCCCACCATGGTGTATTGGACTCCCCAGAAGAGGGGAGGAGCCTGAGCGAACTGAATCGCAAGCCGAGCCTGATGGTCCTCACGACCCAGCGGGACAGTCCTGGAAGCTCTAGCCAGGCTCCCGAGAACTGCACCAGCGGAGTCATTCGGACCACAGACGTACCCCGGGTGAGGCAGCGAGGCAGCGTGACCGGTCCGGGCATGGGAGGCGTAGCGTCCCGGTATGGGGGCACGGTCAGCAGCTGCGTCCTGACAGAGGAGTCCAGGGAAGGACATGCGTTCCACAGGGGTCTACTCTGAGAGCATGCACTCGCGGGTAACGATGTGCAAGAGGCCCCCATTGGGGTTCATGATCATTGGGGTTCTTAATACCACAGCACAGCCCTCAGGTCACCCTGGCCACCAGCCAAAGTACCATCTCTCTCGGAGACGGTAAGTCGGGGTGTGGCAGAGGGGACTCGCTCTCCTTTACGGAGATCATTGAGTCTCGACCGCAACATCGCGATGGACATGTTCCCGCAGTGAAAAACATGCACATCCACAAACACTGCTCAAGCGTGCTGAAGCCCAAACACGTCAAGCAGTGACTGTGCCCATCAGACGGCAACAGACATCGATCGCACCCGGAAGTGCGCAGGCGAACCGTCTTTAAAAATACGTGCCACGCTTTTTGTGAGAGGAAAGCTCGGCAGAGTGTCGAAGCGCCCAGGGAACTCACACACAGCTTGTTGCAGATCACTGCACAGATCTGCAGGCAGGCAATGTGAGATCGCTGGAACATACCGACACACCAACACCCTGGAGAAACGCTCGTCTTGAAGAACTGAGAGAGAACTTAGAATTCAGGCTTGCAGGAGTGAAGAGATGCTCTTGGCTCCGAAGCAGAAACATAATGCGATGTGCCAGCGTACTTCCTTATATACCCACGCTGTGGGGCGAAGTTTACGCTATGCAAATTCCGCATACCCATGGCACTGACACTGCCACTGGGCATTTTTCTAGATCTCGAAAATGATAGGCTTCTAGGCGAAACTCCCCATTCGTCACTGAATCGTCGTCTTCTAGCATCTTTCACATTTCCACAACTCCAATTACAGCATTCGTGATATTTAAACAACTAATTCATATGCATAACATTCTTTAGCCAGGAGGTGTCACAAAATTGACGAGCAAATTAAATTGAATGGCTCATACACCCAGTATTGTCCTTGCTTTCCTCATTGTCTCTCTTTCTCCTGCAGTTCTACAGTATGTTGGGCAGCCATTTGATCACTCCTCTATCCGATTCTGTGTGAGAAATGGAGAATATGTTACTCTAGATACGAGCTGGTGTAGCTTTGTAAACCCATGGAGCCGCAAGGTGTCCTATGTTATCGGACGCCACAAAGTTCGCATGTGAGTTTTTACCAGTGCTTATGTATACAAGAAAGGTCTTTTATTTACTCTAGATAAGGGTAGCTATAAAATAAATTTTTATTTTTGAGATTTCCTTTTTGATGTATACTTTACATGCAGGGGTCCGATGAATGAGGATGTGTTTTCAACTCCTGCTTTAACAGAGGACAAGATCATTGATTCAGATATACAGGAAATCACAGAACAGATTCACAGACTGCTTCTACAGGTGAAAACTCTCTATTTCACACACATAAACACATAACAGGCACACTCTCTCTTTCACTCACTAGTAGCATACTGCAAAGAGAGGATGTCATGCATGAGCGCTTGTATGGGGGTTGGAGAAAGACAGTAACGTTATTTTGGACAACTAAACCCTCTCTTCGATACTTTTCTATTCATTGGCCTTTTGATTTCTGTCATTTTTGGCTGTTTAAATATGATGGGCTACAGCAAGTCAGGTTTAAGTTTACATAAATGGCCTCACATTCTCCACAAACACTTTTTGATATAATGTGGAATTCTTAGTTGACGTTACAATAACAAGTTTGCGGGGCACCAAAGCAGAAAACGCACCTGAACCAACATTTTCAAACATGACATTTGGAAGTGTGGCCAAGCAAATCCACTTTGACTTATCTGTCCTGTTCTTGTTTCTAATTTCAGTGTTGAATAGCAAACTTCAGTCTTGCCTTGACATTCTTTTTTGACAACCAAGACAGATCTTGCATGTAGATCAGATTTTTGTCTCTTTCTATTGGTTGACTAGTGCACATGCACACTGACTGTTGCTAGAATTAGTTGCTTGTTTCAGTTTAAAGTCTAAAATGAAAATGCACTGTTTAATTCTGTCTTGTAGCCGGTCCACAGTATGGGGTCCAGTAGTTATGGCAGTCATCATGGCAGCAATGGCTCCCATGAGCACCTGCTGAGCATAGCGTCATCTAGTGACAGTAATGGTAATGGAAAAGCTGCAAACGTTGGGAACGAGAGCCATGAAAATAGCAGAAAGAAAGAGGGGATCAAAAGCAAACCGGTAATTCTCTCTCAACACACACATACTCATCCAGAACTCCCACACATTTAATGATCAATGTTTTTAAATAGTTGATATTTCTGAAAGAATAAACTGTTTTATGATCATTTATGGTGCTAAAACCCTCTTATAAACAAAGACAAACTTATTGATATATAATAGTATATTTTCTTCCCTGAATGCTAATACTAATACTATGAACTAACTTTTAATATATTTTTAGTGCAAGTGTTCACTCCTCACCATCTAAAAACTTGTTTTGCAGAGGTCATTTCAGGAGATTTGTAAAGGGGTTCACATGTTGAAGGCTCAGGAGCAGCAAGGCTCCTCCTCCAAACCAGAACAGAAAAAGACCTTGGACAGTGAGTATGTGTGTGTGCACATGCGTGTGTGTGTGTGTGCGTGCATGTGTGCATATGTTAATGTGTGCCTGTACAGAACAGTAATAAAGTCAAAGCAACAATCATACCTGAAATTACTTGAATGCAGATTCACCTCTATGAGTAAGACTTCTTAAAGTTGATTTGCTCAAGACTAAAAAGATTTTTATTTTATACTCTGAGTATGAATGCAATTTTTTGCATCAATAATATAGGATACTTTTTGTTGAAATGCAGAATATTTTTTTAATGATTTTCATTTTCAGTGACACTTTAAATAGGACCACCATTAAAGATTTAGCTATGTAATAAACTGCATTTGTAAACTTAAGATGTAAAATGTAATTTGTGGCCCTATGTGGATTAAATCTGTCCCTCTTGGCCTCTGAACTCGAGGTCCCCTGCCCTAGAGTAACACTTATTTTACAGTATTACAATGTCTAAAATGTTCATGTGATTATGTGTTTGAGTATGTACTTGTGTGTCTTTAGCAGGGCTCAGGTCTCCTGTTGTAAAGCAGAAAGACTCTGCACTGCTGGTCAGAGATGGACCGGCCACAGTGGAGGAACTCAAGGACCACACAATGTACTCGTACCAGCAAATCAGCTGTCTGGACAGTGTCATCAGGTGCGTGTGCGTGTGTGCGTGCATACTTGCGTAAGCATAGTACTGTTTGAATATGTAGGCAATTGTGAATTGTGTATCTCACAGATATTTGGATGGCTGTAACATCCCAAACACAGTAAAGCGAAAGTACCAGTTCTCCTCAAACACCACCTCCTCAAACTCGGACGAGGACAAGAAAGCCTCTGATGGTGCAGTCTCATATTTTCATAAACATTGGAAGGCAAATGTTTTAATAAATAAATAAACAAAGATACTTCTTTTGATCACTATTTTCATTTTTTAATTTGTTTTTAGATTCTCTAGGTATAGTGGCACCATCATCTATGTCTTTAAAGACCAATGAAAAGCCTCCATCATGTCCTGCCCCAGGTCGTGTTGTGGGAGGGCCTTTATCTCCTTTGGACCTGCCCAGCAAAGCAGACAGTGTGGTGTCTCAGTGTTCCTATAGCAGCACAATTGTACATGTGGGGGACAAGAAAACACAGCCAGAATCAGGTACCAATGCATCACACACATGATCACGAAAAAAAAATTAATTAATGATTAATCCTACATAACTGATTTATTTTATTTAAAGGTGCAGTGTGTAATATTTATGATGATCTATTGACATAAATGCATTATAATATACATAACTATGTTTTCAGTGGTGTATAAAGACCTTACATAATGAACCATTATGTTTTATTACCTTAAAATGAGCCATTTCTATCTACACACCGCGGGTCTCCTTACAGTGGTCACCATTTTGTGCCGCCATATTTCTACAGTAGCCCTTAATGGACAAACTTCTCAACAGAGCGCTAGCTACTCTCTGCTCTCTCAAACAAGAAATTAAGGTGTTTGAGGAAAACAGTTCAAGATATTTCTCCATCTAATGCAAGTGAACGGGGCTCATCATAGTCCATTTTTGAATGTCCAAAATCCATATTAAGGCAGCTTCCAAGTAATCTACAACTGATAAATAAGGGGTAAAACAGTCCAAAACAACTATGTCTGACGATTTTGAAGTTGGAGGAAAATACCTACCTACCTCTTTGAACCCAAGTACACGGACAAAGAACTTAAACAGATGGAGGAGGCTTCAAAATGTGTTTTACAGTGTTGATCATAACATGTAGTCTTTGCACGTTTTCCTTGTAAACAGTGGGGTGATCCTTGCCACCTACGTCACACATTACCTTCTCAACATGAACATGTCACGCAAGAGGTCGTTAACTCAAAACATGCATTGCAGAGCTGGGCCAAGGCGAACATTTGTAGCTAAAAATCAGCTGATAATAAATGTCTATTTTTTCGAAATATGACTGGCTGGGGTCATGTGGATTACTTTGAAGCTGCCTACATATGGATTTTGGACCGTCAAAAATAGACTACAGTGAGCTTCATTCACTTGCCACTTGATGGAGAAAACTCCAGGAATGTTTTCCTTAAAAACCTTCATTTCTCTTTGGCTGAAGAAAGAAAGATCTTGGATGGCCTTGGGGTGAGAAAGTAATAGTTCACCCAAAAATAAAAATGACCTGATTCTTTAAAGTGGGATATTGTAAATTTATTGATATAGCAACAGATTTCTTCTACAAGCTCAGCTTGCAAATTTTAATTGAAAAAAAAAATCTAGCAAAATCTTGCAGGCATTGTCATGCACGAAAATGTTAGATATCTGCAAGTGACGACAATATGGGGAACCTTTAGTTTTCTTTCCATCACAACAATGCAGGTATTGAGAGGAAAATCAAATAGTTTTGTGTTAAAGTTGTCTGTGCAGTGTCATCAGGTGTCATTTGACTGTTATTTGCAGAGATCATTGAAGATGCTGCAGAAAGCCCAGCCCCTTCTGCACCTGTTAGTGTGGTTTCCCCACCCACAGTGGAGCAGGAAGCCTATAAGAAGCGGGGACTCACAAAACATGTATTGGCGGCACACACACAGAAGGAAGAGCAAGCATTTCTCAGTCGCTGCAGGGAACTCCGAAATGGTCAAGCCCTCCAGAAGGATTGCCCACCTAGCACACAAAGAAACCGAGGACAGGCTGCCGAGGGTATGTAAACATTAAAACACATGATGTTATCACTGGCAGGGATAAAACACATCTGGATCTACAGTGGATCTTTACTTCTGACAGCAAACAGCTCCAATTAATCATGAATCATGTATAATACCAGATACTATATCTATTAAACAAAGAATCCTGAAAGAATGGATCACGTGTCCACAAAAATAATATGCAGCTACTATTTTCGATAATAACATTGATAATAATCATTCTTCATATATCTAATAATTCTTAAGATCATGTGACACTAAAGACCGAAGTAAGGGCATCACATATACAGTATATGCATATTTTTGCATTATATGCATTTTTTCCTAGAAATAGCCCATAGAATACTCTCTCCATGACACTAATTTTCCACTCTTTCTTGGTCTCTTTCTCTGCCTCTTCGGTGGCTCAAGGGGTTCATGGATCCAAAGCTGGACCGGGTGCCCCTGTTAGAGAGGCAACCACCAAGAAAAGTTGGCGTACCAAAAAGTCAAAGAAACCACGCACAAAACATCCTGATTCCTCAGATAATGCTGCGTCTCAGCACAGACCTCTCCCACCCTTGCAGGGTTTAAACCAGACATCTTGGTCCCCCTCTGAGACATCTCAGTCTGGGCTTTCAGTTCCATTTCCCACAGTGGTTCCAGGGTACCCTGTTTACCCTGTAGTTCCCTCTGTTGCCCCGCCCCAAACCCCTACAGGAGTAGCAGAGTCCCAGAGCACTCAGGCCACGCCTTCTGTGGCTGCATATCCTACACCATTGGTCACGCCAGTTGTAGCGTTTGTTTTGCCCAGTTTTATGTTGCCACAGATGGGCACTCAGCAAGCCTACAGTGCTCTCTTTCAAACCCAGCAAGCCTACAATGCCCAGCAGCCCTTTCAGCCCCAGCATCCCTTGCAGTCTCAAGTCTACACCGCCAACAAGAATATCAGCCACAACAAGCTTATACCAACACGCAGCACCTTCAAAACACTCAAGGCTGCAATAATCGCCAGTGCTTTCAGTCCCACACCTCCTTTTCTTCCCAGCAGCCAGCGTTTACACCCCAGACACATTTCCAGTATGGAATGACATCTGACCCCAAACCCTCCATCATTGAGGCTACAGAGTGTCCTTCTCCTTTGCCACCCCCTCACTCCCCTCCACTGTTTGAGTCTCGCTGTAGTTCTCCATTGCAGCTGGACCTGCTTCAGTTGGAGGAAAAGCAGGACTCTCATACCCAGGGTAACTGCAGTTCAATACAGGACAAAAACATCACATCCATCAATAGCACTTCTGCAATAGATGACTTACAGCAGGTAAAGGGCCACAAACAAATGAAACATTTAGAACACACACACCTTGCAAATCATGAACTTGATGAATGACATCCTTTGCCTGATTTTCTCCGGCTCTTCCAGGCATGTTGTTCAGGGAACGGTGGCCCCTGTGGTGACCACTCCTCATCCAGCAGCGTGTTGGAACTGTTGTTGCAGGAAGACTCTCATTCCGGCACAGGTTCTGCCATGTCAGCATCTACTGGCTCCATATCCAATGACTGTAACACCTCCAACAGTGGAACAGGTCTTCACATTTAACTTATGACTATTTAAACAATACTACAAACAAATGAGTATTGCTGACATGCAGGTTGTCATCATACATTATGTAAGGAATACTGAATAGTGAACCACTGATTTGACACAAAGGGCCCTATCATACAAGCGGCGCAATGCTTTTTTTGCTAGCTTCAGCACGACGCAGATTTCACGTTGTTAGGTTTTTCATTTTCACGTTGTTAGGTTTTTTTGCCCCTTCGTGCCTCATCCCAGTTTTCTGCATTGACAATTGAATGAACAAATACTCAGCGCTGAGGGAGAGTGTAACATCTCACTTTAATTGATGTAGGATTGATAGTTATATACAAAGAATACAAGGGGTGTAGAAAAGGTTTAACCAATGAGAGATAGCTCAGGGTATAGGAATGTGATGCATATAGAAAAACAAGTCTAAATATGGTACTCTCCTTGTCCACCATCCAGGCTCTCCTTGAGCTCCTGAAGACCCTTAACAGAAACCTATTCCTTACAGGGATGGGTCCCATATGTTAAACATAGGAACATAGAGAATACAGCTTCCACACACAGGAGAAAACCTTCTGTCCCATTTCTTTCAATGCTGAGAATCAATGCATAAAATGCATAAAATCTATCACACGTCCAGCACCATGTTGTTTAAATAGCAAATGCACTTGTGCCGATCTGTTCGCCCATGAGCATGCTGGTCTGAAAACGAGGTGTGTTCAGGTGCATTGTGGCGCGTTGCTATTTTGAGGAACTGAAAATGACTGGCGTCACGATAATCTTGGCGTCATCAAGATACACCTTTGTTTTGAATAGGCGACCTCTAGTGATGAAAATCTATTGTGGCTTTAAAGAGCACATTAGTAATATGCACCTATAGGTGGGTACACAATGCTCAGTGCACTCTGCTTATTACACACACAGGGGCATGCAGCACCACACAAACATTTTTAAATATTAAAAATAAAAGGATTTCTCTCTGCCATTTATAGCAACTGGCTTTTAAAGAGAATTGGAGATGATATTTTGGTTTATTGCACATTACACCCAAAACACACCCATGACTCATTAAGAGACTAGGTACAACCTTTTTGGACCATGCGCCTGGTGCGCAGACCGTTTTTTCCATCGTTAAACTAGCAGAAGTGGATTCGGACACGCCCTAAGCACACCTGCGCCATGCGCTTCAGACCATGTGCTAAAATAGGGCCCAAAATGGTCAGTCTGGACCATTATTCTTTTGTTGTTACCTCTCAAGACATTCTAACCTAAAGAACTATTGTCTTACACCAGTGATGTAAAGACACAAGCAAGTATATTGCTTAGAAACAGTCCAAGCCACCTATAGTTGCTGCAAGTTCTTGGCTATTTAGTACGGGTACTTTCAGTTTTGTTGAACTTATTACAGTTGCATATCACTTTTCCATTTAATAATTGGTGGTTAAAGCCGTTTGTCAGTTACCGATCTCTATATGTGACTAGATTGCAGTTGCGGTTCTAAATTACCAGCAGGAGGTAAAGCCACCTAACGTGTGTCTTCATTGACCACCAGAGGGCGACAATTACTGACAGGCGATACCTTGACCTAAAGTAAGCTCTGTGCCGCATCAATGCATTTGTTAAGTAATGGTTACTGTGGACATCTGTAATAATTATTTTCAGTTTGCACAGGATAAACAACATAGAAATCATCAAGATGGGTTCTAGATTTCCGCACTGCAGACACGTCAATATTTAAATAAATTGTATATTTCTCTGCAGTTATGCTGAAAATATTAAATATGGGTTTATTAGGAGAAATTGGTTCAAATACTATATAAATATCTGAGTAAAACTTTATTTAAAGCCTTTATGTGTAATGTATTATAAAGGTATTCATACTGTATGTTATAATGCATTATATCTTTTCATATTTAATTGTAACCAAAGTTAAAATGCATTATAATATTTGCACATTCCTTGTTACATCTGAAATGGGTTGTTTGTCATGTGTTTGAATGTTTCTAAAGGTGTGTTCAATGAATAGATGCGTATTATAATGTATTATAACTGTATTAAAAATTATTCCATACAATGCATTATAAGCCCCAATCATAACAAGGCATACAATGCATACAAGGCATAATTAATGCATTAAAAATACTTTTATAGTGTATTATATATATAATAAGGCTTTAAGTAAAAATGTTACCAAATACTATAACCCAAGCATTTATACAAAAACACGATCATCATGACATAAATTAGAACATCATAAATGTCAGTATTTAAAGAGATCCAGGCTGGAATTTTATTTTCATTTTTTCTTGTGTTACAGGAAGTAACACAAGCAAGTATTTTGGCAGTGTGGACTCCTCAGAGAACAATCACAAGAGCAAAGAGTTGATGAAGGAACAGGAGCAGAATTTTGCCACGTATGTTCTTCAAGACCCAGATTGTAGACTTATGGCCGATGATGATGACTGTGTTATGATGAACTATCAAGTGCCGTCAAGGTGAGCATCAGTTCTGTCTGCTTTTGGGAGAAGAGGGAATTAGTATTTCAAGGTATAGATGACCCAAAAATGAAAATTCTGTCATTTACTCACCATTTCAAATCCATAAGACTTTCATTCATCTTTGATAAATGAAGACGTTTTTAATGAAACCAATGAGATTTCTCTCTCTCTCCTTTGAAAGTCCATTCCACCAAATTGGTCAAACTTCCAAAAGTTCATAAAGACATTGTAAAAGTAATACATATGAATCAAGTGGTTTAATCCAAGTCTTCTGAAAAGACACAAGATACATGTTATATGAAGAACCATTTTAAAGGGGTCATATGATGCTTTTAATGTTTTCCTTTTTCTTTGGTGTGTAATGCATCTGTTTGTGCATGTATTCTGTATTTCTGCAAAGTTACACTGTTTATTACAGGGTCTCCCACAAAGGGACTTATTCTAACAGAGAGCACTGATCCAGACGTGTTTGCAGAAATTCCTGCCCATAGGCATACGCAAAGAAATGATAGTGTTGTCACCATGTTGCGGAGATGCTGTTTGTTTCAACATTATTAACATTATTGAGGTGTTTGGCCAATCACAGCACACTGGGTCAGCTGGCCAATCAGAGCACTCTGAGCTTGTCAAAAGGAGGGGCTTTGTAGAAATCAGCTTTTTTTTTTGACAGACTGGGAATAGAGGTGCTGCAATTGTGTACAGTATGTGAAAAATACTGTTCTTTGAACATTAAAGCATGTTAACCTATTTTAGTACACACAATAAACAAAATAATAACCTATTAAAATAACATCATATGACCCCTTTAATTTAGGATTTTATTCACATTGATTAATGTGCATACGTAGAACACATCAAATATGGCAGCTCAGCCGTACTTGCTTGATGTGCGAGAACAAATGTCATTGGTTCTTGAAGAAGTTAAAACATGCTTAGCACATTTGAACTTGCTCTTATCATACAGTGTATGAAAAGTGCTCTATGTATGTGCATTTACAATGTTTTGTTAACTTTTTAATGCTTGAATGTTTTGGTGGAATGGACTTTCAATTTAGCTCATCGTAACTGAGCGGATCAATCAGTAATAAATGATGACAGAATTTTCATTTTGAGGTGAACTATTCCTTAAAGTGTATTTACTCATCAGAAAAGCTCTGTCATAAGAGTGTTGGTGTTATGGGACAGGGACATGGAAAAGGTTCTGGGTGAAGATCGGGAGCGTTTAAGGCGTATGCAGAAGAACCAGCCCTGTTTCACCTCAGAACAACGTCGAGAACTGATTGATCAGCACCCCTGGATAAGGAGGGGAGGCTTACCCAATGCCATCAACGTCATGGTATGTGACTCTAGGGCTGAGCGATATGGAAAAATATCTTATGATTCTTTTTCGTTTTGGTTTAAGACAATTTTGCAGCTTACTGAGCAGTACAGCCAAACTAATTTCCCTTTCCCTAAATTTAGCCTTACAAGGTAACAAATCAAAAGAAAAAAGAATAGTAGACCGTTTAGGCCAAAGTAGAGGCGGACGATATGACCAAAATCTTATTTCACTTATTTCATTATTTTATCTTTGTTATTAAAAAATAAGAACAGATAAAAGGGCAGATGAAATATAATAAAAATACAAAGATTGTATCAAGTATCAAACTTGTTTTTTTTACAAGTTAACAAGTAAACAGGTCTTTTTAATTACTTGTTTCCACTGAGTGGTACGGTTCAGTACAGTTCAGTAAAGTACACAATTATTTCCATTTCGATTGTCAGAATCGAAGTTGTGAATGGTACTAAAATCCCAAACTGTACCATACCACATTTTTGGGACCCTTCCGTTGGGCACGTTTTAGGAAAGACACAGTAGTCCGGTACTAAAGGGTGGATCTAGACTGACTGCAGAATGTTGATTGGTTGACAGAGAATCGTCACTTGCGCATGCTTTTTTGGGTGTTTTTTTCCTTATAGCCTTTTGCTCAAACAAAGCGTATCTTCCACGCTTGAGCAAGAACAAGATCTGCTGTATGTCCTCCTCTGTTGTTTACTGTGTTGCTTTCTTCTTTGCGTGAGAATGACGTTGAGCGCTACACCACGCCTACCTAGTAAGGCAATGGAAACGCAAGCCGGATCAGGGTTCACCATCCCAAATCGTACTGTATTGTTCTGAACCGTACTGCTTGGTGAAAACGAGCCATAACAGCCGCATTCAAGTAAGATATTGAGTTATCAAATGTAAAAATAAAATACTGCATAGTCTTCACTGAATAAACCAAACATACATCGTATTAAAGCCACAAGTTATTTCAGTCAAGACTCGAGCAGTAAGTGATTTTTTTTTCTTTTGTTGTTTTAATTCACATTAACAACTAATGAACAGCAGCATGTATATATTAGGCTGCTGTCACTTTAAGACCGAATGCACAGATCCAAAATGCATCAGTTCCTGACATGCATCTGAACTACCATTTACCGTTTTTCACAATTGCTGAAACACTAAACCCCATTCTCTGAACCAAATTCAAAGGCCTAAACCCATTTGTCAAATAAACCACTCTTTCTGCAAAACCTTCAACAAGTTCTAACTAGACTCTAAACACGCTCCCACTCACTAAAACATTTCACAATTTCACACTGTGATGCACTTGTGTTGCAAAGTGCTAAACACAGACAGGCAAACGTTAAACACAACTAAAACACAGTTACCATTGTTTACACACAACGACTCTTGTTCACACTTGTTTCTAATCATGCTATCAAACCAACTGTAAAAAAATAAGCCAGTTCAGAGTGCACAGGTGCACTGAATGTTGATACCAACAATGGGTGGAAACAAAGGAGAGGACGAAGAGTATGTGTAAAAGGTGATGGATGAGGAGGATGAGAAGAGCAAGGTGTGGACAGTGTTGTCAAGGCTGGATCTGGCACACTAGAGCTTTTTTCCCATTGCCTGGCAAGAGACGACATTGCCTGTGATGTGGACAAAGTCCTCAGGCCAGACCCAGCATGAAGACGTGATGCTGAGGCAGAACGAATCTCTGTTAACTTTGATTTTTGCAGTTGCACAACTCTTTGAGTGTACTGTAACATGCTTTTTTATTTCATTTTCTTTGATATTTTGGACTTTTCCATTTGGACTACTGTATTTTTACAGTATGCAAGTGCTGACATTTAATACTATACAATATAGTACTATACTTGTAGTATACATACACTATACAATCACCTTTCTAAGTTGCGATTATTATACATTTTTATGTAATTGCAAATTTAGTTTATGCAACATTAGGCTACATTTTTTCTGTAACTGCATGCTCTGGATGCTGTGTTCTCAAGTTTTTTGTAGTGTCTAATGAATGATCTGTAGTGTTTAAAGAGATCTGTAGTGTGAATTACTTGAGTAAATTAAGAAAGTACTACATTTTTAATGTAATTAAATATTAAAGGTAAAAAAAAATAACAATAAAAAAATAAACCTTTTATTTAAGAAACGTGGTGCAGTAAAAAGCACAACATTATGCTTTGGAATGTAGTGAAGTAAAAGTGACATGCTACGCCACACTGAGTCTGGTTGGTAGGAGTGGTAAAAGTACAATTTAACAACTCTTGCATGTGTTTGTGTAGGATTGTATGTACTGCGAGAATGATGTCTCTGCTCTGCCAGAAGAAGACCTACCTGATGTGGAGTTAGGAATTTTGGGAGGAGAGGTACAAGACGGTGGAGTATCTCAGTCACAGGAAGAGAAGGAGTGACCTAGTGGATAATCTGCATCTTGACATTGCACTAAGAAGAGGGCAACAGGACAGAACAGGATAACACCTGTACACACGGAGTAAACAGTGTGGGGTATTTAATCAGATATCCTTTGTCATTTGTTAAAGATTATGAATGTGTATTTATGTGTGTGTGTGTGTGTGTGTGTGTGTGTGTGTGTGTGTGTGTGTGTGTGTGTGTGTGTGTGTGTGTGTGTGTGTGTGTGTGTGTGAAGACAAAAGTATGCCAGATTGCTGACTGATTAACCCAAAGATGCTGTTCAAATGTGCATTCTGTCTCTTTATAGTTTTCTCTTGTTCTGTTTTAATATGTAGCTTCAATAATGTTTCCCTCGATGGAATGGTGCTCTGTGCACATATCAGAACATACGCATATATTACTAGACTATGCTTGTACAAGCTGACATTGGAATGAGGAGTAGAGCATCTATTCTATAGTGTTTATAAATGGAAAAAGAGAAACAGACCTATTATGAACACAACAGTATATGGGTCAATACTAATGCATGAAACACCATACTGTTGGGTTTGGGGACCATTCCAGCCAAATAAGCTGCTGCCATGGCTCATGTCTTTTTGTCAGATCATGCACAGGAAGTATTTGTTGTGGGTGTTCAGGAACGTGTAGTGATGGGAACTAATATTTTTGTAGACATGTTTTGTAGGTCATAAAGAAATTGAAATCTCTACCTTTCTTCTCTTCTCATTTGGTTATACAAATGTTCTCTTCACATTCCAGTTTTTCCAACAGTGCACCAGTGACAGGAATCCTGAAAAATTCCTGTACTTGAAATACTATGAATGTATGAATATACTGCGACTAGCTCTCTACATCTCTATAGTTCCTGATTTGTGAAGTATTGAAGCAAAATGACTACAACAAGCTTAAAAAGGGCCATAGGGTTGTGGCGACTGCTTAAATGGTTCTAATCAATAAACATTCGTTTATTCAAAGTTGTTTGATAGTTTTTATGAGCATGTCTTTGGTCTGTTTTTTCCATCTTTCTTTTTCATAAACATGTCACATTGTTCCTACCTTGTAATAAAAAGATACTTCTAGTTCTTTGTCAGCAGTTTTAATTGTCTAATTAAGGATAACCACATAAAAGCCTGTTACAATCAAATGATCTAAAATAAAATTGGTAATATGTTTAAGGGGGAATTTTGGCATACATGGTTCCAAACAAATCTACTATTTTTAATTGTAGGATTTGAATATATAATTACTATTTTATAGTATTTACTATTTGACGGATTGTTAATTCATGAAGCAACACCACTTTATAATTGTCATCTAAACTATATATAAATTATTTATTTGTTAAGTACATGCATCCCAATTTTCATAATTAAAATAATGGCAATTGTACCACTGTGGGGTTCCCAAAATACTTTCCCAAAACGTATTTATTATTATTTTACTTCTTTATTTTCAAAAATAAACCAGCTGGTCAAGATGTAAAAAACCACTTGGTCTCAAGGGATCGGTTTTCTTCACCATCTGTTCTCTCAACAGTTAGCTGACCCTCACCCGACTCATGTATTATTTGAATCTGTTATGCATCCAATTGCTTTTTCAAATGGTGAATGAGCTTCAAATAAATAGTTTTAAATTAATTAAATTACAATAAAGTCTCTTTTCGATATTAACTCTAAGGATTCTTAAAATGTTCTAGACTTCAATAAATCAAGAATATAATATAATGACCAATAATGATAATCTCTGGAAACACTTTATCTGCAATCTTACTGGAGAGATATTACACTGTAAGTCACTGATGTATATATATATATATATATATATAATCTTTGAAGCATTTTACTGACCATCTAAATTACATAATCAGATTACTTTTTTCAAGTAAGTAGTAAAGCATTACTACAAAATATCTGAGTTACTTTTTAATCTCTTAAACTCTGCGGACCCTGTACAGGGGTCATCATCAAGTATATACTTTAAATTTTAAATGTCTGGAGGAGCTCTGACCTCATACATGGTACCATTTGAAAGTTTAGAGTCTCTGCTTTATGGAGATATGCATCACTTTGGCATTTATTTGACACAAAGTAACTTAATTACATGTAACTTTTATGTAAAAGTTTATGTAACTTCAAAGGGTTTCCTTTAAAATGACACCAAAATGGTGTATTTTGACCACTGTATGTGGGTATGGGAAGCTTTTCAATTTGGGTAGGCCAAATCCAAGCGGAAATCCCAAAAATGGTCCCAGAGCAGTTACTTTGTTGCCCCATTTATTGACTGACAGCTCTCCTGTCCTCATGTTCAGAGAAGTTGGTGCTGAGGCATTGTGTGTGAACATAGAATTAATGTGAGCATGCATTTACTCATCTCACTTGCACTTGGAAAAACAGATTCAGTATTACTCGATGAAATGCACACTCAGAATATTATGCAAACCTGCAACAATTAAATGTGTTAAATAAAACCAATATACTTTATACCAATATACTCACTTTATTTACCAATGTCTTTGCTGCTGCCCACCGGTGATCCACTTTAACCATACTAAAAAAGCATGACTAGAGATAAACATCATGTTTGTGTTTACTTTTTGTTTTTATTGCTGAAGTAAGAGTTTTGAACTTTCTTCTCCTGCGTCCTATTCTTCTGTGATCTAGAATGAAAAACTTTCCTTTTTCAATACTTTATAAATATCACCCCCAAAAAACTAAAACTACAATAACTATCTGCTTAAGCTACATGTGCTCAAGTTTATAGATATATACACATAACAAAGTGTATACAATAGAGCTATAATCATTTATTATGTAACTGTATCTTATGTAAATCCATATAGGCGCTCTCCTCCCTTCAGTATCCTCAGCTTTGATCTGTCATGTTAGTAACTGAGGACAGGAGGGGTGAGAATAATGATCCTGTTTCTTCAGACAGTCCCTAATCTTGAACACACACTTCGACTCTTCAAACTCATGTCCCCTGGGAACTGGGAACCTTCTGCCCCAACCTGCTGTCCACACCTAGCCAACTGACAAATGAACGTTTTTAATATACAAATCAAATCAATTCACAGAAGCCATTAAAAAATATTTTCATAAGAGCATAAACATAGATGAAATTTAGTGCGTTTAAGGTCAAGAGAAAAATTAAAGGTGTCATATACCCTATACTTGAACAGACAGCTAAACAGAAACAACTACGTTATACACGTTGACCCGGACGCTGCAATACTATGATCTAAAACCAAATTGAATCTTAATTATAGTAAAATGTAAATTATATATATATATTTTTTTTTTTTTATATTTATAATCCCTAAATACATAATCAATATTAAAACATATGCCTACTACACTTAATCTACTCAACAGTCTCTCGATGTGACTTTCAGTGTTTTTTTTAACTAGGTCTACAAAGACACAAAACAATCTCCCTACTAAAACAAAGCCTTTCTCAGTGTCTATGTAAATCATTACGGTCAATCTAAAAATTCACTTCTAAATAAGCTTTTATAGTCGTCTGAAGAAAAACATCCGGAAAAATGTCAAAGTCCCTCTGTTTTCCATACTGTCCTGTGATGTCATATAAAATCCTAAAGCTCTAGGCATTTCCTCATGAAAATCAGAATCACAACAAAAGAATTCCAGCATGCTCCAATGCAGGATTAAGTGGATTATGAAGGAAGATTTATGGTCTGTCAAGAAGTGTTTCTACCATGGCCTCCACATAAATTTAGAGTGTGTGATGATGGAGGAGTTCAGGCTGTCCTCAGCTGATGCTGAGCTCGCTTCGGCCTCGGTCTCCTCCAGGTCGGAGCACAGATCCTCACTGGAAGGGTGGGACGGGGACAACGCCGAGGACAGGTCGGACACACCTCCTGGACTTAGCGCCCCTCCGGCTGGCCATGATCCACTAGAGGAGGAAGGCTCTGATATGAGATCCATAATCATCTCCTGAAGGTGATCCTCGTTTAATGGCATGCACTCCAGCAGGTGGTTGAGCAGCTCTGCAGCCACCATGGCGTCGATCCCCGGGCATGTGGACACAAAGGTGTGCACCTCGTGCATGCACTGGATGTAACCTGCTGCAAACCTCTCACTGGCCTCTTGGTTCACAGCGTCAGCCTCTGTAAGTCCAGACACACACGCTTTAAATAAATCATTTTCACTGCAACCAATTGCCTCCACATATTGCAGCTGCGGTTGGGTGACCTTACCTTGAGAACGGTTCTGTAGGATGTTCTCAACTCGCTTCACTGTTAATTCGAGCACCTCTGCGTTCTCCACCTTTGTCTGCAACTGAAGGAAAAATGAGATAAATCCCTTTAACATTGTCTGTCAGTGATGGAGGCAGTAAAGAGGAGGTAAACGTACATCGCTGTCTGTGAGCAGCGTCCTGAGATCCTGCAGGCTTTCATTAATGCGCGCTCGCCTCTTTTTCTCCACTATAGGTTTTCGAGTCTAAAGAGAAAAACATGCAACACGCGCTGTGTTTAAGCATACAACAGACTTCCGTTTTCTTTTTCTTTTTGGCATTTAATGACAACGCAAAATGGTGTTACCTTTCTGTCACGTTTAGCAGCGAAAAACGCGTCCTCCTCCACACCGAACTCGTTTCTGAGTCTAGCCGCGGGGGCCATTCCGAACCGCGCGCTCCGTGAAATAAAGCAGAGCAAAGACGCGATATTTGATCTTCTTTAAACGTGGTGTGCAAACCAAACGGGGCTATTAGTTTATCGATGTGAGGCTGGGAGTGAGGGATTTATATGAGCTCATTTGCATATGAATGAAACATTCGCGTGCTCGCTCCAGCCAATCGGCGCGCGCGCCTTTGTCTCTGTCTCCGAAGCTGCGAGTTGAGGTCTTTTTGTTTATAAAGCAGGTTAGGCTACACTTTCTCTTATGACGCTCTTATGAGTCTTGTTAACATGACTGTGGGACACAAATAATCTATATGCATCCATTTGTATTGCACGCACCACTTTTTTTTATGCACACACCTACTCTTCCTTTACCTGAAATGTTTTTTTCCAGTATTTTTTTTTTTTTAGTTCTCAATGTGCTGAGTTCCCTTCAAATAGTACAGTTCAACTCATCCGTCTAAATAATAATGATTGTGTATGATATGTCCTGTCCTGAATAATGATATTAGTTTAGAAAATGAAAACAAAGTTCCTATTAAAGGAAACTTAAAATAAAGCTTAAGATAAAAAAGATCATGGGAAATCTGTTGAAAATTGAGTTGTGCTCGCAGCGGTCGGGATGTAACGTGATGCCGTCAGTTGGCAGCTGAATAGAACAGACCGAGGAGAGGGAGGGAGGGAGGGAGGGAGGGGTGCGGAGCGACAGGTGTCCGACTGTTCCTCTGGCGCCCGATGCTGCTCTCGCCTGCAGAACAGACACCGTCAACATTCATCATGACTATTACGAAAACATTTCCAGGTCATATTTCAATAAATCAAAAAATAATAATAAATTAATAAAATACCAAACCCGTATAGGACCATGAAGATTTTGGGGGATTATTCTTCTGACAATTAAGCACAACTGTCCCGCCAAATTCCCATTAATGCGTAACACTTCAGCAATGATTGTACAAGAATTCATTTATCCTAGGTCAAACGGTCAATTTAGATATTTATACAGCTAGAAAGCTATAACCTTTTTTTGTTTTTCAAATGAGATTAGTGCTGAAAGGTAAATTTCAAACTTTTTTTTTTTTCTCCATTCTGACCCTGAAGGAGTTTTGGTTCCTTGCCACCGTTGCCTCTGGCTTTTGGCTTGCTCAGTTGGGGACACCTAAATTTCATCTATATTACCGATCTGCCCACATTGACACTATATGATACTTGAAATTAGCTGGATAACATCACCGTTTCACCAGAACGGCTGTACAAATTCTGTTGCATTATTTTCCTGTTAACAATGTGAAGCTGCTTTGAAACAATTGGACTTGTTAAAAGCGCTATATAAATAAAGGTGACTTGATTTGACTTGATTTGAAATAGCCTACACTACATCTACTCAATAAACTTGTGGCAACAGATTACAAGCAATATTATTCATTAAATGATCACCATAATGGTGACCAAACATTTTAAATAAAACACCTAAACCTCTGTTAATTCTCAAAAAGAACTGTAGACAAATGACAGAAATGAAAGTCAGTCTAGTTTGTAACGAAAGATGTAATGTCTTTTCAGTCTTTTCATCTACGGCTTTGGCTGAAGTCAGTTGTCATTCTTGTCTTTCTCTTTCCTTCATCTGTAATTTGTGTGCTATCTGCAATTACTCATTTTAAATAATTAATTTGATTAATTCCAACTCAATTCTTATTTGTCTGACCTGACCTATTTGCATACAAATATATGAACTTGGAATTGGAGAGACTTTATATATATATATATATATATATATGTAACGGAGGCCAGCCAGTAGTTGCTGTGCGAGTAAACCTCACTCCTCTGATCTCAAGAGATGCTCTAGCGACTGATGCTAGAGGTTGCAGCCTTTAGCCTCCTTGTTAGAGCGTCCGACTCTCATGCTGGCGGACCCGAGTTCGAGTCCCGCTTAGAGCAGGGCGGCTCGAACAGGAGGGGTTACATATATATATATATATATATAGATATAGAGGTTTGTCTTCTGTGAAGCACAGTTAACCAGTCAGTCCAAAAAAGTGAAAAGAAACTTTCGTCTTTAGACAATATCAGTGAAATCCAAATGAAGTATGTCTTAATATTCGATAATGGAGTGGAGGATGACGTTGCTCTACACATTGGATGTAATAGAACGGAGCTCCCTAAATGTTAATAATGGTCTCTATAAACAGCCTGTTTATGATGCTTGTTGTTTAGTTAAAGGGATAGTTCACTCAAAAATGACAATGACCCCATGATTTACTCCCCCTCAAGCCACCCTAGGTGTATATTACTTTCTTCTTTCTGATGAACTCAATCAGAGTTATATTAAAAAATGTCCTGGCTAATCCAAGCTTTATAATGGTTTGAAGTCCATATAACTGCTCCACGTGGCTCCGAGGGGTTAATAAAGGCCTTCTGAAGTGAAGCGATGCGTTTGTGTGAAAAAAATATACATATTTACAACTTTACAAACTGTAATCTCTACCTTCTGCTAACTGTCGTATGTGCGTTCACGAGAGACTGGTGTTCCAGCGCATGACGTAGGGCGCTCCACTGAGAATATGCGCTTTCTCTCGAGAACCAAGTTTTGTTTTGATCCTCTATGCTTCCACGTTCGCCACCAGAATTTACGCTACCTGCATCCTACGTCATACACTGTCTCTCATGAACGTGCTTAGACAGTTAGACAGTTTTAAATATGGATATTTTTCTCACACAAAGGCATCGCTTCACTTCAGAAGGCCTTTATTAACCCCCCGGAGCTGTGTGGAGCACTTTTATGATGGCTAGATGCACCTTTATGGACTTCAAAACAGAAACAGCCATTCACTGCCATTATAAACCTTGGGTTAGCAAGGACATTTTTTTTTTTATATAACTCAGATTGTATTAGTCTGAAAGAAGAAAGTCGTATTATACTAGGATGACTTGAGGGTGAGTAAATCATGGGCTAATTTTCAGTTTTGGGTGAACTATCCCTTTAATTTGACAAGTACCGTGTTGGTGATTGGAGTCATTAATCATCAAAACTATTTTCACATATCAGGGGGATAACAGGTGCAGGATTTTGGACTCTCCAATTCCAACATCTCAATATACAAAATCAAACCTGCAGCAAACTTTTATTGTTTTAATATTGATTTACATACTCCCCCCAAAAAAACTCTATGAAGACTGTCTTTTTATGAATATTGATATATCTGTATGTGAATAGGTAAATATTAAAAAAAGAAATGACTATGCATATGTTACAAACCACTGCTTTATTAATAATTGTTATAAAGGGAATATATAGGGAATCAAATGCTATACAGTATTAGTAGCTAAAGAATGTGTTTAACTTAAAAAGGATTCTAACTGAAAATTCTTTCATTAAATATATAGTGTTAATTAAATAAATAAAAATATTATTAATAGGGGCCTTCTACAATGCAGGCTACAGTAGCTTTACTTCAGAGAGGAAGTAGACAGGGTCTGAAATGGGAGCTATTCTGGACTAGATCCACCTCACACACACACGTGCAGTGAAACATATCTATAAGATACATATTAGAGGAGGGTCTACCACAGTCAGCGAAACTGGGTGTGTACAGCATTGCACTGTGTGTCAATTCACACCGAGACTAGCGGCATACTTCACACATACATTCTTAGTCGACACATGTACAAAGCGATACATACAAAAAAATCCAAGTCGTATGGATAAACATACATATGCAGACACCGTAGTAAATTACAGATGTTTCACCAGGGCCTCCACATATCTAGAAGATGAGGGCTCATTCTAATCGGAGTAGAACACTGATCCTGAGACTGGGCGGCCCTCTCGAACAGGATGGGAGAAGGAGGGCAGGTTTTTGGACTCTGCAACTCATCACTAGTCAGGGAGTTCTTGGGGAGCTGAGGGCAGTCCTTAGCTGATTGAGGTAGAGATTTGAGCAAGTGGTTGAGCAGGCGGGACCCCAGGGTTTTGTCCATCCAGTCGCAGGAAAGTAGCAGGTTGTGAACTTCCTGCATGCACTGGATATACCCAGTACTGTACCTCTGTTGGGCCTCTGCATCCAGAATGGGATCTTGAATGGAGACGGAAAAATTATGGGAAAATATTTGTAATCGTTAATCTGGACATCACCAATGAAATGAATGAATCAGTGAATTGTTTTGGTGTTCTATATGGTATACATCCTTAACAGTCATCCAGAAAAGGCCAAAGGTTCAGTTGGAATTGGTAAACTTCACTTTTCAATTTCAATGCAATAAAACAAAACATACAGTAAACACCGCTAAATAATAATGGCTATTGCAAATTTTGCTAAATGACATTTACTTACCAGAATCTGTATTGCTCTGGATGTTCTGCAAATGTTTCACCGTCATCTCAAGAATATCAGCCTTCTCTAACTTCGACTGCTGTTTATATATTTCAAAACAAAAGAAGTTTATGATGACTCTAGGGGTTACTGCCACAAGATTACCTGATTTAAACAAACATTTTTAGCTTTATAATCTGTAACGTGCAAGAATGTAAGGAACTTTAAAACATGTGTTTTAACTTACATCAAGCCTAAAAGCACCAACTACCGTCTCTCTCAGCTGATCTAGACAGTGATTTATTCTTTCCCTTCTCTTTCTCTCAATGAGGGGTTTCCGTAGCTGAACAAAAGACCAACAATAGTCAAAAGAAAGAGTAGGTTAAGTCTGTACATTTTATATGCTCAAGAACATTTTATAGTGATTTTCTGCAATAATACCTTTCTCTCCTCTTTGGCACTGATGTGCCTTTGGCCTGCATTCTGTTGGAGGTTGGTAGCAGTCATCTCCAGTGAAGATCTCGTGCAGTATAGACCGAGTTTCACTCACTCCTGTCTCAGTGTTGGGTGTTTCTAAGGCCCTCCGCGCTGCGCATGTCCTTTATTTATAGGAGGGACATTAGCATCTCAATGCACAAGCTCTTTGCCTGAGATATTTTCCCACACGCTCGCTCCCATCACTCACAAATGACAGGTCACCGCCTCTATTCAATGCATGAGCCCCCAAACACACACACACACACACATAGGCCCACTCAAAGCAAACAACAGATGTCCAGCCTAGAGGCGTTCCACACACAGAAACTACACATTTTGTGTGTCACATGAAAACCCAAGATGGTTTTTCAAGGTGGCTCGGGATTCCCAGGATTTGTGTTCTGTTACAGTCAACCACCTGAGACCCAGAGCGTATTCATGCCCTGTCCTTAATAGACCCAAACGAAACCAAATCCAATCCCAGAGGTATACAGAGCCAGCACTCTGAACCATTGCCTTCAAGTGATATGGCTGAAATAAATAAAAGATAGAGAGGTATTGTTTGGCAAACAAAATCTAATTAATGAACTGTATAAAATTAGAAAATATAAAATGAGACAACTTTAATACATGCATATATATGTCCGAAATGAGCAGTCTAGAAAATAAAAGTCCAAGTAGATATAAGTTGTATCGCTACATCCTCCAGCAGTGAATGTGAGCAGATGTCAGAGGGCTTTCAACCACGGGCAGATGTTAGTGAATTAGTCTCTGATCTGTTTGAGTAGAGCCACGCGACTGCCAGCAGAGCACACAGACGTGGGAAACTCCACCGGACAAAACCGCTCATTGATCCACGGCTAATGAGAGTGACCTGGTGCGAGGAGGAGGAGAAGGGGGAGCGGGAAATGGGAAGTGCCCAGTGCAGAGCTGTAGGCAGGTGCACAGTTTTCTCTCTGTGAAAATGCACCGTATATTGACAGCGGCTATACATTAAGGCAGCAGCATGATCCAAAACTGATCCAAAATGTATTTTACAATGCCAAATACGGCTCCATTTACACATCATTTGGTTACAACAAGTGTGACTGCCCTAAATTAGAACTCGCTCCCACATTTTGAATGAATTAATTTACCTGTGCTGTGTGAAAGTATCCAAATAATATATTTGTTTTCATGTGAGGAAACCAGTAACTCACATGCAGGGTATTTACATAATTCTTGGTGCTCATAAGCTCCAAGCTCATAAGAGAAGAAAGCCCATCCTGTTAGTAAATAGCTTTTTATTGCAGATACATAAATACAAGATCAGGAAAATTAAGCATGGTTGTATCTCTTACCATGAACAATCATAATGATAAAAAAATAAAAAATAAAAATAAAAAACATAAATATCCTGGATTTGCATACATCAAAATATGTAATTACACACAAAAAGAATAAATTGTCTTGATGCATCAACAAATTTGCACTTTTTTTGCAAATTTATAAGTCAAAGGGATGAAATAACAGAGTTAAATTCAGCAAGAAAAAGAGAAAAGCTTAAAGGGTATAAGTCAATTTGAATAATGAAATTAACAACGTATTCAAGGGACAGCAGCTTTGGGTTTTTATAATAAAAGATAACCTATTTGAGAATGAAGGTATGGGTCAGATTTGTAAAACAAAAACAAAATAACTTAATTCAGCCCAAAATGTACAGTTGCCAATTTCAAACACTGACATGTTTCGGATGTGACCATCACCTTAATACATGAGTCATTTAGCAAAAAGCTGATAACAAGACACACCTGGGTAGACTAATCAAGGCGGAACTACAACATGGCACTTAAGACAGGAAGGAACACAAAAGTCCCAAAAACTACACCGAGCATATATGACAACACCTTTCTTAAGGTGCGCCTTAAGCCCTGTTGTACCCTACTAAATCTAATATAACATATCCAAAACCTACACAAGAATAATGTAGTAAATTACAAAAAAAGGACTATTTCACCATTTAAACCTGAAAATTTAGTTGCTTTTAATGTGTATATCCAGAAAGACTCTCTTTTCCACTTAATAGCAAGCCACCATCGAAACAATGTTTGTTGAAAAAATATGTTTAATTTCATCCAAAAATCAGTGGTAATGGCATTGAATCAATGTTACAATGTGATGTTGGTTTAACATCATGCTCTGACATCATGCTCTGCTTGCACTCTCAGAAAATGAAACACAACTACAACTGACTTAAAACCACACAGCCTGAAATCAACTGAAGATAAAAGTAAATCTAATAAATCTAAAATAGATCTCTCAAGATCTCAGCAGAAGCTCTTATTGAGAATTAGAAGGTTTAGATGTTGAAGTTTTATTGAAAATGTTTGGTCACCATTATGGTGATCAGCGTTTCCTTTAGATGGCCAGTTTGACTCTTGACTTTTTAATGTGAGTTTTTGGTCTTCATGAAAGTGTTTACCAAACCACATAATTTGCTCCAAAGAAAGCCAGATACAAAGATTAATAGGTTATATAGCTTTCAGCATCATAAAGTAGAGTAATTAACTTTCCTTACCCCTGACCAAAGCAGCAATATGTTATAAAAAAGACATTTCTTTTGCCTCAGATCATACACTCAGATTTTTTTGCTTTTAAAAACATTGTAGGTTTTTTCTTTTTCACACAGACAGACATCAAGTATCAGCATATGAATCTCAACAATGGTGACATGCTTTATGCTGCAATGCATGCTGAGAGCCATTGTGGTGGCTCCCAGCATGCACTGCAGCATGCAGCATGTGACCATTGTTGAGATTCATATGCTGATACTTGATGTATGTGTGTGTGAAAAAAAAAGAAAAGAAAAAGACCTACAATGTTGATGTCTGTGTGTGTGAAATGTTTTTTTTTTTCTTTTTCTTTAATGTAGTTTAAAAATAAAAAATTCATAATGTTTGATCTATGGCGTGAATATCATCTATTAATAACAAATAGCTTTTAGTCAAAGAAAAGATCGGGGAATGTTTTGATCTGCACTTTATGATGCACTCACCTAAAGGATTATTAGGAACACCATACTAATACTGTGTTTGACCCGCTTTCGCCTTCAGAACTGCCTTAATTCTACGTGAGATTGATTCAGCAAGGTGCTGAAAGCATTCTTTAGAAATGTTGGCCCATATTGATAGGATAGCATCTTGCAGTTGATGGAGATTTGTGGGATGCACATCCAGGGCACGAAGCTCCTGTTCTATTGGGTTGAGCTCTGGTGACTGTGGGGGCCATTTTAGTACAGTGAACTCATTGTCACGTTCAAGAAACCAATTTGAAATGATTCGAGCTTTGTGACATGGTGCATTATCCTGCTGGAAGTAGCCATCAGAGAATGGGTACATGGTGGTCATAAAGGGATAGACATGGTCAGAAACAATGCTCAGGTAGGCCGTGGCATTTAAACGATGCCCAATTGGCACTAAGGGGCCTAAAGTGTGCCAAGAAAACATCCCCCACACCATTACACCACCACCACCAGCCTGCACAGTGGTAACAAGGCATGATGGATCCATGTTCTCATTCTGTTTACGCCAAATTCTGACTCTACCATCTGAATGTCTCAACAGAAATCGAGACTCATTAGACCAGGCAACATTTTTCCAGTCTTCAACTGTCCAATTTTGGTGAGCTCGTGCAAATTGTAGCCTCTTTTTCCTATTTGTAGTGGAGATGAGTGGTACCCGGTGGGGTCTTCTGCTGTTGTAGCCCATCCGCCTCAAGGTTGTGCGTGTTGTGGCATCACAAATGCTTTGCTGCATACATCGGTTGTAACGAGTGGTTATTTCAGTCAAAGTTGCTCTTCTATCAGCTTGAATCAGTCGGCCCATTCTCCTCTGACCTCTAGCATCAACAAGGCATTTTTGCCCACAGGACTGCCGCATACTGGATGTTTTCCCCTTTTCACACCATTCTTTGTAAACCCTAGAAATGGTTGTGCGTGAAAATCCCAGTAACTGAGCAGATTGTGAAATACTCAGACCGGCCCGTCTGGCACCAACAACCATGCCACGCTCAAAATTGCTTAAATCACCTTTCTTTCCCATTCTGACATTCAGTTTGGAGTTCAGGAGATTGTCTTGACCAGGACCACACCCCTAAATGCATTGAAGCAACTGCCATGTGATTGGTTGATTAGATAATTGCATTAATGAGAAATTGAACAGGTGTTCTTAATAATCCTTTAGGTGAGTGTATACCGCCTGATCTTCTTGGTTTCTGTCTTTCTTTGCAACAAATTATGAGTTTTGATAAACACTGTTTCTAAAGACCACAAACTCACAGAACAAGTCAAGAGTCAAACTGCCCAACTAAAGAAAATATTGATCACCATAATGGTGACCAAACATTTTCAATAAAGCTTCAACATCTAAACCTTAGTTAATTCTCAATAAGAGCTTCTGCTGAATTCTTGAGAGATTTATTGTCTTCTTTTATTTTCAGCTGATTTCAGGCAGTGTGATTTTAAGTCAGTTGTAGTTGTTGTGTTTAATTTTCTGAAAGTGCAAGCATAATGTTGAAATGATTTTTGGATGAAATAAAAAAAACAATTCAATATTAATTGCGTGTGCTAACATGATGTTGATTCAATGCAGTTAACATGGACACATTAACAATTATTTAACATTGTTTGGATGGTGGCTTGCTATCTGGGTAGTATTTTATTTATCCTATCTCCTCCTCATATTGACCAGGAACATGTTCTGTACCTATTATTTTCAATGTACTTGGACTACCATGAATTTAATCTCTATAAATGTAGGGCCATGGGATATTTCGGATTACAAACTCAAATGTCATTCTGCTAATTTACACTGTAAAACTGTGATGTAAAAAAACAGCCAAATTCTACAGTAACATACCATTTTCCATTAAAACAAAAATATACCATAGAAAATGCATTCTGGGTAACTTTGGTTGTTTTTGATAAAGTAGCCTATACTGCAATATAACAAATGATCAGTGTTCAGAATCGACAGGCTGTGTTCCAAATCACTCCCTATACCCGTATTCACTATTCCCTACACTAGTTTTCTGGTTAGTCCACTTGACAGAGTGAATCTAGACACTAATGAACACCTGCTGTTCACAAGCAGAATCACTGAAGGACAGGGCCTGTATTCATCAAGCTTCTCAAAGTGCCATTTTAGTCTTAAGTGCTGAGAATTCATGAAATTTACTCATACTTTCAAACATAAGTATAAAATCAAGTTATCAAATTTCTTAAAGCTAAGAATCACTCTTACTCTCCCAGTTATTTAAGACAGCTCGAGAGGTCTCTCGAGTGATTAGGAGTTGCCAGTAGTGGCTTGTGATGGCACTGAGGAGACAGAGACGTGCGCAAATCTTTCAGGAGAGGAAGAATGTTTTAAAAAAAATTTGACGACAAGCAGTTAATCAAACTATATCATTTGGACAGAGCAGGCATCATCTTTGTCAGCACTGGGCTGAACTTGCTTTTATAACATGTTGAAGTTAGTCGAACCATGGAAACAAGCAGTAGTGCTTCTTCCTCCCGCCAGTTCAGTTTTCTTTTGGAATCCAAGGTGGCTGATTATATCATAAAATCTAGGCTATATATAGGCAGGTCAGTTAACAGCACACCGGTTTAAAATGTGTAATTAAGACATGGTGGAAAACGTGTTTATCTTTTATTTCCAATGTGTATATCATAATGTATTATCTTGAAAATTCTTTATTTTCAAATGTGTGTTGAATGTAAACTCCTCTTAGGAATTTCACATTCAATGTGAATCTATCTGAGAATATTCTTCAATAAATCTATTCAGTGGTTGGTCCATGCATATGTCATCATCCAAAATAACGTTTGTGGCACAGCAAGGTGTTGTGAATCATATATACATATGTTACATGTCTACAAGTAACCTATATAGAAAGAATAAACCAGTCTTATAAACTTATACGTTTTGCTTAACAATTTAAAATATAATCTGCATGCACAATAAAATACAATAAAATGTATTTAAATATCTTTACAGAAAGGTTTTTGCAGGTTTTAATAAAAAGTTATTTAACAGTAGACATAATAAGCATATTTCCAGTAGCCTACGTGCCTCAGACTTGCGTCGCCAACTCAATCATCAGAATCCTCGGTAAACTTCGACAGATGTTTTTGGTTCTTTTTAGTCATACTTCAGCTTTTGCGTCTTTCATCAACCCAGAACTACAGTTCGATTCAGTTCGATTAATGAACCGGCTCAACCGGTTACTTGCTGAGAACCAGCTCAAAATAACGATTCGTTCAAGAACCGAACATCACTACTTCATAATTGATTACAGTGGTATCACAATTGTGGTAATGTGAAGTTAAAGTGCACAAAAAACACAACACTTCATGAGATCAATGAGTCATATGATGATTACAATTACTGTGAAGTCACATTGAAAAAAATGTGAACTCAATGACTGATCAGGAGAGTAAATGTTGAACTGAAGTGTTATTTTATGTTTTTACACACACATGATATAGGGGTGATCTGTTTGTGTTTAATGTTCTGTTGTGCCAGAATTAAAAGTGTTTCTGAGTTTTGTGGGTCACCATTGATATGCTGCATGTTGCTTTATTTAAAAGCAGTGACTGTGTAGTTGCTGATGCGGTGATAAGCTGTTTGCTAGTTAAGTTAAACTGATGCTTTTTAAAAACAACTTTAGAAAAGAATTGGTTCATTTTACTTAAGAATTTTTCTTAGACAACTGAAATGAAATAAGTTCACAGTTTTAATATGCTCATAATATTAGCACACTGTATTAGTTTATAAACTTCAATGGCAATTGGCCATTTTATGGCAGTCAGTTTCTACAAATAAAGTGAATTAACTTAAGTTTTAATTAGTGCAACTGTGCTGCCCGCATTTTACAGATAAATTGGGTAAAAAATGTAAAAACAACAGTGCGTTGCAGGTGAAGCAGCTGCCAGTTAATTACTGCAAAGTTTTTCAATGTGTAGACTGTAGAGTAACCCATAGGAAAATCTTAGCTTGTTCCTAGTATGCAGAAGTTAGTTCCATTAGTTCATTCTTGTATGTATTGCACATACAAGAATGATTCACTTTCTATCCTGCAAGATTATATTTCTGCCACTACACACTGATCAGCCACATACATTAAAACCACTGACAGGTGATTATATTGTAATGGTGGTAGTATATTAATTATATTGTTATGATGGCACCTGTCAATGGGTAGGCTATATTAGGAAGCAAGACCAATCAGAAGATCAAAATATCAGAGTGACTTTGACAAGGGTCAAATAGTGATGGCTAGACAATTTGGTCAGAGCATCTCCAAAGTCTTATGGAGTGTTCCTAGTATGCAGAAGTTAGTACCTACCAAAAGTGGTGCAAGGAAGGATGTACTGGCATCAGGTTCATGTGGCATCAGGCTCAGTGACGCAATTAAAGAGCAAAGGCTGGCCCGTCAGCACAGAAGAGCAAATTACTGAAAAACATAATGCTGCCCATGATAGAAAGGTGTCAGAACGCACAGTTTGCTGTGTATTGGGCTGCAGAGTGCCAATGATGACCCCAGTCCACCATCGAGAGTCAGGTCGTCACCTTTATTTATGTAGCGCTTTTTACAATACAGATTCTTTCAAAGCATCTTCACAGTGATAACAGGAAAATAATGCAACAAAGTTTGTTTCTTTTGTACAGCAGAAATAGTGTCATAGTCTATCTTAAGTTCAGTGATGGTTAATTTCTGTTGTAAAAAATTATTAATTTAGTTAAAATTTATCTTTACAGCCGTTCTGGAGAAAACAGTGATGTCAACGTTGTAAGACTAGGAAAACTTGCATAACGCCAGAATGTCTGGCTGAGGAACAAAAACTATCTGAGAAAGGAAATTAGCATCTAAACTCACTCATTCATTTAGCATCCCCATCGGAGTGAATCATCTAAGAATGACTTTAATTTACATGCCTTTCTTTTCACTGCCTCTTCCCCCATTCCTGCTCTAGTTCTCACCATCAAAATCTATATGGTTTAATGTGAATTCTCATAATACAATATTATACATGTTTGATATTGTTTGAAATGTCTCCCTGCGATTGGTACAAAGATCTCATCCCCACTGAAGTAAACAAGAATATAATAAAGGTTTTAAGAAGTTTTTTGCTGAAAACTGTCGGCCATTTGGTCTTCTAACAATACAGGCATATGGGAGAGTGACTCAATTTAAACTCCCATTGTTAACACGCGTTTACATCTGAAAGAGTTTTACATCTTGATCTGATATTTAAGGAGATGTTTCAGAAAGGGTCGGGCTTGAACTCTTATATCGGTCAGCCCGTAAGGCTGAGTGTCTCCTATAGACGCTCAGCGTTATGTCATTTTAAGAAGTCAGGTATCCATATTTTATTCTTTACTCCAGAGTATTTGATGTTATGTATGGACTATCTTTGAACTGATTATGTAATCACCGTTATTTACCTGACTGTTAATAAATTGTTACATTTTGATTCTGATTTACTCTGGAATTATTAACTATCTCTAGTAGATGAACGGGTATAATTTCAACCAAGGATTAAACAGAATAATTAAATGATAACTATTAAATATAAATGACCAAAAAACCAATTGGCATTTTAACCTAAATTTGAAATTATGATAAAATGGAGTCAGATGAAGATAAATTGGAATTAAATCCTTTTGCCCAGCTGAAAACACTGAACGCGCAGCAACCTTCGACCGCGGATTGTTACCCTCATTGGAACGATTTTAGCAGGCCTTACAATGTCCAGCTCAGTTCAGTTCTCTTACAATGGCACCAAAGCAGGCAGATCAATAATATTGTTGAATAAGAGACCACCTACAATGGGCACCCAAGTATCAGAACTCAAACATGGATAAACAGAAGAAGGTGGCCTGATCTGAAGAATCATGTTATCTTTTAGATCAGGTGGATGGCCAGGTGTGTGCATTGTTTACCTGAGGAAGAGAGGGCACCAGGCACGCACTATGAGAAGAAGGCAAGCCGGCCGAGGCAGTGTGATGCTTTGGGCAATGTTCTGCTGGGAAACCTTGGGTCCTGCTATTCATCTGGATGTTACTTTGACACGTACCACATTAAGTATTGTTGCAGACCATGTACACCCTTTCATGGAAACGGTATTCCCTGGTGGCTGAGGCCTCTTACAGCAGGAAAAATTGTTCAGGAATGGTTTGAGGAACATGACAAAAAGTTCAAGGTACCTTGGCCTCCCCAGATCTCAATCCAATCAAGCATCTGTGCATCTTGTGCTAGGCCAACAAATCAGATGCATGGAGGCCCCACCTCGCAACTTACAGGAATTTAAGGATCTGCTGCTAACATCTTGGTGCCAAATACCACAGCACACCTTCAGGGGTCTAGTGGAGTCAACGCATCAGAGCTGTTTTGGCAACACAAAAGGGACCAGTACAATGTTAGGCAGGTGGCTTTAATGATGTGGCTGATCAGTGGCTGAGCCATGCTTAAATCTGATTTTTTTTAATTTATTTTTTTACCTGGCAACCGAAAATGTTTAGCTGAAAACCAAAAAGTGCAATTCGACATGTTTCGTTTCACACACATTGTATAATGCCACTGTACATAATGTTTGTTTATATTACTTTTTTCTCCAAAATTGAGATAAACTGAGTGTCAGATTATCTTTTACAACATGTGTCTACATGCTGCCTAATTTGTGTAAAATAATTGACCCTCTGTGTGCAATTTCTCACCAATTATGTTGTTTTCATTAAATAGTCGGGTTTTCCTTAGAGAATGTGGTGTGTGTATATATTCAGTGTGTATATACTATAGGGTAATAATTATATATTTAATTACAGTGTAATTATATATTTAAGTACAGAGTAATATTAATTAACTATATGTACTTATAGGGTTAGGGTAGGATTAGGGATTGGTTGAGGGTTAGTTGCATGTAATTATGCATAATTTACTGTTTTACTATGTACATGTAAAATATGTAATAAGGACACTGTAAAATAAAGTGTTACCTACTATAGTTTTGTGAAATAACTCATTTAAAAAGAAAATCTGTAATAGACCACTGTGCTTTTATTGTATTGATTTGATAACCAAAGAACGATCAAAACAATAAAATGATAATGGATTTGGAGAATGGAAACCACAACAAATGACTTAAGAAATGGGTAAGACAGTTTTGAACTAGGTATTTAAAACTAAGGTACCGCAGATGGCCAGAAAACAATCAATCAATTATGCAAGTGGATATTGACTCAAAACATTATGGTTATTGACCCCTTGACAACTTCACCATCAGCAGTACAGAGTCTAAACTATTCCCAGCCAAAGAACACAGTTTACTCAATAAAATTGGCGTTTTTTCAGGCAATTAAAACACACGATGCAAAGCAGCAGTCATTGCTGTCAAATTAATAACAAGCTTGTTGCAGCAAGTGTGCCACAAAACAAGAAAAGCTCAACAGCATTCAATTATTTAGTTTTACATATAACATTTCCATACAAAAAGAAATCTGCAGTCTCACTCAAAATATTTCTCTGAATTATATGAATTATATAATAAAATTATATATTCCACGTTCCATATAAACGTGGAACTTACGAGGCAGCTGATAAACTAAGATGAAAGGGAACTTAAGACATTGAGTATGCAATACAGATTTTTACAATCGCTATGACAATTTGTTCAATACTTTTAACAATTTTCCTAAACTCTTAACGCAGTTAGCACAACATCTGTCTGTGTAGGCTATACAATTAACACATTTATTGTTGCTTTAACACAAAATGCATATAGTTAACAAATTTAAAATGCTTAAATGCTTTTACACACAAGCTCAGCCAAGACCAAAACTATGTATTTTACCAATGCTTTAACACTGTGTGTCAGAACAGATAACGCCATGTTCTAAACCTAACCTTATAGGCTAAAGTGAACAATATAGAGCGACACAAAGAAAGTAAGAAAAATGCCTGCACGAGGGAGAGGAAGATGAGTACCACGACAAGGGAGAGGAATGCCTGGACGAGGACAAGGTAGAGGTTGAGGAGTTAGAATGCAGGGCCAGAATTAGGGTAACTGATAAAATAAAAGCTACTATCATAGACCATGCCATAAACCACAGGCTATATCATACAGAGAGGCTGGTGAATTACTACAGCCAAATCTCATCCGGGACACAGTGACATCCATTATCCAGAATTTACGAGAAACCAACAGGTAGGATATTGTATAAGGGCTTCTCCTACTGCAGAGTGTAAATGCTTTGACCATGTGTTACAGTGACTGTATGCCCCTGGTCTCTAATATGTAACTGCATTCTGTCTATCTAAGGATTCAAAATGAAGAACAGGAACTTGCTATTGTCAACATGATGATTGCTTATAATGACATAAAACTGAAGGGCATCCCATAAAGCTACTCTGAGATAGGTCATTAATTTTTTGTATTGAATTTAGAAGCAAATGCATGCATTTACTAAACCCAACAAAACAAAAATGTGGAGAGGCTTCAATAGACACATAATCAATGATCAATAAAATATACTGTCTTTTGTTTAAGGATGGACCTGGCATAATAATGCAGTTTCTGTAATTCCAGCTGGTGTTAGTGTTTTTATGACATTGTGCTATGGTTGACTAAATGTTCCTGTTGGACGAGAACATGTGTTAGTGTTTAGAAAAAATATTTGATTTTGAGATATGTTTGCAGTGTTTTGGTAGACAGTGTATTGTGCTAGTGTATTACTGTATTTTGAAAACTAGTGTTGGAGTTTAGTTTACATGAAAGCATGAAATTAACCGTTTTGTCAATTGTGTGTTGTAGGTGTGTTGGTGTGTTAAGAGTTTAGGAAAACGGTTAAAAGTATTGAAAAAATTGTCATAGCGATAATAAAAAACTGTAAGTAAACAGGCTGGGGCAAATGTCATTTAAAATGGACAGAAATAGAATTCAGGAATCAACCATCAAATTCAGTGTTTTGGAGGCACAATATTGAATTACAGCTTTTACTCTAAGTTTTCTTAATAATCTCCTTTCTGTCTGTCTGTTTGCGATCTAATCTATTATTATACATCTGTTTCTTTATGCTACCTCTACCTTTCTTTTTCTGTCTCACTCACATTTTGTTCTTCACTCCCTCACTCTCTCTGAAGTGCTGTCCTCTCTGTAGGAATGTTATTTGCAGGGTTGCTTTTTCATATAAGGATCTCCACCAGATCTAGGTCAGGCAGGGGCATCTTCTGTCCTCTGCTCCGCTGTGCTCGACCTTCTAGGCTTTTAGCCTGTCTGGAAGGAGATTCTGCACATAAACACAGGATTCAAAATGACTTTTTTCAGTGATACTATTATACTAGCTTTATTTCATTAGATACAGCATTATTTGACTACAATATTTTCAGAGCATCTCCAGAACTGCAGCTCTTGTGGGGTGTTCCTGGTCTGCAGTGGTCAGGATCTATCAAAAGTGCTCCAAGGAAGGAACAGTGGTGAACCAGTGCACCAGTCTCATTGATGCACGTGGGGAGCGAAGGCTGGCCCCTGTGGTCCGATCAAACAGATGAGCTACTGTAGCTCAATGCACTCAAGAAGTTAATGCTGGTTCTGATAGAAAGGTGTCAGAATACACAGAGCATCTCAGTTTGTTGCGTATGGGGCTGCATAGCCGCAGACCAGTCAGGGTGCTCATGCTGACCCCTGTCCACCGCCGAAAGCGGCAACAGTGGCACGTGAGCATCAGAACTGGACCACGGAGCAATAGAAGAAAGCAGCCTGGTCTGATGAATCATGTTTCTTTACATCACATGGATGGCCGTGTGCGTCGCTTACCTGGGGAACACATGGCACCAGGATGCACTATGGGAAGAAGGTAAGCCGATGGAGGCAGTGTAATGCTTGGGACAATGTACTGCTGGGAAACCTTGGGTCCTGCCATCCATGTGGATGTTACTTTGACACGTACCACCTCCCTAAGCATTGTTGCAGACCATGTACACCCTTTCATGTTAACGGTATTCCCTGGTGGCTGTGGCTCTTCCAGCAGGATAATGTGCCCTGCCACAAAGCACAAATGCTTCAGGAATGGTTTAAGGAGGACAACAATGGGTTTGAGGTGTTGACTTGACCTCCAAATTCCCCAGACCTCAATCCAATCGAGCATCTGTGGGATGTGCTGAACAAACAAGTCTGATTCATGGAGGCCCCATCTCGCAACTTACAGGACTTAAAGGATCTGCTGCTAACATCCTTGTGCCAGATACCTCAGCACACCTTCAGAGGTCTAATAGAGTCCATGCCTCGACGGGTCAGGGCTGTTTTGGCAGCAAAAGGAGGACCAACACAATATTATTATTAATGTTATGCCTGATCGGTACACTCACCAGCCACTTTATTAGATACACCTTGCTAGTACTGGGTTGGACCCCATTTTACCTTCAGAACTGCCTTAATTCTTCATGGCATAGATTCAACAAGGTGCTGGAAACATTCCTCAAGAGATTTTGGTCCATATTGACATGATAGCATCACAGTTGCTTAAGATTTGTCAGCTGCACATCCATGATGTGAATCTCCCATGAAGTGAATCCCCTGTCAGCAACAATACTCTGGAAGGCTGTGGTGTTTAAACCACACACTTATTTGGTACTAAGGGGCCCAAAGTGTGTCAAGAAAATATCCCCTACGCCATTACACCACCAGCACCAGCCTGAGTCGTTGATATAAGGCAGGATGGATCCATGCTTTCAAGTTGTTTACACCAAATTCTGACCCTACCATTTTAATGTTGCAGCAGAAACGAAGACTCATCAGACCAGGCAATGTATTTCCAATCTTCTATTGTCCTGTTTTGGTGAGCCCATGTGAATTGTAGCCTCAGTTTCCTGTTCTGAGCTGACAGGAGTGTCTGACAGGAGTGGTGTGTCTTCTGCTGCTATAGCTCTTCTGTTTCAAGGTTTGACGTGTTGTGTTCAGAGATGCTCTTCTGCAGACCTCGGTTGTAGCGAGTGTTTCTTTGAGTTACTGTAGTCTTTCTGTCAGCTGAACCAGTCTGTTCCTCACCTCTGACCTCTGGCATCAACAAGGCATTTTCTCCCACAGAACTGCCGATCACTGGCTATTTTCTCATTTTCACACCATTCTCTGTAAACCTTAGTTGTATGTGAAAATCCCAGTATAGATTTGGGATTTTCAGTAGTATTTTCTGTGAAATACTCAGACCAGCCTTTCTGGCATCAACAACCATGCCACGTTCAAAGTCACTTAAAGGATTAGTTCACTTTTAAATAAACTTTTGCTGATAATTTACTCACCCCCATGTCATCCAAGATGTCCATGTTTTTCAGTCTTTTTGAGAAATTAAGGTTTTTGATGAAAATGGACTTCAATGGGCTCCAAACGGTTCAAGGTCCAAATGACAGTTTCAGTGCAGCTTCAAAGGGCTTTAAACCATACCAGACGATGAATAAGGGTCTTATCTAGCCAAACGATCGGTCATTTAAAGTTTATGTTTTATCAGCACAAATGCTCGTCTTGCTCTTTTCTGTGATGCGCGTTCGTGACGTCACGTAATACGCAATCATGTTGAAAAGGTCACGCTTGACGTAGGCGGAAGTATCGAGTCAGTGTTTACAAATGTGTGGAAGGAGGACCATACACACACATTCAAATGTCTTTGTGTCAGTTTATCATTTAAAATGGCCATTTCGTGCGCATATCCTGGGTGTTTTAATATTAGAAAGCCTAAAAGAAAATTTTCAAGCGTGACCTTTTCAATGTAATCGCGTATTACATGACGTCACGAACGCGCATCACAGAACAGAGCAAGGCGAGCATTATAACATTTTTACTTTTTTATTTATTTTTTTAAATGACCGATCATTCTGCTAGATAAGACCCTTATTCATCGTCTGGTATGGTTTAAAGCCCTTTGAAGCTGCACTGAAACTGTCATTTGGACCTTGAACCGTTTGGAGCCCACTGAAGTCCATTATATGGAGAAAAATCCTGGAATGTTTTCATCAAAAACCTTAATTTCTTTTCGACTGAAGAAAAACATGGACATCTTGGATGACATGGTGGTGAGTAAATTATCGGCAAAAGTTTATTTAAAAGTGAACTAATCCTTTAAATCACCTTTCTTCCCCATTCTGATGCTCAGTTTGAACTTCATCAGATCATCTTGACTATGTCTGCAAGATGCTGCCATTTGATCGCCTGATTAGGTATTTGCATTAATGAGCAGTTAAACATGTGCGCCTATTATAAAGTGTCTGGTGAGTGTATGTATAGATACAGGAGCTACACTGTCACTTCCTTCACTTACATAATATAATACTTTATGGCTTTTTCACCTGTTTTTTCTTGTATTGTGGAGGTTCCGGCGCTAAATGTCTTTGGACTCAGTCCTGTTTGACTGCTGCTGCCTCTGCTGACTGATTTAGAATGAAGGGACAGGAGAGGAGTGGAGGGGAGAGATAATGATAAAGGGGGCAGAAGAGAGACAGATGAGGGTGAGGGTAATGTAGAAGAGGAAGAGGGAGGGAGTGAGGAAGGGCTGGAGCAGGGAACGCAGGAGGATGAGGTTATTAGTGATGTGTTTGAACCTGCAGAGGCCAAGAAAGGAAGAAAAGAGGAAGGTAGAGAGGAGAATGATGGAGGAGGAGAGGAAAGAGAGGAGGCAGGGAGAGATGAAGAGATGGAGACCGAAAGAGAGGGCAGAGAGGGAAGCATGTGCTCTACTTGGTCCTTTCCTAGGAATACATCTGCAAACAAAAACACAAACCATTTAGTAAAACCTCTAGCAACACAGGTCACACTGTAGTGATGAGTGCTGTAGACATTCACGTCTTCATTTAACAGAAGCTTTTATCCATACAAAGTAATTCATCCTAAGAAGGCAATAAAATGATAACTTCTAAAATACAAAGTTCCAATATTGTTCAGGGGACAAGCTAGAATTGAGAGGCAAAAGAAAGTAAAAATTTAGAAAATATATATTTTTATTTATTTAATCATTCTTTTTTTCAAATAAAGAGTGGCATCAACAGGATTCAGGCAAGTCCGCATTTAAAATTGTGCAAATGAAATGTACATCTTATATAATGAGTGCTGGGGAGTAACTCACATTAAAATAACTTTTTACATTTTTTCAGTAGCATAACAGTATTTTTTTTCAATTTGCAGCCTAATAGACCTGTCACTCCCTAAGATGTCATTAATAATCAATAAACAATAAGCAGCAATGAGGCAAAAATGGATAACACCTTCAATAAAACGTTCACTAGGCTTTGTCAAGAATTTAACACATTATATAATGTTTATAGTGTGCTGTTAAACACAATGTGTATTTATTCTCAATTTCACCTTTTTATACCTCTGTGCATGGTGTCTGCTGGAATTTGTGATTAAGTAAGTAATAGATTTTAGAAGAAAATATGTTTAAGCATTGTAAATATTTTATAAGTGGATGGATGGAACTACACACAGACATACCTAAAAAATGTATTTCATCAACGGTCAAGAAGTAAATTCTTCATGAAAATTCAGTACAGTACATACCACATACTTCACAACCAACTACCACAATCACTCATGCGGTGAAGTAAATGACTAAAGGTCTGTTTACACCAAGACCTTATTATGAACATTTCTTTTAATAGAAACAATAGATACTATAGACCTATTCATACTGGGCTCATCTGTCAACAATGGAGACTATGGAGAGGTGTCAGATTTTTCTTTGGTAACTGGAAACTGTGCTTTTGCTCTACTGAAACTGTTAACATATTACAGCATATGGTTAAATGGATTCCTTTATCTGCATCTGCAGATGTCTTTGTTGTCAGCTTTGTTGTGTATGCGTCCCTCAACTGTCCTTAAAATAATGCAGGCACTATATTAAATGGGTCAATAAGCAGAACATGCTGAAAGATGCTAGAAAGCTGTTAACAAACATATAAAGTTACACTCATGCTGATACTGTATGTTTTGTGAAAAATGAGGCATGGTAATGTAATCAGATTGAGTGTAACTGTATTTGTGTGTTGCTGTATACTTGTATACTCACTTGTACTCTCTTTCCAGCTGTGCTGGTCTCTGCGATCGGCCTGTGATGTCTGCCGTGTGTGTAGTCCAGTTGCCATGGAAATAGAGGGCACAGAGCGGGCAGGACGCAGAGGAGCGAGATCTCTACGGGACCGCTGTTGTAGAACTTGAATCATGGCATCTTTTTCCAGCAACTGAGCGTGCAAGTCCTTCATCCTGTGACATGCAGAGCAATTCTTAATCTTGGGTACTCAGTTATCAACTTTTTTGCACCTCTGTGCATGGTGTTCGTTGGCATTTGTGATTTGACTACTAATACAGGAATAACTAATAGATACCAGGTGTTTTAGAATAAACTTATTGAAGCCATTGTAAAATATTATAAAAAACATTTTTATAAAATCTTTTATTACTACCCCTAGTGTGCAGATGGGTCACTGTGCATATAGGAGGCTGTATGTTGTTTATTAACTCTAATGGAATATATATATATATATATAAAAAATAAATAAAAAAATCACACACACCAATCAGGCATAACATTATGATTATCCTAATATTGTGTTGGTCCCCCTTTTGCTGCCAAAGCAGCCCTGACCCATTGAAGCATGAACTCCACTAGACCCCTGAAGGTGTGCTGTGGTATCTGGCACCAAGATGTTAGCAGCAGATCCTTTAAGTTCTGTAAGTTGCAAGGTGGGGCCTCCGTGGATTGGACTTGTTTGTTCAGCACATCCCACAGATGCTCGATTGGATTGAGATCTGGGGAATTTGGAGGCCAAGTCAGGGCAGGGCACATTATCCTGCTGGAAGAGCCACAGCCACCAGGGAATACCATTAACATGAAAGGGTGTACATGGTCTGAAACAATGCTTAGGGAGGTGGTACGTGTCAAAGTAACATCCACATGGATGGCAGGACCCAAGGTTTCCCAGCAGAACATTGCCCAAAGCATCACACTGCGTCCACCGGCTTGCCTTCTTCCCATAGTGCATCCTGGTGCCATGTGTTCCAAAGATAAGCGACACACACGTACCTGGCCATCCACATGATGTAAAAGAAAACATGATTCATCAGACCAGGCCACCTTCTCCCATTGCTCCGTGGTCCATTTCTGATGCTCACGTGCTTTCGGCGGTGGACAGGGGTCAGCATGGGCACCCTGACTGGTCTGAGGCTATGCCGCCCCATACGCAACAAACTGCGATGCACTGTGTATTCTGACACCTTTCTATCAGAACCACCATTAACTTCTTGAGCAGTTTGAGCTCCAGTAGCTCGTCTGTTTGATCGGACCACACGGGCCAGCCTTCACTCCCCACTTGCACCCATGACCCTGTGTCCGGTTCACCACTGTTCCTTCCTTGGAGCACTTTTGATAGATCCTGACCACTGCAGACCGGGAACACCCCACAAGAGCTGCAGTTTTGGAGATGCTCTGACCCAGTTGTCTAATCATCACAATTTGGCCCTTGTCAAACTCACTCAAATCCTTACGCTTGCCCATTTTTCCTGCTTCTATCTCATCAACTTTGAGGACAAAATGTTCACTTGCTGCCTAATATATCCCGCCCACTAACAGGAGCCGTGATGAAGAGATCAGTGTTATTCCCTTCATAATGTTATGCCTGATCGGTGTATATAGTACTAGTTATAGATCTAGTGCAATCATGAAACTCTAGATGCAGGCTGATTGGTCCCTCATATGCAATCTGTACGATATCTCACCATTACCCACATGCCACAAGCTGATTGGCCTTTGCAGAATCTGGAGCCAATGAGATTATTTGCTCAACATTTGAATAGTCTGGTTCAGTGTTGTTGTTTTTTTAATAAAGACTTGAATGTTTACATTTTAGGCAAATATTTTAATATAATGTAGTTAAGATGTAGTTAAGATGCAAACATTCACATGCATGGGCAATATGTTTTATACTGTTTATTAGCATTCACCTTTGTTCCATGTCCAGACAGTGACGACTGCTCTCATCCTCATGCAGCCACAGTGAGCTGTCACTGTAACTGCCACTGCGAGAGTGCTGGATTATAGTTGTATCTCTGAAAACACAAATCACACAATCTTTACTTTGTGGGTAATCAAAAATGATAATCTCTCTTTAAAAAAAATAAAATTTTAAATCACAAAAAGTTTTAATACTTCAAAACGATATTGTTTAATCTCTTCATTATCATTACTAAAAATAAATGTAAACAAGAGTTTACTGCAGCAATATACTAAATGGAGGTCAGTGAGGAATGAAAGAAAAAAGAAAATGTGCGTATTGTACCCATTTAAACATGCATAAGCCTACACTTAAACCCATTCTCACTACCAAGGTATCAAAACCTGAAGCGCCTTTTTTGTGTGTGTGTGTGTGTGTGTGTGTGTGTGTGTGTGTGTCAACGTCTCACCTGCTCCTGCACCTGGGTTCACTTATATCTCTGTGTTTAGAATCTGATATATCCCTGATACATTTATGTTACACTATTTTTCAGCATGATTGTTTTGTGTGAGGAACAGACCCAGAAGTGATCACGTCTATCAAAAGAGGGCACAGCGGTGGTTTCTGGGCCCTTAGAACCTCTCCATCTGCCATAACACTAGAATCACAAACACATTCACATCTTGATAAGTGGTTAGGTTGGGGTGGGGATAGGGGCTCAAAATATCTATGAAATTATAAATATACATAACAGTCATTTCTACTTTTACAAATGCATGAAAATAATTAAATGCGGCTTGATCTGACACATTAGGCAAGCAATGGAAAGCAATCGAGTTCCAAGTTCATCAATATATAGTAAAGCCTAAGGTTTAGCATCTTAATAAGGAATAAGAGGCACTTGACCATGCTTCAGTTTTTGACGCCTTGTGAGTGAGGATGGGTTGTCAACTTACAGTCCCTGACATAAACCAAGAACGATGGATACTGATATTTAGTAATACTGTTAAATGGGTTTAAAATTAAATGTAAGGATGAGTAACTAAACAACAAAGTAAAAAAAAAAAATGTTTCTTCTAAAGAAATATTCTTTCAAAACAAGCTATAATAACACAATATAATTTCATTCATTAATTCATTAATTCATTCTATTTAGGGGTGTTTAATATTTTTTACTGGAAAACAAAGTTTTAATTAAATATTTTAAGCTATATGAAACAGGCAATATGTTAAGTTTGTAGTCACACTTCCCTCAGTTATGTCATATCTGTGTTTTTACCAATAACAGTACAAGGGCGACCTCTATCTACTATTAAGAATATAACACCAAGAATGTAACAAAAAATGATTAGTATTTCATGGTTGTTTAAATTAAATAAATAAAAAAATAAATAAACAAACATCTAAGTAAGTAGAACATGTATATAAATAAAATAATAATATAATAATAAAATGAAAATAAAAGCAATTTTTTTTTTTTTCACTTATTTTGTTAAAGTTATTAACATCTTGAATATTCTGTAAACCGAAAAATACACAACAGAATACATGGATGGTGACAGTAACATTGATGGACACAAGATATTATGTAATTTCATTCTAATTCTAAATGATAATTCCTCATTAGAGCGAAAACATAGATGCATCCTAAAAAGTCTCTTGTTTGTTGAACCACTTGACGTACAGATTTTGTGGCACAATTTCAAACACTGGTGCATCTACCTTAATTGCCCTATAGTTATTGGAGATCATTCAGAATGTTAAAATAAAGACTCTGTCTCCTCTCCACCAATCAGCTGGTGTGTGGTGGGCGTTCTGTCGCAATATGGCTGCCGTCGCATCATCCAGGTGGATGCTGCACATTGGTGGTGGTTGAGGAAATCCCCCCCACCCCTCTATATGTAAAGCCTTTGAGTACCAATAAAAGTGCTATGTAAATGTAAGAAATTAATTAATTAATTCACCAATCGGAGATTAACAAAAATTATTTTTGTAATTTTGGGGTTTGTGAACTGGTTAAAAAAGTTAGTTTAGGGTCCAATTCTCACTATTAAGTAGTTGCTTATTAACATGCATGATGTAGGATATTGACTGTTTATTAGTACTTATAAAGTACATATTAATGCCTAGGAGTTTATTGATGTAAAAGTCGTAGTTAATATAGTGAGAATTAGAGCCTAAACTTAAAGTGTGACCTAAAATTCTTATACTCTGGCCCCCTCCCTGCTTATTGCAGTGAGACACTGTTACGTGCATTGGAACGTATATGTTTACTTTTGTTTCTGGTTGTGGTGCTTGTCTCTGTGTCGCTGTGTATTCTCTTTGCATGTGTTTCCCTGTTACTCCTCCCACTATCCACTCGACAAGTTTCATAGTGCCACTGCTTCATGTTCCAGCTCATTAAGGTGTGAGTGGATCAGTATATATGAACACAGAGTGATGCAGACAGAGAGTGACTGAGGCTTTCCTCTGTGTCATCTTCCACTCCCAGCACTTAATGTGTGTAGTGGCTAAACTAACATTAAGGAAGGTATGCTGTGTGCTAACTACTGTGAATGGTTAGTAGGCAGACCTGAGTTTGTAGCTCTTTGTTTAAATAGAGAGAGGTTAAGGTAAGAATTTTGTTGTTCATTCTGAATTATAATTTTGAAAGTTTAGAAAAGTACTCCCCTCAAAGTCAGAAGTTTTAAGTTTGTTGTTTTGGCCATTTCCCCTCTTGAAGTCTTATTTGTGTATATCCCACTGATTATTTAAATAAAATTTGTTATATCTTTTTACTTTGAAATCTGGTGTCGCTGTGCTTTGTGCCTGCCCTGGGACTTGGAGATGGAAGTTCTCTCACTCGCTCTCTGTAATTTTTTTGTTACCCTCCTTTCCTGCATAACATTACATAGTAGGTTATCGTCACTGTATGGCTGGTTGTTTAAGTGGTGTCCACAGAATATAATCGTCTTTAGATATTAATTGTCCAAATTTTGGAGTAGACATGACCTGTTGAAGGGAGACCTGACCTGTCCTATAGGTGTCTGATTAACTGGGGCCCAGGTCATGAAACAGGCAGACTGCTTTAACAGCTGCCTTGAGATTAGGGCTACACAATGAATCAAATTTCTTATCATGATTACAATTACGGATGCCACAATTATATAATCATTCAAAGGCACAATTACAGAAAAAAATAAAAATGTCCATATGCATTACTTGTTTAAGATGTGTGTGTATTTAAGATGTGTGTGTGAAAAAAAAATTTACATACATTTTTTTATTTAAAAAAGAAATCAAACCTATGTATAGTTTAAATTTAAGGATTAATGCTATGTAAAAGCAATAAAAGGTTTTCAGGAATAATGTTTTCAGTTTATTTTCATATAAAAAATCTAGCATGCAGTTGCTTCAAACAATCGTATAAAGCTATTCAAAACATCATCCAATGTAAATTGTGATAATCATAATTAATAATCGAAATTGCAATAATTCAAGGGAATAATCCACAATGATTTTTGTCAAAATCATGCAGCCCTATTTGAGATGTCACATATCTCATAAATAACATCATCTAGGTACTTTAACATTAGAGTCTCTTCAATGAACTACCAAACACTAAAATCATACCTTGCCTAGAATTTTTTTTTTTTTGATTGTTGTCAAGTTAGATAATGAAAAGAAGGAAGTTAAATGTTTACTGAAGTTTGGACTTCCAAACATTAGCTCACTTTCATCAGTCACTAATTGTAAATGAAATGATTACTGCTCATGAATTGGATGCCATCTGTTTGACAGAAACCTGGCTTAAGATTAGCCTTAACCATATTGGGTTCCAATAAAACGTGACGGGTTCTTCTCATTATCATAATCACACGCTAGATTTAGTTTTGTCACTTGGAGCTGATGTTGATAACAGCAGTCTTGCCACAGAGTGATGACATCTCAGTACACAAGGTCAGTTGCTCCACACTTGATACTTTTTTAAAACATTAAATGATTTATTTATTCAGGATTTTGGGTCACAATTATGTCAGTATAGCTGTTCATATGTTTCAGTGGCACTATCCGCTGGCACATGCCAATTGAAAGCCAAATGTTGTCAGATGACTGTGTTGAACATCATGTTGAACAACATGCATCTGTTTTCAGTGTTGAATTGTAAGTCAAGAACTGACTGTATAAGTAACTATATATGACACATTGAAAACTCAATATGAGATGATGAGAACATATTGCAAAAGAGAAAATAAAGAGCCCTAGGGTTTTCTAACAGTGATTTGGTCACCTTTGGTTTTCTCATGGAGGGCTTTAAGACATGAAGGCTTGCTTTTCTGTAAATGTGCAAATAAAAATGGACTTCTCTATGCCTTTATATAGAAAGCTGGGTAAATGTGTGTGTGTGTGTACTGACCGCTGTGCTGCGGCTGTAGCTGCGGCCTCCATGGCGAAGTGTCTCATTGCACTCTCTTCAAAGTACTTCTGCTCCCAGCATGTCATATCAGCTTCCAATCCCAGAATCCTTTCCTCTCTCTCCCTTAGCAGATCCAGTAGCGCAGGAGCACTGGACTCACGCACAGTGAGGGGAACTCCTAAACCAGCACGCTACACACACAGAGACAGACAGTGCTTATGAGTAATGTTTGGCTGGATAACTGCTCTCTAACATTTAGGTACGTTGCAGTTGACAAATCCCTTCCGTGGCAAACAGATAATGTGTTTGGGCATGTTAATGTACTATTACATAAACAGATGTACACCAACCTAAGCATGTCGCCGTTACGGAGCACATTGACCTGATAGCGTTAAACAGACTGGACCAAATAAGACACATGCACATCCAAAACCAGCATCAACCACTTACCCTGTTCCTGGAGCCCACCGCTCAAGTCAAGTCAAAACAAGCCTCAAAAAGTATTAGTGAAAATACGATTGGTTGTCCTAAGTGAATATAACTGGGTGTGGAAAAGTGATACCCTTTAGACGGACCACAGTGGTCGCCGACCTCTAAATTGTTTAAACAGGGACCAGATAAAAATTCACTTCATAATACTTTAACCCTATAAAGCCTACTGTATCCTATGTGATAAGCAAATCACATAAGGCCTATAAATTATCAATGTGATCAAAACGTTGCTGAAAAACCTGTTGTAGATAATCTACTACATTGCTTCTGCCCTCTGATTCAAATTGTGACATAACTTTTATATTGTTAGTAATATTTCAAAATGAACACTTAATGTATTAAAGCAACTTGATTATCATTGTGAGAAATGACATTGTGTTAAAATGTGAAGATTTATTTGTATAATCATTTTATTGCATTTAATTTTTTTTCTTTTCAATAATAAGGTTCAATAATAAAAAAATTGGTCTATTTAAAACAAAATTATTTTTTCTGGCTATTATTTAATGTGTCAGGCTTTACAGGGTTAATCCCACATTGAGCAAGCTTTTCAAAATACAGTGAAAAAATTTGCCAACTACTTGATTCTGAGCAAGCGATGTACACTTCAGGAAGCTTCATACATTCCACATGTGCATCACTCTTAAATTACCCGACCCCACTTACACTCGCTTGTGTAATTTTATAGATTTTCTTCAGCTCAAAAATTATGTAAAAGTGTCTACTGTAAAATGGTGCATAAAACAAATTCATATGGGAAAAAAACAATGTAAATAATAAATCAGCTCCATATTGAATTCCAAGTAATCAAAGGCAATTCCAATTCTTTCTGTCAATAGTGTTGCAATGTAAATAATGACGTACAACAATGAGTTAATGAGATGGTGGGAAGATAGCGAGGGAAGGGCATACAAAGTGAAAGTGGAACGCAGCCTTGTAGCTGCTGAAAATCTCCTCAATATTATTAATTTCACCCTATCTCAAGGACATGTCCTGAGAACCTATCAAGCTGCCAGTCGTTAAACCTCTTTTGGGAAAACCATAACTTGACCCCACTAAATTAGTAATAGTAGTACTACACAATAATATCAAATTGTATGTCTTAAATATTGTTGTGTTGTGAAAGACCTGGGTGTTAACTCATGTAAAGAGTTAAATAATTTTTTATGCTTTGTTAACAACTTCTCTCTCTCTTTATTCCTTATATGGCCTTCTAAGTCATGGGGCTTGATCCTATCCCAGTTTCTTAGGCCAGAGGCAGAGGAAAGCACCCTGGACAGATGGCCATCACAGGGCTCTCACACACACATATAAATCACACACAGACAATTTTGACTGTCCAATTCACCTAACCTGCATGTTTTTGGACTGTGAGGGAAACCGGAGAACATGGAGGATACCCATGCTGACACAGGGAGAACATGCAAACTCCACACAGAAAGAACGCCTTGCTCAGCCGGGGCTCGAACCAGGGACCTTCTTGCAGTGAGCAATAACCACTGAACCACCGTGTAATAGTTCTCACTTTAGATTAGGTCACGGAAAATGGTAAAGTGTCATTCATTAAGTGCTTTAAACCAACGTTTACTTGACATTAATTGCATTAGTATTAAGTGTTCCTTAAAAAAAGTACTTTATTACTGTATACTTATTATTAAGTGTTACCCAGCATTCTTCCACCTTAGACATATTGCTAAATTACAAAACATGTTATTCATGTTCTGAGGAAAAGGCTAGTTCCTGCGTTCAGCTAGTTCATAGGCTCTTTTGTATTTAACAGAACTTCAATCATACTGTAATCATTCACAATTCTTAAGGTTTTAAATATTAGCTACATTAATCAAATGCTCAAGATTATATCTAAAGGGGAAATTATATGCACAGAAACTACACTACTCTTTCTCCTTTTGCTTTCTTGTTTCTAGTAAAAGAAACTATAGGGCTGGGCGATTTGCTGATTTGACGTTTTTTAATTTCTTCTTTTTCAAGCGTTAAATCATCAAACTTTTATTTTGGTGAAAAAACATTAACTGTTAACAGGTTTCTCGCTTCTTATTACAAATCTGGTGAAATGGGTGGTGCACATTCCATACCAAATACAAACCCGATTCCAAAAAATTTGGGACACTGAACAAATTGTGAATAAAAAAGGAATAATTTACAAATCTCATAAACTTACATTTTATTCACAATAGAATATAGATAACATATCAAATGCCAAATATTGATTTCATGAGAGCTACACATTCCAAAAAAGTTGGGACAGGTAGCAGTAAGAGGCCGGAAAAGTTAAATGTACATATAAGGAACAGCTGGAGGACCAATTTGCAGCTTATTAGGTCAATTGGCAACATGATTGGGTATAAAAAGAGCCTCTCAGAGTGGCAGTGTCTCTCAGAAGTCAAGATGAGCAGAGGATCACCAATTCCCCCAATGCTGCGGCCAAACATACTGGAGCAATATCAGAAAGGAGTTTCTCAGAGAAAAACTGCAAAGAGTTTGAAGTTATCATCATCTACAGTGCATAATATCATCCAAAGATTCAGAGAATCTGGAACAATCTCTGTGCGTAAGGGTCAAGGCCGGAAAACCATACTGGATGCCCGTGATCTTCGGCCCTTAGACGGCACTGCATCACATACAGGAATGCTACTGTAATGGAAATCACAACATGGGCTCAGGAATACTTCCAGAAAACATTGTCGGTGAACACAATCCACCGTGCCATTCGCCGTTGCCGGCTAAAACTCTATAGGTCAAAAAAGAAGCCATATCTAAACATGATCCAGAAGCGCAGGCGTTTTCTCTGGGCCAAGGCTCATTTAAAATGGACTGTGGCAAAGTGGAAAACTGTTCTGTGGTCAGACCAATCAAAATCTGAAGTTCTTTTTGGAAAACTGGGACGCCATGTCATCCGGACTAAAGAGGACAAGGACAACCCAAGTTGTTCTCAGCGCTCAGTTCAGAAGCCTGCATCTCTGATGGGATGGGGTTCATGAGTGCGTGTGGCATGGGCAGCTTGCACATCTGGAAAGGCACCATCAATGCTGAAAGGTATATCCAAGTTCTAGAACAACATATGCTCCCATCCAGACGTCGTCTCTTTCAGGGAAGACCTTGCATTTTCCAACATGACAATGCCAGACCACATACTGCATCAATTACAACATCATGGCTGCGTAGAAGAAGGATCCGGGGACTGAAATGGCCAGCCTGCAGTCCAGATCTTTCACCCATAGAAAACATTTGAGCATCATAAAGAGGAAGATGCCACAAAGAAGACCTAAGACAGTTGAGCAACTAGAAGCCTGTATTAGACAAGAATGGGACAACATTCCTATTCCTAAACTTGAGCAACTTGTCTCCTCAGTCCCCAGACGTTTGCAGACTGTTAGAAAAAGAAGAGGGGATGCCACACAGTGGGAAACATGGCCTTGGCCCAACTTTTTGGAGATGTGTTGATGCCATGAAATTTAAAATTAACTTATTTTCCCCTTAAAATTCTACATTTTCTCAGTTTAAACATTTGATATGTCATCTATGTTGTATTCTAAATAAAATATTGAAATTTGAAACTTCCACATCATTGCATTCTGTTTTTATTCACAATTTGTACAGTGTCCCAATGTTTTAGGAATCGGGTTTGTACATGCCATAAGTGACCCAAACTCAGAGCAGAAACACAGAGATGTTTGGAGCAGCTGACCACATTATCCCAAACATTGTAATCTCTGTAATTAAATCCAAATTTTAATTCTCTGTACTTTGTCTTACTAACACTGAATAAAATAATAATTTAATAAATTCAATGAACATGACTTGGACATACTATGTAGTTAGCATGTGTAAATTCATTGCATTGCTGGAGGAAGATGAGCTTTTTGAAGTTTTTGTCATTTCCACAGTCAAGTCAAGTCACCTTTATTAATATAGCGCTTTATACAATAATTGTTTCAATCATTGTACTGTAATGAAGTTGTTTCAGTTCAATTCTCAGACCTGTTGTGTTCGCAATGACTCCAGTTCTCTCTCCAGGCGAGTTCGCAGACGTCGTTCCAGCTGCTCGCGTTTCTCACATGCGACCTGGAGTTGCGCTAGTGCCTGCTGCAACCTCTCCACCCGCTCCACATACTTCTGCTTTTTACTCAACTACAGCACACAGACAGACAGAAGAGAGATAACGATTTACTTTAGTGCATATTTCTGGTCTCTCTTTAATCTAAATTATTATAATATCCTTATTTAAGTATGCGGCCAGATTGTAAAGATAGTAAATAAAAGTTTAAGTGATCTAATGCTATACGGGCATGTCCAGTATAATATAACACACACTCTCTGTCTAGGGATAACAGTTTCACTTACTGTTGATTGGAGTGCTATCTAATTGGGTTAGCTGTTTAATTTTTAATTAGTCAAGCCTATTTATTTCTATAGCACTTTTCACAAGACAAAAAGTTTTCATTTCAAAGCAGATGCACACGCACCCGGCCTTCCACGTGATGTAAATGAAAACGTGATTCATCAGACCAGGCCACCTTCGTCCACTGCTCCATGGTACAGTTCTGATGCTCACGTGCCTACTGTTGGCGATTTTGGTGGTGGACAGGGATAACTGGGTAAATGTTGGCATTCGAGAGTAAAGAGTGTAGCATCTGAGATCCGTGCAGACAATAAAACTGACTGGAGCAAGACAGTGACTGGACTTTAAACCTTCAATGACACACAACTCTTCTCTGCATCATTGTAAGTTACCAAAACCACACATGAAACCAAGTGACACTCGCTAGATAAATGTATGTGCAACAGTGACTTTCTCGCACTGTCACAGATCAGTTGTCCAGTGCTAAATGGGTCATATGATGCTATTTTAAAAGTTCATTATTTTGTTTATTGGATGTACTAGAATAGATTAACATGCTTTAATGTTCAAAAAACACATTTTTCACATACTGTACATTATTGCAGCACCATTCCCAATCTGTCTAAAAAACACTGATTGAGTTACAGATTCTACAAAGACTCCTTCCGAAAAGCCCAGTGCTCTGATTGGCCAGCTATACCATTTTGTTTTAATTGGCCAAACACGGCTTCTCCTCCACCGGCTTCCCTGTGGTCTCTTCCTCTGCAGGCTTCCCCGTGGTCTCCTCCTCTGTCGGCTTAGCCGTGGATTCTTCCTCCACTGGCTCCTCTTTGGTCTCTTCCTCCGCCCATTCCCCCATGTACTGTTCTGCTTGGGTTCCTGGCCCACCTTCCCACCCACTGTTAATCATCATCATCATCATCTCCTACCATCATTAAAGTATTGTTTTTGTTTACGGCACCAGGAGGCACCCACTGAGAAAGGGAGTTAATATCCGTGGTTTTGTTGATGTATGTTCAAAGACTCTTGTTTTGACACAGTATTGGCTCTTCTGCATATTTCCTTCTCCATCCCTGTGTTTTGGACATTCCATTCCTGTGTTTCTGTGTTCTTCATCAACTGGATCATGTTTATTTTAATCTACTGCAAAGATCCTTGCCGCTGCTCTTCTCACACCTGTTGTTTAAAATATTGATTCAGGGTGTACAGACTCACCTCTTCCTCTAGTTTGACGACTTTGCTCTGAGCATTATTTAAAGCCTGCTCTAAGATGTCAATGTGTCGTTGCTGATCCTCATTGGCTGATCGGAGATTGGCTGCCTCCATCTCTAATTTTTCTAGATCTTTCAGGCTTTCTCTTCCTGAAGAAAAAAAATGACAAAATAAAAAAGTTGTTTCAGAAAACTTTTTTTTTTTACGTTTCAGTGTCATTTAGTACTATGGCACTGTGTTTAGCGTATTTAGTGTATAAAGATTGCTCTTCTTTGACTGTGGATTAAAAGTGACCTGTGAACTACACTCACCTAAAGGATTATTAGGAACACCATACTAATACTGTGTTTGACCCCCTTTCGTCTTCAGAACTGCCTTAATTCTACGTGGCATTGATTCAACAAGGTGCTGAAAGCATTCTTTAGAAATGTTGGCCCATATTGATAGGATAGCATCTTGCAGTTGATGGAGATTTGTGGGATGCACATCCAGGGCACGAAGCTCCCGTTCCACCACATCCCAAAGATGCTCTATTGGGTTGAGATCTGGTGACTGTGGGGGCCATTTTAGTACAGTGAACTCATTGTCATGTTCAAGAAACCAATTTGAAATGATTCGAGCTTTGTGACATGGTGCATTATCCTGCTGGAAGTAGCCATCAGAGAATGGGTACATGGTGGTCATAAAGGGATGGACATGGTCAGAAACAATGTTCAGGTAGGCTGTGGCATTTAAACGATGCCCAATTGGCACTAAGGGGCCTAAAGTGTGCCAAGAAAACATCCCCCACACCATTACACCACCACCACCAGCCTGCACAGTGGTAACAAGGCATGATGGATCCATGTTCTCATTCTGTTTACGCCAAATTCTGACTCCACCATCTGAATGTCTCAACAGAAATCGAGACTCGTCAGACCAGGCAACATTTTTCTTCAACTGTCCAATTTTGGTGAGCTTGTGCAAATTGTAGCCTCTTTTTCCTATTTGTAGTGGAGATGAGTGGTACCCGGTGGGGTCTTCTGCTGTTGTAGCCCATCCGCCTCAAGGTTGTGCGTGTTGTGGCTTCACAAATGCTTTGCTGCATACTTCGGTTGTAACGAGTGGTTATTTCAGTCAAAGTTGCTCTTCTATCAGCTTGAATCAGTCAGCCCATTCTCCTCTGACCTCTAGCATCAACAAGGCATTTTCGCCCACAGGACTGCCGCATACTGGATGTTTTTCCCTTTTCACACCATTCTTTGTAAACCCTAGAAATGGTTGTGCGTGAAAATCCCAGTAACTGAGCAGATTGTGAAATACTCAGACCGGCCCGTCTGGCACCAACAACCATGCCACGCTCAAAATTGCTTAAATCACCTTTCTTTCCCATTCTGACATTCAGTTTGGAGTTCAGGAGATTGTCTTGACCAGGACCACACCCCTAAATGCATTGAAGCAACTGCCATGTGATTGGTTGATTAGATAATTGCATTAATGAGAAATTGAACAGGTGTTCCTAATAATCCTTTAGGTGAGTGTATGTCATCTGTTGTTAAAAACATAAATGGCAGATTACTTGAGTTGTTACTTTTTCCGTTGCCTATTACACAAAGCCTGTTTTAGTGGATACCCACGTAAGTTAAGTTTGAGCAAAAACCTTTTTTGGGGGAGGGTTTTAAGTGGTGTTCTTCTTAACCAAAATAAAACCTGCTCCGACCACAAACCAAAAAAGAAGTAGAGAAACCACAGAAAAGAAACCACTCCCCCTGTATCTCTTTCTCCAAATTAAAGCAGTTCACATTCAAATAATTTTTTTTGCTGCTAATTATTTCTAATATTGAACACAATATTTATTAGATATACTGTATTATACACTGTATTATATCAATACAAACTTCTGAATATAGATTTAGAATTTAGAATACGTTTTTTATCATCATAGTCACGATGTTGCCCATCACAGTACAGGCACGGTATAGGCATCAGAAGTTTGTGTGTGACGGAGAGATTCCTGCTGCTGTTTTGACTCCTTTACACATTTTATAAGCTCATCACTGTTCAAAATATCATCATAGCCCAGCACACAGCATTGTTTTGGATGTTCGGATGTTTGGAAGTTTCATCTTGAATATACATTAAAAAAAAAACAATCATCATATCCCTATGCCTTTAGGTTCGATATCTTTAGGTTCGGTGTATAAAATGCCAGTGTGAATGTTAAGTGGACAAGGACAAAATGTTTTTTTTTGTTCCAGACCAAACTTTTCAAGCGAGCTGAAACACACCCCTAAAGGGTTAGTTCACCCAAAAAGGAAAATTCTGTCATTTATTACTCACCCCTCATGTTGTTCCAAACCCATAAATACTTCATTCATCAACACAAATTAAGATATTTTTTATGAAATCCGAGAGGTTTCTGAACCATCCATAGGCAGCAACGTCATTCCAACTTTCAAGGCCAGAAAGGCAGTAAAGACATAATTAAAATAGTCCATGTGACTCCAGTGGTTCAACCTTTCTGAGCTTCAGATTTCATCAAAAAATATCTTAATTTGTGTTCCGAAGTTGAACACAAATGGTTTGGTTGTTTGGTTTGGAACGACATGAGGGCGAGTAATTAATGACAGAATTTTCCTTTTTGGGTGAACATCCTTTTTATGAAACTAGAGTTAATAATAAACTCTGAATCAAACACTGAGATGTCAAAGAAAGTTTATTGAAAACCAGGCTGGAATTATATGGTTATGCCAACTCTCAACCTACTCTGAAACTCAACAAGCTTTGTGTAACAGGCCACGGTTGTGCTTTAGCATTGCTCTACTGTGTGGAAATCGGATAGATTGAGGTACACCTATGCTTGCCTGTGATCAAACCTAAAATTTTCTGCCAAATCCAATTCTGACCCTCTTAAAATATTATAAAATTGACCCTCTAAAATTGCATTAGTGAATCAGAGGCAAGAACAGTTATTTTTTTCCCAGAGAGAGAGAGACACAGAGAGAGAGAGAGAGAGAGAGAGAGAGAGAGAGAGAGAGAGAGCGAGAGAGAGAGAGAGAGAGAGATTTGAGTGCAAGCAAGGAAGTGGTACAGGAAGTTAAGGGAGGAAGGCAAGAATTAATTTGGGATGAGCAGCTAGACAGATATTTTGAACAACAAACAGACTAAAAAGCATTTTTTGTGTAACGCAGTAAAAAAGCAGTAAAATCTCACTCTGTGCAAGATACAAGTGTCTGTCATCTTGTCCCTCCAGCTCCTGACTGGCTAGTTGGCTAGTTGCTGTTTCCAAACGCTCTTAAAAACACATATGAAGAAAGCATTATTTCCCACATGACACAATAACAGCTAAGATAAACTAAATAAACAAGCAAATAAATAAAATACTTACAAAGTTCAGCAATTTTGAATTAAACTCTGGTTCTAATCAAACCATGAGCACTCTCACCTCTCAAGTCTCTGTTAAAATCATGAAGACGCCTGATCTCTGCTTCTAGTTTATTCCTCATGTTTTTTTCCAAAGCATCCCGTTTGGATGTGCTCTTCACTAAACTCTCATGTGCCTCTGACAGGCGCACAATCTCCACCTCCATCTGCAAATACAGCACAAAATCCCATTAATGCTGCAACATAATGTCAATGTCCTCCTGTCAGTGTGCTGTATTAAAATCACACTGGACAGTGTATCCCAAAAAATGTTCATCACCACAGTTCATTTCTGCCAAGTTCCAATTAAGTTGTAAGATAGATAAACAGACAAACAGAAAGACAGACAGACAGATAAGTACCCGCTCTAGTTTGCTGGCCTTCTCATTTTGTTTGTGAAGTTCTTGTCTAAGGCTTTGATTTTCTTCTTTTAGGATCTCCAGCATCTGCTTGGCATGGCTTACCATGGCATATGTTTCCCCTGGGAAAGGCTGTCCAAAAAGGGCCACACAAGAAGACAGTCCCTGGGTCTCAGATCCAGTCTGAGCTAGAGGAAATCCCAGGGACTGAGACAGAGATATAGCCTGATATTGTTGCTGAGAAGTCTGTGAGGGCAGGATACAAGTCTCAGAAGCCATGGGACTGGTCTGTGTTTGCTGCTGTGATGAAGACAAATGGCACTGTCTAAAATACAGAAAGATAGTGAGTAAAAAGTGAGAAAGAGAATATGTTAACATCTGTTATCAAAAGTAATGCTTATAGATAAAGTGTGTACATTTTTCAGTGTTAAAACAGTTTATCATATACAAGTTAAATAGATGAGAGTTAGTTTAATGCAGAAACAACTATTAGTACATCACTGATATTCTGGCTTAAATTATAAACACTGAGCCACCTTAAAAACATTGCTTGTTTGACATTTACATTTACGCATTTGGCAGACACTTTTATCCAAAGCAACTTACATTGCATTCAAAGTACACATTTTTTCATTTTTGTCAGTTCTTGCTTTCCCTGGGAATCAAACCCATGACCTTGGCATTGCTAGCGCCACGCTCTTATTGTTTGAGCTACAGGAAAGTGATCGAACATGTCAGTGTCTGGCTCAGCCAATGATTACCTGTAATAATCTAAAAATAATAATTTTTGCAGTTCCAATTGGCGCTGCTAGTGGAGTAGAAATGACACAATTCACCTTAAATGTCTGTTACAATTACCTTGCTATATTTCTAAGTGGCATCGTCTCCAACATGGCTGCTGTCAAGGTATCACTGTAGAAGTGTCCCTGTTCCAGAGATTCTGAGTTGGAGTGTAATGTGGGCGAAAACATAGTCTGTACCTTAAATTTAAAAGGATATTCTGGGGGAGGACCTCTTTGATCCAGAGTCCATTGTGGTACGGGTAAGGGTGGTGGGGGAAGTTGTAGGTTACTCATGGAGGTCCTACTAGTTGGTGAGAGGGAATCTGCTTTATTATCAGCCCCACAAGGAATAGTGTCTCGTGAGCAAGGTGAATTGCAAGTTCCCACAGTTTGCTTAGCTCCAGTGCATTCTAGACTGAGTTGCATGATCCTTTCACTGAGTGAGCGAACATGACCCTGTTTCAACTCTGACAGACCTTCATCAAGAGATGTACCACCAGTGCCCCCTTGCTGGGCCCATGCTTGACCCTCCACAAGGGCCTTCACAGGAACTGCTGAGAGAGAAGTGGAAGAGGACGAAAGAGAAGGAGGGGAAGAGATTGAGTGTGTGTTAGAAAGTGATTGCAGATGGGAATGTGAGCTTGCAGGACTGTCAGACATTGTTGAAGACTGTATCTGCTGAACCTGATTGTGTTGGTGCTGACTTTGGTGTGCATGGTGCTCCTTGTGAAAGACATGGTTCTGATTTTGTTGAAGATTGTTTGAAAGGTTGTCTGGATTTTGGACACTCTGCTGGTTGTGGCCAGGGATTTGGGCCTGAGGGTCCATCAGTTTTTGCTGTCCTCTGTACAGCTGAGACTGGATTTTAGCCTCCTCATAAGAGGGAAGTTCTAAGGTGTCAAATCCGGACAAAGTCTGGGTTGCTTGGACTGCTTTACCTGTACCCAGGCTCACTCCACCAGTCTTTTCCATGGAGCTGCTGTCCACTTGATGCTCCTGACCTTGAGGTTCCTGTCGTGATTGAAACTGCAAGGGCATAAGTTGATATGAATGGGCTACCTGACCCTCCTTTTCAAGGAGTAGGTTCTCTGTAGATGTGAGGATGCTTAGCATCTGAGAACCGTCATTTTCTACCCCTCCTCCAATTCCACTTGTTCCGTATCGCAGATGTTCTTGCATAAGCCTGTGAAGTACAGTTCCAGATGCACTCTCCTCAGAACTGTGCATGTCTGCTGCTGCACAGGTGGGCAAAATGTAGCACGGATAAGTACCGATGAATTGGATGATTTTATCTGCAAAAGGAAAAGGAGAAAATAATTATTCCAATACTGCTACAAAAAGAAAATCAAGAATGATGACAAATATATTTATATATTATGCTTACAGACCCCGGCGCTTAAAGAAGATTAAAGAAAATAGTCCAACGCCGTGGTACAACGAGCACACCCGGGCCCTTAAAACAGCAGCCAGAAAAATGGAGCGCAGCTGGAAGAAAACAAAACTAGAGGTTTTTCGTAATTCATGGAAAGAGAGCATGATGGCATACAGAAAGGCCGTAAAAACAGCTAGATCTGCTTATTTCTCGACTCTCTTAGAAGAAAACAAACACAACCCTAGGTATTTATTTGATACAGTGGCTAAGTTAACCAAAAATAAAGCTTCTACTTCTGATGGTTGTAAACAGCACAGCAGTAATGACTTTATGAACTTCTTTACGTGTAAGATCGATAATATTAGGAAGAAAATTATAACCATGCAGCCGTCTACTACAGTGTCACATGAGACAGAGCATTGTTGTGTCACTGAGAAAAAATTACATTCATTCACTGCTATAGGAGAGGAAGAATTGGCTAAACTCGTTAAATCATCTAAATCAACAACATGTATGCTCAACCCTATACCGACTAGGCTATTAAAAGAGATGCTACCAGAGGTCATAGATCCTCTTCTTAATATTATTAATTCATCCTTGTCATTAGGATATGTACTGAAAACTTTTAAGTTGGCTATTATCAAACCTCAATTTGATAATAAATAAATAAATAAATTCTCAAATCTACCCTTTCTGTCAAAAATACTGGAAAAGGCAGTGTCTTCACATTTATGTTCCTTTTTAGAAAGAAATGGTATCTGTGAGGATTTCCAGTCAGGATTTAGACCGTATCATAGTACTGAGACTGCTCTCATCAGAGTTACAAATGATTTACTCTTATCATCCAATCGTGGTTGTATCTCTCTATTAGTGTTACTCGATCTTAGCGCTTCATTTGGTACTATCGACCACAACATTCTTTTGAATAGACTCGAAAATTATGTTGGCATTAGTGGAACTGCATTGGCATGGTTTAAATCATACTTATCTGACTGTTATCAGTTTGTAGCAGTAAATGAAGAGATGTCACACCGATCACAAGTTCAGTATGGAGTACTGCAGGGCTCAGTGCTAGGACCGTTGCTCTTCACCCTGTACATGCTACCACTGGGAGATATCATTAGGAAGCATGTTATGCTTCCTAATTTTTCTTTGTTATTGCTGACGATACTCAGCTCTATATTTCTTCATGCCCTGACGAAACTTACCAATTCACAAGATTAACGGAATGCATAGCTGATATAAAACATTGGATGTCTAGTCATTTCCTGCAACTTAATTCAGAAAAAAAATAATTTTTAATTATTGAACAAAAAAACTCTGCAAGTAGTAACCTAGAATACTGTCTAACACTCGATACCTGATACTTGATACCAATCTTTCATTTGAAAGCCATGTTTCTAGCATCTTTAAAACTGCATTCTACCATCTTAAAAATATATCTAAATTACGGCACATCCTTTCAATGCAAAATGCTGAACAGTTAATTCACGCGTTCATGACCTCAAGGCTAGATTATTGTAATGCTTTACTGGGTGGTTGCCCTGCTCGCTTAATAAACATACTCCAGCTGGTCCAAAACGCAGCAGCTCGAGCTCTTACTAGAACCAGGAAGTATGACCATATTAGCCCAGTTCTGTCAACACTGCACTGGCTCCCTATTAAACATTGTATAAATTTTAAAATCTTGCTTATTACTTACAAAGCACTAAATGGTTTAGCTCCCCAGTACTTGAGTGAACTCTTAACACATTATACTCCATCACGACTATTGCGGTCTCAAAACTCTGGCCAGCTGATAATCCCTAGAATATCAAAATCAACTGCAGGTGGTCGATCCTTTTCCTATTTAGTGCCTACACTCTGGAACAGTCTTCCTAGCATTGTTCGGGAAGCAGACACACTCTGTCAGTTTAAATCTAGACTAAAAACGCATCTCTTTACAATGCATACACATAGAACATTATCAATTTCTATTATTCAAATCAGTAAATGATTGTTAGGCTGCATTAACTAGGTCAGCCGGAACCGGGAACACTTCCCATAACACCTGATGTACTCATTACATCATAAGAAGAATGGCATCTACGCTAATGTTAGTCTCTCTGTTTATCCCGAGGTTTACTGCAGTCAGCCGGATTCGGGCCGTATCCAGATCAGATGGTGGACCTGCGCCTGGACATGACCAATGCATCCCTGAAATGTCTGCAGAGAGCGTGTCAAATAAACTCCCCCCGTAAATGGCGCATTAACACGACATCCTCATGAAACCCATCTCCGGCGTGACGATTCCAATCCAATCTTACGAATATCTGTTTACCTAATATGCCTTAAGACCTGCAATGTTGCCAGAATTATAATCATACACTGTTTGTTCGTCGGCCAGAGAACTGGCCCCCCCGACTGAGCCTGGTTTCTCCCAAGGTTTTTTTCTCCATTCTGACCCTGAAGGAGTTTTGGTTCCTTGCCACCATTGCCTCTGGCTTTTGGCTTGCTCAGTTGGGGACACCTAAATATCATCTATATTGCCGATCTGCCCACATTGACACTATATGATACTTGAAATTAGCTGGATAACATCAGCGTTTCACCAGAACGGCTGTACAAATTCTGTTGCATTATTTTCCTGTTAACAATGTGAAGCTGCTTTGAAACAATTGGACTTCTTAAAAGCACTATATAAATAAAGGTGACTTGACTTGACTTAACTTACAGACCCTGTAGACCCTGGCAATTAGGCTATAGTTTTGCATGTTTTTTTTTTTGTTTGCTTTTTCAATTACCTTGGATCCTGAGAGTCTCTGAAAACTCCCCACCAGATAAAGGGGTTTAAGTGATTAATTATCAGTATCTAACCTGACGAAAAGGTATTTATTCAGTGTTATCCACATTATATTTCATCTGCAGCAGCATTGTGAACTTTTGCAATGATACCTTTGGCCATTACCTTTTAAATGCATTATTATATTAAAATTAAAAAGACGACTGGCAGATCAATGTGCTACAACATTTCTCTCTGAAATGGTAGGAAATTAAATTAGATTGAATGTGGAGGATTTTAGCTGTGACAAGATGATTGACAGGGCAGTTTTGTGTGACAGGATGCACGTAACTAAGCGACAGAGCTGTCCGTAAAAGATGACGAAGTAGTATGTCCCAAAGCTTGTCAACTCTTCTGCTACACACTCAAAAGTATGTACTTTTTCTTTATAAAAAGAGTACATACTTTTAGGGCGTTGTATAAGTAGGCGAATCAGGACGCAGCAATACTCTGGATAGAATTTGTATGGTCCGCCATGTGTTTGTTATCTTTCATGTAAGGTATTCAAACAAGAAAAAAAAAAAACTTTCAAATAAGAGCCTACTCTATAATAAAAGTTACGCCTTTTCAACATGTTTATTTAATATTAATACTTTTACTTAATTCAGAATAAAAGCCTGGACTATTTCTAATTCCATGAGAATAAGGACAATAACAATAAGGACAGAGGAACAAAATCTTTTGAAATAACTTTCAGAACAATTTTTTGTTTTTTTGTTTTTTCAGATGATGAAGGATAAAAACATTGACACACAAACAGATTCGACTTTAAAGAGCTTAAGTATTTAAAGCGACATAACTGCATGGCCTGATTGTAATAAACAGATCGTTATAGTTTTTGTTGTGAACAGGTCTAAAAACAATCCAACATAAAAAAAAATAAAAAAATAAAAAAATAAAACAAATCCATGTATATATGATGTAATATTATGTATACAAATAATGTGTGCTCATGTAAAAGACTGACATAGATTTGAAAACACTGTGCAAATTTCAGGTAGCCTAAAATGTGCTTTATATAGTAACATATAATGATAATAAAACCAGTTAATTTATATTTATTTTAATTTGGGTCAGATCAGATAGAAATACATCTGCACATTTATCACAGCAGCTATGGTATCTAAAAAAGCTAACACATTTTATAAATAATTAACAACAAGACAACACATGCGAAATGACAGGAGGAGTGAGGAGGGAAACATACCCCAGAAACCCAAAATAGAAGCACTAGATGAACTTCAGCATTACGCAGCCAGCTACAGCCCCACCGCAGTCCACATTACAGACAGGCTGCATGAAACATTTAGAAGAATACTCAATTCATGAATACAGTCCATGCAGTCAGACCTTAAAAAAAGTTAAAAAGCTCACTTTACTAAGTAATCCAAGATTCAAAATTCAATAAACATTATTAATAAATAAATCCTAGCGTTTGGCACATGCAGATATCTTAACTCCTTCTGAGAGCTGGTAAACATGAGTCACGCATCACGTTACACTGATCACATCATCCGCTACATTGAATTCACGGAAACTTTGAAAAACAAGGCAGAGAAGTTAACAGATTCATGTTGTCACATTTACCCAGCGAGAGATCTTGACACGGATAACTCAATCTGTCAACGGGGAAGACTTTTTGTAAGTTGTGACTCTCTGGACCTGACTGAAGCGCTGCTGCTGAACACATTTGACTGACTTGCAACAATCATGCCCATTCACTGTGGTATGGCAAGAATGTGTGTGTGTGTGTGTGTGTGTGTGTGTGTGTGTGGCCAACATGTGTTCCTGGGTCCTAGCGCCAGTTAACAATGTAAGCGCGTGCACATGAATATTTTTACTCGACTTTCCAGTTTGTAACCCCATACTCTGTTAATTACCCGTTTATCTTCTTTTTTTTATAGAGCAATTGTATATATATATATAATAAAATTAAAAAAATACATTTTAATAAAAAAAAAATTTCCCTCGTCTATATACGTTTATGCTGTGTTTTTGGTGAAAAATCTGGAGGAAATACAGTTTTAGAAGAAGAAAAAAAGTGTAATTACCATATACATCCAGCAGAGGTCCATTAATATTTCTGGATGTGGCTAGGTTACCATTGTGCTGAAAAGTGAAGACCAAGAAACATGATATGCTATTTATATTTATTTAATATATGATATTTATTTAAAAGCAGTAACTGTTTTGCAGTGATGTCTGTTAACTAATTTTAGTTATATATTACATATTACTATTTGTGTAGTAATATGTTTTTGTAGTCTTTGTATGTCTTTGAGTAAAACATCCTTGAGTAATTTAAGGCAATCGTTTTCCTCATGATTTTGAAGTACACTCAACTAATTACATTTTACAGTGTAAATATATTGTCACATTTTTCAATATTTCATTTTTATTGTTCATTGACTACTATTAATACGCCATAAATGGGTTTATCTCCCCAAAAGTGTAAACACTGAGCCTTCAAGACACCAAGAAAACATTGAGAGCGGTCAGCTCAGATGTAATTTGCATATACACTCACCTAAAGGATTATTAGGAACACCTGTTCAATTTCTCATTAATGCAATTATCTAATCAACCAATCACATGGCAGTCGCTTCAATGCATTTAGGGGTGTGGTCCTGGTCAAGACAGTCTCCTGAACTCCAAACTGAACCAACCTTGAGGCGGATGGGCTACAACAGCAGAAGACCCCACCGGGTACCACTCATCTCCACTACAAATAGGAAAAAGAGGCTACAATTTGCACGAGCTCACCAAAATTGGACAGTTGAAGACTGGAAAAATGTTGCGTGGTCTCGATTTCTGTTGAGACATTCAGATAGAGTCGGAATTGGCGTAAACAGAATGAGAACATGGATCCATCATGCCTTGTTACCACTGTGCAGGCTGGTGGTGGTGGTGTAATGGTGTGGGGGATGTTTTCTTGGCACACTTTAGTCCCCTTAGTGCCAATTGGGCATCATTTAAATGCCACGGCCTACCTGAGCATTGTTTCTGACCATGTCCATCCCTTTATGACCACCATGTACCCATTCTCTGATGGCTACTTCCAGCAGGATAATGCACCATGTCACAAAGCTCGAATCATTTCAAATTGGTTTCTTGAACATGACAATGAGTTCACTGTACTAAAATGGCCCCCACAGTCACCAGATCTCAACCCAATAGAGCATCTTTGGGATGTGGTGGAACGGGAGCTTCGTGCCCTGGATGTGCATCCCACAAATCTCCATCAACTGCAAGATGCTATCCTATCAATATGGGCCAACATTTCTAAAGAATGCTTTCAGCACCTTGTTGAATCAATGTCACGTAGAATTAAGGCAGTTCTGAAGGCGAAAGGGGGTTAAACACGGTATTAGTATGGTGTTCCTAATAATCCTTTAGGTGAGTGTATATCGTTATTTGCACTCTGCCTACATTTTAGTATTTACAGTGGGTATAAAAAGACTTAAAACTCCTGTTAAAATTGAAGCTTTTTGAAAGATAAAAAAATCATGTCAGGTCTTCAATGTAATATTGAAACCAACAAAATTCATGCAACAAATAAATAGAAGCTTTTAAGTGCATAAGATGTGCCATGAAACACTGTGAATGCAATCAACAAGTGGAGACAATGGGGCACCACAATAACGTTAAAACAGAACAAGGCACCTATCAAAATTGATTTAAAAATGTACCAATGAGGCTGCCAAGAGACTTAGAGGAGCTGCAGGAATGTTGGGCAAGTATGCATGTGACAACAATATTCTGTATTTTTCGTGTCTAGGCTACTGGGTAGGGTGGCCAAACAAAAGCCATTACTCAAAAACATACGCCCACCTAAATTTAGCCAAAACCATGTGGTCTGATGAAACTAAATTGAAGTCGTAATTTTAAATGGTACATTTGGCACAAAAACAAGACTGCTCATCACCCAAAACGTCACCATTACCATGTTGAATCATGAGTCATGGCATTTGGTGTTGTGTTTGTTTCATGTTCTTGTTCTCATGTCTCTTATTTTGTAATTTGGCATAATCATGTTTCCTGCTTCCTGTTTATCATATGCTTCTTCTTCTTCTAGGATTTATTGGCAGTTGGCAAACAATATATTGGTGCATTTCCGCCACCAACTGGTATGGAGTGTGGACCACAATGTCAACTATATATATATATATATACATTGATTAAAAAAAATCTATATCCTCTTACTTAAATTAGTTTCGCTAAAATTATTTTAACAATAAATAACAAATATCTTTTGACTCTTTTCACAGAAGATCATTTTTCATCGCTCCCAAATGTTGGACCAAACGTATTTTTATATTTCTGACAATATATCATATTTTCTACTCTGTCTCTCTACCCACATAAATCACATTTCCCTGTGTTATATTTACCTATTTTGAACTGTGTTCCATGTATGTTTGTCATATGCTTCCCATGCTCCTCTTGTTATCCTGCCATGTGCTCCCCTTGTGAATGTGTCATGTTCTGATTGTTTGTTTTGGTCATGTGTTTCTCAGTTCTGTTTTTTTCAGTTGTCATTGGTTCATTGTTTGATTATTTACAGGTAGTCCTTGTTAGTCATTACCCACATAGAAGGGGACGTTCTCATGACCTTGCACAACATTCTAAAAGTTCCCAAACCTTTATAGAACATTAGGGATGTACCCAAAACGTCTTCTTTTGGTTATGAAATTGCTGCAGTTAAAGGTTCCTTATATGACTTTAGGAAGATGTTCCATTTTGGTTATTTTATAGTCACATAGCAACATTACAAAGAGGACATTTGGGACGTTAACAGAACGTTCCCACATGGTCCTCTGTTGGTCATATAATAACGTTCCTTATATGCTTGCTTGCTTGTTAGCTAATGTGGCTAAAGTTACCTGAATTGTAAAGTTATTCTGATTTGTACAGGCTGTGAGCATTTTTGGGCTAAAAATAACAAGCTCTGGTCTCTGTGAATACAGTAAGAGACAATGGTAACTTTAACCACTTTAGCACATTCAGAAAGGGTGATTTGTAATTGGCATTATGAAGTGCGGTACTTGCATGTCCTGGATATGAAGTTGGATCAGGAAGAGTTGGTATTTTACTGACCCTCATTTGCAAAGCAGTCCATGTGTACAATGATTCACACAAACATGTTCTGAAAACATTCAGTAAATATGATGGAAGGACCTTTTTTGAACTGTCCAAGAACAACTGGAAAAAGTGGCGGATTAGCTTGCATTCTTAAAAGCTACTTATCCTGCCGGACTTTAAAATCTGAGATTTTCTCCAATTTTGAGGTACTGTTATTTAAACTGAAAAGGGACAAAATGTAGCGATTACTGTTATATATATTTTTACACAGTTTGATAGAATTTTGATTGTTGGTGATTTTAATATTCATGTCTGCTGTGATACAAATCCACTGGCTAAAGAGTTTATCAGTCTTATTGACTTGTTTGACTTAATCCAAATGGTTACGGGGCCTATACACTTAGTCGGTCATACGCTTGAGCTTATTTTGACATATGGTGTCACTATTTATGACCTTGAAATCTGTGATCTAAGTTTTTCGGATCACAAACCTGTGATGTTCATCTGTTCTATTTCAGATCAGGTTGTTAAAGACAAGAAGCCTATTATTTGGTTGCGTATGTTTAGCTCTACTTTTAATGAGTATTTTGCATCCCACATTTGCGAGTCTAGTAAACTGGTTTCTTTTGACTGTCCCTCAAAAAATCTGGATGCTGAACAGCAACTTGTGTTATTTAATTCTACCTGTACTGAAATTTTAGACTCTATTGCTCCATTTCGGAGAAAGCAACTTAAACCTAAGGCAGAACCATGGATAAATAATGATACACGGGCCCTGAGACAAGTATGAACGCGCAGAACATAAATGGAAAAAAGATAAGTTGCATGTGTCATTAGAGATATTACGTACTTCATTGACTAATTATCAAAGGGCTGTGAAGGAGGCTAAATCAAAGTATTTGACATTATAGCTATAAATGATCAAAGACCTAAGATTCTTTTTTCAACAATTAACTCCTTATAAATCCTTCTAGTGATCTGCACTTTGATGATCCAGCCACTGTGTGTGAACGCTTTTTAAGATACTTTACAAACAAAATACGTGACATTAGACAGCTTATTGTCCCCATAAACTATGATCCCCCTTTCTTCAGGTTTGTACTTCACCTTTAATGCATTTGAAACTATATTGCTAACCTCTCTTCAGGAAATGGTTATGAAGTTCAAATTAGCTACATCTGTATCTGACATTATCCCAGCACAGTGTTTTATTCAGGCTTATTCAGGCTTTTGATATGGTCGATCATGACATTCTTATTTCTCGTCTTGAACATTGTGTGGGTATTCAAGGTCAGGCTTTGAACAGGTTCAAAACTTATTTCAACAATAGATCTTTTTCTGTCTATATAAATGGATATTTATCCTCAAAATCACGCCTGACCTGCGGGGTTCCCCAAGGATCTATCCTTGCCCCCATTTTGTATATGCTCCCTTTGGGTTAAGTTTTTAAAAAACATGGAGTATCATTTCACTGTTATGCAGACGACACTCAGATACATGTGCCCATTAAGCATAATGACAATTCTGATCTATGTGCTTTAACTGCTTGTTTGTCAGACATTAAGGCATGGATGTCCAATAATTTCTTAAACCCCAACGAGAGTAAGACTGAGGCAATTGTGTTTGGACCATTAGCTGTCTCTGGCAGCTTAAATCAAGTGTTGGGCAGTTTAGCTGCTTATGTAAAGCCATCTGTTAAAAACTTGGATGTCGTCTTTGACTCTGCCCTGTCATTTGATAAGCAGATTAATGCAGTAGTCAAATCATGCTTTTTCCAGCTGCAACTATAGCTAAAGTTAAAAACGTATAAACTCCTGCTGAGTTTGAGAGACTAATTCATGCATTTATATGTTCTCGTTTAGACTATTGTAATTCAATATATATAGGTATTAGTCAGTCCTATATTAACCGCTTGCAAATAGTCCAAAATGCAGCTGCGAGACTTCTCACGGGCACACACAAATATGAGCACATTAACCCCGTCTTACTCTCTCGGTTGTCGGTGTGCTTTAAAATAGAGTTTAAAATTTTACTTTTTGAGGCTATAAATGGGCTGGCACCTTCCTATCTTTCTGAGCTGGTGACTATTAATATATCTGCTAGATGTTTATGGTCATCAAATCAAAAGCTACTGAAGTTTCCTAGATCGTGTCTAAAAAGAAGAGAAATGGCTTTTGCCATAATCGGCCTCAAACTGTGGAATAGCCTACCGCTATCTATTAGATTAATATCTACAGAATTCTTATTTAAAATAAAACTTAAAACTTACCTTTTAGAGAAGGCTTATAATACGTGAATCAATATGAGCTTGCTGTATGTAAATGTGTCTTTGTATGTCATTTTATTATCTTGACTGTTGTTTTATTATATTGTTTTTATAACTTTTTGTACAGCAAAATGGGCAGCGACTGTTGTTGTATTGTGCTATATAAATAAACTAAACTAAACTATAAACTAAACCTAAATAGGACTAAAAAACAACATTCTAGGTTGGTCCCCTAAAGGTCCTGCAAACGTTATGGGAATGTAGTATAGAAACCTAGAGGGAACGTCCTATAGTAATGGTCCCCAGAACATTCCCAGAACGTCCTGAATGTTCCCTGAAGGTCCGCCAAATAACATCCCGCAAACCTTTAAAGAACTCCACATCATGACCATCTCAGAACATTGTGGGAACGTTACTAGTTGACATCCTTGACACCAGCAGAAATGTTCTGAGAACGTTCTGGGAACATCAAATTTCCAAATAAAATATGATCCCCTAAACGTTCAGCGAATGTCCTGAATGTTCCATGAAGATCCGCCAAATAATGTCCCCCAACCCTTTGAAAACTCCACATTGTGACCATCTCGGAATGCTCTGGGAACATTACTAGGTGAAGTCTGCTCCTGTCTGCCTTGTTGTTGGGTGTTTGCATCTGTTAGCTCCGTACAGCTTCGCTTTTGAATCTCTATTGAATATAATTCCTTGTTGTTTATACCTTCCTCAAAAACATATATTGTCTACTACTGCCCATCACATTAAATCTGACATTGTTAGCTTTTAATCGAAATCACTATCACAACGTGTTAGCATTTTGCTAGCCTGTTAGCCTGCCTTCCGGGTCTCCTGTTTCTCTCTTGCGCGCCTTTTTCGAGTTTGTCAAACTGTGGTGAGTTGGATTAGTCAGAAGAGTCCATCAAACAACTGTGGTGAGTTGGATTAGTCAACAAACTCATTATGATGATTAATTATGCCATGTCATCTCCGTTATTGTCACTTGCACTGCTTGTTACAAGATTAATAGAAATAGGATACCTTCTATATATATATATATTATATATATATAGATATGGCTTCTGTAGAATTATGATGTAGTAAAGAAAAAAAAGGGAAATATTAATAAAATTATTCATAACTCATTATGATGATTAATTATGAATATGTTGTTATCAGTGTATAAAGAGTATAATGTGCAAACAGGTTTATGACAGGTTGTTACACACCGAGAACAGAGAAAGTGCAGTGCAATGTCAGGAGCTATGTTGTCTGCGGAAGCTATATGCCCCTGAGTAGGAGTCTGATCCCAAGGCAAACAGGTCTCTCAGTGGTGGCCATCAGGGCCAGACTAAGAGCAGTTGAAATGAAAACCCAGGGTATGAGTCTAATGGTAAAGCAAGGTCCCAGAGACGGAGAGCTGACCCTGCCTTCGGATGGCGCACGACTCTTTGCAGGGCTTTGCGGTCATGACTGGTGCCCACCCTGGAGCCAAATAGAAAGTTTTCAGGGGTGGCCTGAATTTCCTCAGCTGGCAGGTGGTACAGTCTTTGCCTGGCTTTTTCACCTGTGTCTGAATGTGAGCAGTCCAGGTCAGGTCCTCGGAGATGTTTACTCCCAGTACCGAAGCTGCTCACTCTCGAGCGTGACCCGCTGATCATGAGGGAGTATGTCCATTGCTGTCTCTTCCTGAAGTCCCATCCTGGTCTTGCCAACATTCAGAGAGGCTCCACCACCATGCTGTTAGGGAGGGATCATTGTTGTTGGAAATGAGGCCCAGGCAGTATCATCAGCATGAGTGGATCGGGCACAGTCAGTAGAGAAGGTAGAGCAGGCTCAGGACACAGCCCTGTGGATCTCTGGATGGAGGTGGAGGTGGACTGGCCTATTCTCACCACCTGAGGGACATGGAATGTCAGAGAAGGATTCAGGCCGAGATCCAGGAGCTGGAGGTTAGCTTGGTGGGAACTATGGTGTTAAAGGCTGAGCTATAGTCAATAAATAGCCTGAGCTTGTGCTGGAGGTTGAGAGGTGGAGGACATGAGAGAGATAGTCGGGCTCACTTCCACAGGCAAGCGCAATGGTGTGGGCTCTGGAACCACACGATTCTTGAGAGAGGCTGGACTGGGGACTCTACCACTCTGGAGTTGCCCATGGTGAGAGGACCGGCGACCTGGCATGCAGCTTTCCTGGCGTCCACACGCGGAGTGGGTTTGCAGAGAGAGATCGTGATTAGCCCCCAGCTCAGCTGCCATGTGTTGGAGTTCAACCCCGTGAATGAGAGGGTCGCTTCCCTGCGCCGGGTAGGGGATAGGTCTCTCACTGTCGCTTTAACTGCTCGTGCATAACAGGACGGGCCAATATTCCCTGGCAGTGCGGAGCACCCGGCCCTCAATGGGGTCTCTGGGAGGACGGTGCTGTTGAAAGTGCGCCCAACTGGAGACTCCATCATTCTACTCGGGGGACTTCAAGCTGCACGAAGCGGGCAGTGACACCAATGATACCTGGGGTTCCTGGGGCTATTGTTTGATTCGGGAGTGAGGAAAATGGCGGCATGATCCGATTTGCCAAGCGCTGGAAGTGACCCGCTGATCTGAAGCAGTGATCCAGTGGTGTTCTGTTATTGGATTTCTGTGCTTTGTTAAAAGCCACAATGAATGGCTTATCCTGGCAAACGAACACCATGTCTTCAAGGATAAGCGGGTGTCCATCAGATAGTGCAGATGATTGTTAAATGTTCCGTGGCACCAGGAGTTATCGTGGTGGAGGGGTTTGAGTACCCGAATGACCCTGGGAGCTATGTTGTCTGGGGCGATGGTCTCCCAAGGCAAACTTTGTGACGGGCCAGACTAAGAGCAGTTCAAAAAACCCATCTGACCTCCGCCGGCATGGTCTTGGACACCAGGCCGGGGTGAAGAGCGCCTGGTGCGGAGCTGTCAACTGATCACCACCTGGTGGTGAGTTGGATCCGATGGTGGTGGGGGAGGACCCGATCTCTGGACACGGAAACTGGCTTTAGGGACATGGAATGTCACCTCGCTGGCGGGGAAGGAGCCTGAGCTTGTGCGGGAGCTCTGGAACCACACTTCTTGAGAGAGGCTGGACTCTCTACCACTCTGGAGTTGCCCATGGTGAGAGGCGGCGGGCTGGAGTGGGTTTGCTTATAGAGCTCAGCTGCCATGTGTTGGAGTTCAACCCCCAAAGGGTCGCTGCGCCTGTGAGGGTCTGTTGGGAACGCTTGGCCGAGCCCCTGTCTGGGAGAGATCTTCAACTGGAGACCCATCCTCTACGGAGACTTTCGACCGGATGACAGTGATACCGAGGGAGTCTGGAGATGATCTGAGTCTGTTATTGGATTTGGACCATGTTCTCCACGAACACCTTGTCGTCCACGTGGCACCAGGCTGCTCGGAGCTGTGGCCGTCAAGGTCTCTGGTGCCTGTCGAGGCTGAAATCCTGGTGGTGAACCGATGGTGGTGGACAGCCAGACAGACTCGGAGAAGTAGGGTCTGTTGGGGAACGTTTGGCCGATGCAGAGAGATCTTCAACTCCACCTGAAGAAGGAGTCCTATCGGGCCTGGTTGGCTTGTGGGACTGCCCTCGAGGAGGCAGTGGTGGACCGGAAGGGATAGCAGAGCAGACCAAGCGGACTGCAGCCCGGATAGTTGACCAAGCGGAGGCAAAAAATCGGGCCTGGGAGGAGTTCGGTGAGGCCATGGAGAAAGACTATCGGTTGGCCTCGAAGAGATTCTGGCAAACCGTTCGCCGCCTCAGGAGGGGAAGCAGTGCCCTACCAACACTGTTTACAGTGGAGATGGGCAGCTGTTGACCTCAACTGGGGATATCGTCGGACGGTGGAAGGAATACTTTGAGGATCTCCTCAATCCCACCAACACGTCTTCCATTGAGGAAGCAGTGGCTGAGGGCTCAGAGGTGGATTCATCCATCACCCGGGCTGAAGTCATCGAGGTAGTTAAAAAGCTCCTCGGTGGCAAGGCACCGGGGGTCGATGAGATCCGCCCTGAGTACCTCAAGTCTCTGGATGTTGTGGGGCTGTCTTGGCTGACACGCCTCTGCAACATCGCGTGGCGGTTGGGGACAGTGCCTCTGGACTGGCAGACCGGGGTGGTGGTCCTCTTTTCAAGAAGGGGGACCGGAGAGTGTGTTCCAACTACAGGGGGATCACACTTCTCAGCCTCCCCGGGAAAGTCTATGCCAGGGTACTGGAGAGGAGAATTCGGCCGATAGTGGAACCTCGGATTCAGGAGGAACAGTGTGGTTTTCGTCCCGGTCGTGGAACACTGGACCAGCTCTATACCCTTTCCAGGGTGCTGGAGGGTTCATGGGAGTTTGCCCAACCAATCCACATGTGTTTTGTGGATTTGGAGAAGGCATTCGACTGTGTCCTCGTGGTGTCCTGTGGAGGTTGCTCTGGGAGTATGGGGTCCGGGGCCCCTTGCTTAGGGCTGTTTGGTCCCTGTACGACCAGAGCAGGAGCTTGGTCCGCATTGCCGGCAGCAAGTCGGACTTGTTCCCGGTGCATGTTGGACTCCGCAGGGCTGCCCTTTGTCACCGGTTCTGTTCATAATTTTTATGGACAGAATTTCTAGGCGCAGCCAAGGGCCGGAGGGTGTCCGGTTTGGGAACCACATGATTTCGTCGCTGCTTTTTGCGGATGACGTTGTCATGTTGGCCTCCTCAGACCAGGACCTTCAGCGTGCACTGGGGCGGTTTGCAGCCGAGTGTGAAGCGGCCGGGATGAGAATCAGCACCTCCAAATCCGAGGCCATGGTTCTCAGTCGGAAAAGGGTGGCTTGCCCACTTCAGGTTGGTGGAGAGTATTTGCCTCAGGTGGAGGAGTTCAGGTATCTTGGGGTCTTGTTCACGAGTGAGGGAAGGATGGAACGGAGATTGACAGACGGATCGGTGCAGCTTCTGCAGTAATGCGGTCGATGTACCGGTCTGTCGTGGTGAAGAAGGAGCTGAGCTGTAAGGCGAAGCTCTCGATTTACCGGTCAATCTACGTTCCTACTCTCACCTATGGTCATGAGCTGTGGGTCATGACCGAAAGGACAAGATCCCAGATACAGGTGGCCGAAATGAGCTTTCTCCGCAGGGTGGCTGGGCGCTCCTTTAGAGATAGGGTGAGAAGCTCAGTTACTCGGGAGGAGCTCAGAGTAGAGCCGTTGCTCCTCCACATCGAGAGGAGCCAGTTGAGGTGGCTCGGGCATCTATTTCGGATGCCTCCTGGACGCCTTCCCGGGGAGGTGTTTCGGGCATGTCCCACCGGGAGGAGGCCCCGGGGAAGACCTAGGACACGCTGGAGGGATTATGTCTCCCGGCTGGCCTGGGAACGCCTCGGGGTTCCCCCGGAAGAGCTGGAGGAAGTGGCTAGGGAGAGGGAAGTCTGGCCGTCTCTGCTTAGACTGTTGCCCCCGCGACCCGGTCCCGGATAAGCGGAAGATAATGGATGGATAATGGATGGATAGTTGAATCAGTTAAATAGATTAACTTGATGTAGCTACATTAACATTTACAATCAATCAATCCGTTCATCCTGTGAACGCTCAGTATTGATTATTAATTAATTCTAGGAAAAGGATATTTTTCATGGCTACAGAAAAATAATTTCTTCCTTTGTATTTACATAAGCGCTTAGAGTGCATAACAAGATCGATCATTTAAGTCAGAACCAAACACATATTGTGCACAAACTTTAATAACTAAATCATGGACAAGATTAAACAGACATAAAACACACATACACAAAACATCTACATGGTAAGAGGCAAAGTTAAAGGGGTTGGAAGAACCAGGTCAGAACAGATGGATGAAGTTATGCAAAGAGTCTAAAACCTGAGAGAACCATCATTGATATGTCTGAACAAAGGGGTTTACAGTTTTACTAACTACACAGCGATTTGTATTTCATATTATGTTACTTGCATTTGCCTGGAAAGGTGTCCAGATATACAGAAGCAGGAGAAAGTCTTGATGGTTCCGTCCGATGGTTTTGCAGTTGCGACCGTTTCCTTCCGTGTTGAACAAAGGAATGACAGTGAACTTGCATGGTTGTTTCGACTCCACAGAGGTTGAGGAAGTTACACATGGCATGAGGAGTTTGGGCCTGCACATGGCTCTGTGTTGTGTGTGTAGTACATGGCCTGGCTCAGAGCCAGCTGAGATGACGTGGCGGTTTAGCCAGAGAGAGAGAAGAGGGAGAGAAAATCTGTGCGTCTCTCCTTAAGAGTCTGCAAGAAGTCCCACCCTTTATGATCGAGTTAACCAATGGGATTGTTGGAATTTCCCAGCGGGAAATTCCTCTGTGGGAGATTTATGGCTCTTTGTTTCAAGCATGATTCAATGGGTCTGTGCCCATTTATACTCCAATTAATGCAACAAACACACACTGGCTCCTACGAGGAAGTAACATACACAAAGGTGTAAGATGTGAAACAAGCATTAATTTGATAGGAGACAAGACATTGAGGTTACATGAACTAGTAAGTTGCTCATAAGACATGCATAAACTAAATGCCATACAAGAGACCCTTTACAAAACAGTTTAAATTGTACACAATGTCCTGGGGTGCATGTTCATTTATAGAACAGTTTTGCTATAAATTAATGCAGGAAAGTCTGTTTTAAGGGCCATAGGTTTTTCCTATGGTGTTGCTTCTCAAATTCCTTCAAGCCATAAACTTAAAAGCCATAAAAAGTCTTATCAGTTGGTATCCATGGTAACTGAGGCCCTTCTGAGTGGTATGTCGGGGGAAGGCTTTCTTGGGGAAAGCATTTAAAGCATATTTGTAAATGTAGCAAGTAATTATGTGTCTGATTTGTCTCAGTCATTACAGTGATAAATGCAGGGAGATAGTCAGGCTGACAGAGAATATTTCAGAATTAGAGACACACATCCAGACTTTATCTGAGAGTAGTGAGAATGTAACAGCTTTAGACACTGATTTGGATGCGTGAACTCTGTACATTGTTCGGTTTCCGGCTGTAGAGCCCGTGCAACAGGGCAACTGGGTGACTTTGAGACTACATAGTTGCGGTTTAGAACATCAAACAGGTTCTCCCCACTCAGTGACGCACCTGCTGAGAATCCTGTTGAAAGTGCCCTAGTTATTGGCGATTCTATTACATGGAACGTGAAAATAGAGACACCAGCCACCATAGTCACATGTTTACCGGGAGCCAGAGCGCCTGACATCAAAGCAAATTTAAAAGTGCTGGCTAAAGCTAATCGTAAATTCTCTAAGATTATTATTCACGTTGGCACTAACGATGTTCGACTTCGTCAGTCGGAGATCACCAAAATTAACATTAAAGAGGTGTGTGAACTCGCAAGTACGATGGCAGATGCAGTTTTTTGTTCTGGTCCGCTCCCTGTTAAAAGGAGTGATGAGATACTTAGCAGACTATCATCACTCAATGGCTGGTTGTCTAAGTGGTGTCCGCAGCATAACAGACAATTGGACATAGACATAGCTTTTCATAGACAATTGGAAAAGCTTTTGGGGCAGACCTGATTTGTTAAAAAAATAGATCGTAAATTCTCTAAGATTATTATTCACGTCGGCACTAATGATGTTCGACTGACGATTACATTACTTTAAATGAGTCCACCCCCCCAAAGCTATTGTTATAAACACGAACTGTGTCCGAAAGGAGGAGGAGGTGGTGTTGCTGTAATTTATAATAATATCTTCAGTATTACTCAGAAGTCTAGTTTCAAATATAATTCCTTTTGATGTTTTGGTGCTTTATGTAATGTTATGTAGTGTAATTGATAAATCCCGTTTGACATTTGTGCTGGCTACTGTATACAGGCCACCAGGGCACCATACAGACTTTATCAAAGAATTTGCTGACTTTCTATCAGAGTTAGTACTGGCTGCAGATAAAGTACTAATTGTTGGTGATTTTAATATCCATGTAGATAATGAAAAAGACGCATTGGGATTAGCATTTAGAGACATTCTAAACTCTATTGGAGTAAGGCAACACGTGTCAGGACCCACTCATCACTGTAATCATACTCTAGACCTAATACTGTCACATGGAATAAATGTTGATGCTGTTGAAATTCTGCAGCAGAGCGATGGCATCTCAGATCATTATTTAGTATCATGCATACTTAATGTAGCAAAGGCTGCAAAACTGTCCCGTTGTTTTCAAATATGGCAGGACTATCACCGCTGCCACTAAAGACTGCTTTGTATATAATCTTCCTCATCAGTTCCATCCTCTCAGCATCCCAGATAGCCTAGAGGAACTTAATTTTGGAACAGAAACTATTGACTCATTTAGCACTTTAGACACAATTGCTCCTCTACGCTTAAAGAAGATTAAAGAAAATAATGGGTTGTCTTGTGTTGATGTAATGTGTTGTCTTGACATGCCAGAACAAACCGATGTGTTGTCTGTACAGACCAACACATGACGGTCCCTCAGGTCTGGGAGGAAGAACTTCAACGCACTGAAGACTGCCATCATCTCCAGGCAATTTTTGTGCCACGAAAGATGATGGTCCCTCCACAGACCCTGAGCTGAGCGGCCTTCCATTACCGCTCCCCGGCCTGTGAGAGAGGCATCCGTTGTGAGAGTGACTCAATGACACTGAGCTCCCAACACAGGACCCTGGGACAGGAACCCGTTTTTCTTCCATATAACCAAGGCGTGGATGCACCGCCATGTAACCTTGATCATACGAAAAGGTCCTGAGCCACCACTGTGAAGGTCTCATGTACAGCAGGCCAAAAGGTATCACGTTGGACGCTGCTGCCATCAACCCCAACAATTTTTGAAACTGTTTTACAGTGAGTGACTGGCCTAGCTTTACTCTTTTCACGACTGATAGAATAGCAGTAATGCCAGAGGGTGCAAGAACTGCCCGCATTGCTACTGAATCCCATACCACACCCAGAAAAGTGGTTCTCTGTACTGGAGAAAGCACACTTTTCTTTGCATTCAGTCTCAACCCCAACTTTCGAATATGAGCGAGGACGGCATCTCAATGCCGAACCGCCATCTCCTCTGACTGTGCTAGTATCAGCCAGTCGTCTATATAGTTCAGAATGTGTATGCCCTGCAGCCTGAGCGGGGCCAGAGCTGTATCTACGCATTTCGCGAACGTGCGGGGTGAAAGAGCTAGGCCGAATGGAAGAACCCGATATTGGTAAGCTTTGCCCCCAAAAGCAAACCTCAGAAACTTCCTGTGTTGTGGAAGGATGGAGACATAGAAGTATGCGTCCTTTAGATCTATTGCGACACCAGGGTTTGAGCGATAGATCTCCCGGGTGAGGGCAGAGAAAGAGCGCTCGTGCCCATCTCAAACCCCTCCGTGAGATCCATCTGCAATCCCCATGATGTCTTTCTCCGCTGTGCCTTGGCAGCAGCGGGTCCAGAACCAGAGGGAACGCGATCCTGATCACCCTTCTCAAAGAGTGACAAGCGAGAGCGGAGCGTGTGCGAAGCAGCAGCCTCTCACAATGCTCGCAATTAGCCCCCTCAAAGGCTGATAAAGCATGCTCCACTCCCAAACACATCACACACAAATCATGTTTATCTCCACCCGTAAGGAAACGGGGACACGAGGGAGTACACTGTTTGAATACTGTGCTCGCCATAACTGTTTTTCTTATTGAGCTGATAATACTGGACAGACAACAATAAATAGACAAGACAGTTTTACACAGAGCGCTTTGCTGAGGCAGAAAAGCTGAGGTTAGGACAGACTGGATGTGTATTTATCCTTTCCTGGTCGTGACGTCACCCGCCCGTGACGCTCACTTTCACCATTGGCTGAGTTGACATACGTGCATCAGAGCACTATCACGCTGTGGGCGTTCCCAAAGCAAGTCCTAGTGGACGCAGTGTGAAGTTCCCTCGAAAGGGAACCTGGGTGTGCTCTTTGATACCAATCTTTCATTTGAAAGCCGCATTTCTAGTATCTGTAAAACTGCATTCTACCATCTTAAAAATATATCTAAATTACGGCACATGCTTTCAATACAAAATGCTGAACAATTAATTAATGTATTCATGACCTCAAGGCTAGATTATTGTAATGCTCTACTGGGTTGTTGGCCTGTACACTTAATAAATAAACTGCAGCTGGTTCAAAATGCAGCAGCTCGAGTTCTTACTAGAACTAGAAGTATGACCATCTTGCTTATTACTTACAAAGCACTAAATGGTTTAGCTCCCCAGTACTTAAGCGAGCTCTTAACGCATTATACTCCATCACGTCTATTGTGGTCTCAAAACTCTGGCCAGTTGATAATCCCTAGAATATCAAAATCAACTGCAGGCGGTCGATCCTTTTCCTATTTAGCGCCTAAACTCTGGAACAGTCTTCCTAGCATTGTTCGGGAAGCAGACACACTCTGTCAGTTTAAATCTAGACTAAAAACACATCTCTTTACTATAGTCAGAGCCCACACCTACATCCAATTGAAAAAAAAAAATGGAATGAATTGAAGAGGGCAGCACACAGGAGAATATGATCCATCTGAAGCACTTTTATAATTAAGAGTGTGGGAAAACACTTACAAATCAGTATGTGCTGTATTAAAAGCAAAGTGTGTTGCAACCAAGTATTAGTTGAGAGTGAGACATTTATGCAACTTCTTTTTATTTGTTTTTCCTTAGAGGTTTCTATTTGTTTGTTACTTGAAAAAAGATGTGACATGATCCCCCAGTTTCACAGACAAGGCATAGGCTTGGCATAGACTAAAATGGATGTTGGAGCGGTTTTAACTTAAAGAAACTTGCACTGATATATCTTACATTACGTCAGTGCCATTGTCTCAAGATGCAGACCAGTAATGTTTTCTAAGGTAAGTTTATAAATGTTACTTAAATGTCCTAATTGAACTAAGGCCTAATCCTGGCTTAATCTAAGCCCTATCTGTAAAAACGGGCTGATATATCTTAAAATTAATTTTTTACATCTCAGAACCCTGCAATTTTTTATGTTGTGAAAAAATGGCATAGACAATGTCTAAAGTATCTAAACTCTGTCTAGAGTTATTGATCAGCCTTACCAGAATATAATGGCAGCCTTGTGGCACTTTGTCTTTACATTTGCATTTACCAATGTGGCATTTTATGGTTATGAAAAAAATGGCATAGTTACATTGCAGTACTATAGTACAGCCTGAAGATCATATGTGTATGTGTGTCTTACTGGCTCTATGCATTAGATCAAAACATGATAACTTGTAATTCTTTAAGATTAACATAACCTATAGGCTTTAGGCAACAGGATAACATGGGTGTACAGTCATTAAAGAAGCATAGCATACACACGTAAAGATAAAACAAGAAATATTTAGTTTCAAGTCATCATATTAAGCAGAGATCCAAACAGTCAAAGAGACTAAACACTGAGCATTATGTGTGTATGTGACGTGTTAAGATTATACACCCTCAAGCAGCTGAATTGGCTGTTGGGTGGCGTTCTGAAAAGATACTAAACTGCATTCCACAAATGTGTAGTTGTTTTAAAAAAATATAGGCTATGCATCATGAACATTTTATAACGCAAAATCAAATATTATTTTACACAAGGTAAGTCACTTTCAAGACAATGTTTGTCATCTGCATTGTTCTGTACATAAAAGACTGTAGATTTATTTCTATTTGAGATTGAGAGATATCGCTTGTCTCTTGGAAACTTTTTAAGTCTCTTGAAGAGTTGGAAAGAGAAGGCAGAAAAGGGGAAAAACATCATAAGAGGTGATTAAAAAGTTTTAGCCTCTTCCTCTATTACTACTCCTGTTCTTTCCTGCCACTTTTTAAAACTTCTCATACTATAAAAGGTGTCCTACCTCTTTAGATGATCCTCTGTCGCTTCTAATGTTGTTGCTACTGCTGCTGTCTTTGGGTGTTCAATAACTGTCCTTAAAATGTGAAGTTTTTCGTCTGGAACTATTCAGAAATGCATGTTTTGTGTGTGAGCATTTATAATGTAAGAAATGACGCAAAATGTTGCCTCAGTGCATGTGTCTTGACATGCCAGTCCAAGCCTTTACACACATCCTCTGCCCAGACATGCTAGTTCAGCAAACTCTAAAGGCCTTGGAATGGGAACAAGGGAGTGTGAGAAACAGATGTGGGTTGAGGTAAGTAAAATCTGAGACACGAATACAGACAGACATAGACAAAAATGTCAGAGATACAAACATCCTTTATATATAATAATAATAATAATAATAATAATAATAATAATAATAATAATAATTAAAAGAAATTAAGCGTTGACACATTTACTGAAGTAATTTAAAAGTCAGGAACTAATTTACTGGCTCCACTTTAGATCATACATAAACAAATACACACACATTGTTTTCACATTGGTTGTCATATCAGAATGATTTATGAAAGTTACCTTTTGATATCAGTAGATTTAAAGCAAATAAAATGCTGATAAAATTGAGCCATATGATGGCTGATAAAATGTCCTCACAAGCCAGTTTTGAACATGTTTCAGCGACATTTGTAAACATTTGGCCTTCACAAACACTGTGATTGATTTATGAGCCGTTTTCCTCATGGGGACCAAAAAAATGTGCACATAAGGACAAGGATTACAGATATTGTCATCCTTGTGGGGACATTTTGAGTTTACCAGGACACCCCCCCCACACACACACACACACTTTTACTATCCAACAGGGGGCCTTTCCATAGACTTCTATTGTTTTTTATTGCTAATTATAAGTTCTAAAACATAAACCTGTCCCTGACTTCATTTACAACAAATTATTAATTACATTAAAGTAAGAAAAACTATATTAGTATTTGATATATGCTCCGTAAAAGGAATACTATAAAAAAACAATAATAACATAAACAGTAACATAAAGACTGACACGTTTTACTGTCAAATAACACAAGGCGATCCCAGACAAACTAAACATGTATCACTCTTTCTCTCAGTGGCCATTTTTAGCTGTCCCAGAATTCAATGGGCTCCCACCCTTGACCATAATTACACATTACTGGCTTTATGCATACACATTCCACATTATTTGGTCGTGTCAGTGTTTTTACATCTTTATTTAACTGCAAACAAAAGAAGAAAATTCAGTCTTTAGAATTTGCTGCATTATAGCATGTCGGTTTAACCGTATAATATAATTTAAATGCAGCATTGATTGTATTTTCAAATATATAGGTTATAAATATATGTGTTTATTAATAATACAAATCTTTGTTCTTTTGTCAGGTGAAAATTATTCAGAATATCCTGAATGTATTTTTGAAAAACTGAACTTTTCAAGGACAGTGATATTCAACAATAATACATTTCCTGGCCTTGAATCCTAGATAAAAAGGCTTGTCCTTGCACACTGTCTGCTATAATAAAGTTCTGTAGCTCAATACACTCAGTACACTCAATGAAAGATTTTGTATTTTCTTAATATATGGGTTACTGGGTGATGGTAAAATAATTATTTGGAATCATGTGGAATGCGTAGTTATGATGACATTATGATGATAAGTTTGAAGCACCAAAACGGCCTCAAATCATAACACCCCCACCACCGTGCTCCATGGTATCTAAGGTTCAGAGGTTCTTTTTCTTAAATCCAGTGTTTTTTGTGAAACTGTGTCCGTTTTACTTTGTCAAATGTTTCAGCCCTGTTACTCATGTAGGTGTGGGATGGCAAACATCAATCCTGTCTTGGCAGAGTACAGTAACTTCAAAATATTGGTCAAAAGTCAAGTTTGAGCTCAAGATTTTATGTAGATAATTTTCATTACTAAAACATATAATTGCCAGATTTCCAGTGTCCTACCCATAATTAATTTGGCTGGACAACTAAAAATCTTTAAAGCCTTTTTCCTCAGTTCCACACTCTAGCGAGTTACGGTCTTTTGCCTTTGTAGGGCAGAAAATACATCAGAAACATACATTTTGCCACCTTTTTGAAACCCTCGGCAGACAGTTTTCATCATGTCTGTACTGTTCTTAGTTTAGTGTACTGTCGGACTAACTGGAGTGCTGAATGAGTTGGCAAAAACCGGCATCATAGGATCATATACAGGTACTCCTCGATAATGGCTCATTTTGAGTCAAAGTGACTGTTTAGGAATGTCCAAAAGTCCAAAAGTGAATTTTAATTGAGTAACTTGTATATCTGTGCTGACTCAAGCTACAAATTGTTTCAGACGGTTCAGTCTGATTTGGTAAACTGGTTCAACCATGTGGTGTTAAAATACATTTTGTATAAAAATACAAAATGGCGCCGCTGTGTTTGGTCGCCGTTCAGGTCGCTCCGCGAAGACTGTGCTTTTATTTACTATTTTACTTTCTTTTACTCTCAGTTTTTACAAACTTATCATCTGCATTGATCTACTACGACAGCAAAACTCTTTTGGACATTGGTTACCTCTACACTGGACTGTTTCAGGACACTTTCGCCGATCCTCTGTGGCCATCTGAGATTCTTCGGAACGCCGAGTTGAACAATGGACAGAGCCAGCGGCGTAGAACAAAGAAACACCGTGGGAAACGCGCTGGTATCCGTAACAGACTGAGTAAAAGGGCATTCAGACCTCCCTCCCGAGCATTCTTCTAGCAAATGTTCAATCCTTGGATAATAAGATGGACGATCTTAGAGCCAGGATAAGTTTTCAACGGGACATGAGAGACTGTAATATCTATTGTTTGTCTGAAACATGGCTCACACCCGCGGTCCCGGGACACAGCTGTGACGCCGCCGGAGAACTTCTCTGTTTTTCGGATGGACAGAACAGCCGAGGCCGGTAAATCCAAAAGCGGTGGAGTGTGTTTCATGATCAACAAGAAATGGTGCGATCCCAGGAACATCACCATTCTCTCGCGGTCCTGCTCACCTCATCTGGAACATTTAACAATCATCTGCCGCCCATTCTATCTGCCTAGGGAGTTTTCTGCGGTTGTCGCGACCGCGTTTACATTCCACCGCAGGCAGACACAGCGCTGGCTTTATCTGGCCTTCATGATGTTGCCAGCGGCGTCATAAACCAACATCCCGGCCGCGGCATTCATTGTCGCGGGCGATTTAACAAAGCAAACCTAAAGAAAGTCCTGCCAAACTTTCACCAGCACGTCTCCTGCCCCACACGAGGAGCAAACACACTGGATCACTGCTACTCTCCGTTTAAGAACGCCTATAAAGCGCGGTCACTTCCAGCGTTTGGCAAATCGGATCATGCCGCCATTTTCCTCACTCCCGAATACAAACAAAAGCTCCTCCAGGAACCCCGGTGAGGCGGGAAGTTAAGCGTTGGTCACCCCACTCAGAGACCGCGCTACAGGCAGCTCTGGGCGATGTGGATTGGGACATGTTCGAGCGAGTTCAGCTGGCGTAAGCGAGTTCACAGGCGTGGCGCTTTGCTTCATCAACACGCTTACAGAGCAAGCCACGCAAACAATAACAATAACGTCCTTCTCAAATCAGAAACCGTGGGTGGACAATTCAATCCGCGCGGCAGTGAACGACGCACTGCTGCTTACAACGCCGGTCTCCATTCAGGGAATATGAATGAATACAGATCGTCCTGCTATGCTCTCAGACGAGCAGTTAAAGCCGCAAAACTCCGTTATAAAGACCGAGTGGAGTCTCATTTCCAACTCAACGACTCGCGGCGCATGTGGCAAGGTCTGAGGTCCATCTGCTCCTTTGGATCTAAATCCTCTGCAGAGGTGAACGCTGATCCGTTGCTCGTGAACGAGTTAAACTCTTTCTATGCTCGCTTTGACTGTAACCGCGGCAACGCGACTCCGCCAAGTGGCGCGTTAGAGGAAATTACTCAGAGCAGCAACAATCACGTGATCTCTGTCTCGGAGGATGAAGTTCGGAGAGCACTCAAGCGTGTGGACGTCAGGAAAGCTGCTGGGCCGGATGGTATTTCAGGTCGTGTTCTGCGGTCCTGTGCTGATCAGCTCACCGGGTTGTTTACATCTATCTTTAATGAGTCCCTCGCTACATCTGTGGTCCCCACCTCCTTCAAAAAATCCACCATCATCCCTGTCCCTAAGAACAGTAAACCCTCTTGCCTAAATGACTATCGTCCAGTGGCTCTCACGTCTATAGTCATGAAGGTCTTTGAGAGACTCATTAAAAACACCATTTGCGCCTTCATTCCTGACACTTTGGACCCTCTTCAGTTTGCCTATCGTCCCAATAGATCGACTGAAGATGCCATCTCTCATGTCCTCCACTCTCCTCACTCACATCGACAGCAAAAGTGGGAACTACGTAAGACTGCTATTTATTGACTATAGCTCAGCCTTTAACACCATAGTTCCCACCAAGCTAACCTCCAAACTCCTGGATCTCGGCCTGAATCCTTCTCTCTGCCACTGGATTGAGGACTTCCTCACTGGCAGGCCTCAGGTGGTGAGAATAGGCCAGTCCACCTCCACCTCCATCACCCTGAGTGTGGGAGCTCCACAGGGCTGTGTCCTGAGCCCCTGCTCTACTCTCTCTACACGCATGACTGTTTGTCCACACACAGCTCCACCTCTATCATCAAATTTGCTGATGATACTGTTGTCCTGGGCCTCATTTCCAACAACAATGAGACGGCATACTTGGACGAGGTGGAGCATCTAACATCATGGTGCCAGGACAACTGTCTCTCTCTGAATGTTGGCAAGACCAAAGAAATGATTGTGGACTTCAGGAAGAGACAGCAACGGACATACTCCCCCTCATGATCAGCGGGTCACCAGTAGAGAGAGTGAGCAGCTTCAAGTACCTGGGAGTAAACATCTCCGAGGACCTGACCTGGACTGCTCACATTCAGACACAGGTGAAAAAGCCAGGCAAAGACTGTACCACCTGCGCCAGCTGAGGAAATTCAGGGTTTCACCAGCTATCCTGAAAACTTTCTATTTAGGGGCGATAGAAAGTGTTTTAACTCAGTGCATCACAGCGTGGTATGGGAACAGCACCAGTCATGACCGCAAAGCCCTGCAAAGAGTAGTGCGCTTATCCGAGCGTATCTCAGGGTCAGCTCTCCCGTCTCTGCAGGACGTCTACACCAAACGCTGCAAAGGTAGAGCTACCAAGATCATCAAGGACTCTAATCACCCTGCAAACCCTCATTTCACGCTGCTACCATCTGGTAGCGCTTCCGAAGCCTGATGGCCAAAACTGAGAGACTCAGGAGGAGCTTCTTCCCCAGGCCATCAGACTCCTGAACTCAGTCACTTAACATCACGTGACTTCACTTCAGGATAAACATCGATACACTGACATTGCACTGCACTTTCTGTTCTCGTTGTTACTGTGTAACAACCTGTCATAAACCTGTTTGCACATTATACTCTTTATACATTTGTTAACCACATATTTATAAGTCTACAGTTTACTCACTGCAAAGTCTACTTCAATTATTTTATTCCACTTTATCCTTATTTGTTACCTTTTTTTCTCTTGACTTGATTATTTATAATTCTACAGATATAGACATATATATATATATATATAGAGAGAGTAGTTTTTTTTTTATATCCTATTTCTATTATAATTTCTTCCTTGTGTTTTTAACTGTGAATTTGCACTGTCCATGGAGCGGACCTGTTTACATTTCACTGCCGGTTGTATATTCTGTATATAACTGTGTATGTGACAAATAAAACTCTTGATCTTGAATCTTGTGGAGCAGGTCGGGGCCAAGCGCCATGGGAGCAGAGCAAGGCTGCAAAGTCTAATGAGATTCCCACAGAGAAGTGACAACAACAACAAAAGGCGAGAGAGGACCAGGGGTCCGTTCTTCATACCTAACTTAATACATCTGAGATGATTTGACAGTACTCCAAGTACTGTTCTCAAGTACTCCAAGCTGGCAGCAGAGTGCCAAGAGTTGGGCTGGAGAGCCAGGGTCTACCCAGTGCCGGGGCTTTGTGGGCAGAACAGCAGTCCAACTGCTCCATGGTGCAGGATTGGTGGGGTCAAACCTGCAAAAAGTCATAAAGGACCTGGGAGAGGAGGCAGAGAAAGCGAGCTACTGGCTGTGGCTCCAGAGGAAACACAACGGTTGGGGGCCAACACCCCAGTAAAGGCAGCTGCAGGGGATGGTGGGGAGACGTCCCCTACATGCAGACTTTATCAATTTGGTGATTTTCTAACAGAGTTAGTACTGGCTGCAGATAAAGTACTAATTGTTGGTGATTTTAATATCCATGTAGATAATGAAAAAGATGCATTGGGATTGGCATTTAGAGACGTTCTAAACTCTACTGGAGTAAGGTAACACATGTCAGGACCCACTCATCGCCGTAATCATACTTTAGACCTACTGTCTGTCACATGGAATAAATTTTGATGCCGGAGAAATTCTGCAGCAGAGCGATGACATCTCAGATCATTATCTAGTATCATGTATACATAATGTAGCAAAGGCTACAAAACCGTCCCATTGTTTCAAATATAGCAGGACTATCACCGCTGCCACTAAAGATTGCTTTGTAAATGAACTTCCTCATCAGTTCCATCTCCTCAGCATCCCAGAGAGCCTAGAGGAACTCGATGTTGCAACAGAAACTATTGACTCTCTTTTCCAGCACTTTAGACACAGTTGCTCCTCTGCACGTAAAGGTGCACTATGCAACTTTTCCATCCACTAGAGGTCACCTATTCAAAACAAAGGCGCAGTTTGATGATGCCAAGTTTGAGCGCAGAATCTTGAGACATGTGGTCTTCACCTCACAGCCAGTGGAAAACAATTGGGATAGGACTCAGGAAGAAATCAAGTTGATGAATACAATTATTAACGTTACTGTAGTATGAAGCAGAGCAGGACCGAGTGTTGTGGGAGCTGAGCAAGGCCGCTGGAGCAATTGTTAAGTCGAACGCAACACTCACCTCGTGAGAAGCGGGACTTTTATTATGCCACAGTCGCCATTTCCGCTTTTCTGGTCATGAGTATGAGGTAACGCAGCTCTGTTTATCATATTAGATATATTTGAATGTGTTGAAAATGATGTTGTAACAGGCTAAGCGTTGCTTTGTTTTTTTTTATTGTATTTTCATTTTCTATTACTTAGAGTTGTCAAGTGTAATACCACTAGGAGCTGCTTGATTGTGCGTAATTGTTACAGGATAATCAGGTAATCAATGAACAAGTCAGTTCGTTTGGTAGAGGGAAACTCTATGGTTGAACTAACATTACCTGCATTCTTGTTTGAAGTCCTAGTTTGAGAGCTACTCGTGAAGTTTGTTTTGCTGTGTTCCTTATTGAGCATAGTTTGGAGGCACTATGTGTTGCTAGGAAGCAAAACAGAGGAAGCTGTGGATTACCATGCGTAGCGTAGCAAGGCTACGGCACATGGCCTTCATCAGCACGCATTGACTTCACTTTGCTGGATTGGATTTATAACATTGCATCGCTCTCAAATAACCTTGTGGATTCATCTCATGATCATCATTTCAGCTCACCTAAAGTCGGGACTTGGACGATAAGTTTCATTATACTTTGACTCATTTGCACAAAGACTGCTCTATTGTTTATGGTTTTATATATATATATATATATATATATATATATATATATATATATATAGCATCAAACCATCCCCCCCCAAAAAAAAACCCCACACAAAAGAAACATTAAATAATTCATAATAAAAAGAAAACAAACCTCGTAAGAAGAAAAAAAAAAACACACTTCATCAACAATAAGTTACATGCAAAAAGATAACCCAACTCTGCTTAAACACCAAGCATATAGCATCCTTAGACGTATGTATAAACAAAGGAGAAACAAACAACAAAAAAAAAAAAGAAAAGAAAACCTAGTCTGCCAAAAAGGCCATTCCCATCTCATTCGGCTCAATTACCGGGGCGGACTAGACAAAACCACCAAAACCCAACATTCAAACCAAAAAAACATAAATAACAAGAGCAACATATAGGCTCAGCAAAGCTGAAACACATTAAAATACCTTTATTATTTATCTCATGACAAACACCACCTATTAAAACCTTTTAGTGCTTCAAACAAACTCATACCTATGTCAAAAAATCCAAAAGACGACACGCGAATCCCTCGCATATAAACAATGGACTCCGTAGAGCTGAAATGTACACATTAAAACAAATCAAATCACCTTTATTTATATAGCGCTTTTAACAAGTCCAATTATTTCAAAGCAGCTTCACATTGTTAACAGGAAAATAATGCAACAGAATTTGTACAGCCGTTCTGGTGAAACGGTGATGTTATCCAGCTAATTTCAAGTATCATATAGTGTCAATGCGGGCAGATCGGTAATATAGATGATATTTAGGTGTCCCCAACTGAGCAAGCCAAAAGCCAGAGGCAACGGTGGCAAGGAACCAAAACTCCTTCAGGGTCAGAATGGAGAAAAAAACCTTGGGAGAAACCAGGCTCAGTCGGGGTGCCAGTTCTCCTCTGGCTGATGAACAAACAGTGTATGATTATAATTCTGGCAACATAGCAGGTCTTAATTCATATTAGGTAAATAGATATTCGTAAGATTATTCGAAAGATTGGAGTCGTCACGCCGAAGAGTTTAATGAGGATGTCGTGTCGATGCAGCATTTACGGGGGGGGGGAGGTTATTTGACATGCTCTCTGCAGACATTTCAGGGACTGGTCCATTTCAGGTCATGTCCAGGCACTGGTCCACCATCTGATCTGGATACGGCCCGGATCCGGCTGACTGCAGTAAACCTCGGGATAAACAGAGAGACTAACATTAGTGTAGATGCCATTCTTCTTATGATGTAAGGAGTACATCAGGTGTTATGGGAAGTGTTTCCGGTTCCGGCTGACCTGGTTAATGCAGCCTAACAATCATTTAACTGATTTGAATAATAGAGATTGATAATGTTCTATGTGTATACCATAGTAAAGAGATGCGTTTTTAGTCTAGATTTAAACTGACAAAGTGTATCTGCTTCCCGAACAATGCTAGGAAGACTGTTCCAGAGTTTAGGCGCTAAATAGGAAAAGGATCGACCGCCTGCAGTTGATTTTGATATTCTAGAGATTATAGACTGGCCCATGAGTTTTGAGACTAAAGCATTTACTGCTTTGTAAGTAATAAGCAAGATATTAAAATGTATACGATGTTTAACAGGGAGCCAGTACAGTGTTGACAGAACCGGGCTAATATAGTCATACTTCCTGGTTCTAGTAAGAACTCGAGCTGCTGCGTTTTGGACCAGCTGGAGTTTGTTTATTAAGCGAGCAGGGCAATCACCCAGTAAAAGAAAACAATTACACTGTAAATTCTAACAAGTTCAGTTTACTTAAAAAAAAGTTTGGAAACCGATTGCCTTATTTTTGCAAAGCAAACTTAAAGGAACTGTATGTAAGAAATGTATTTCAATTAATCATACAATGGCACTGATATGTCACTAGACATTAAGAAATCAAATTAATTTCAAATACTTATATCACTGACAACAGTAGTCCGGCCAGGATATTGTCATTTAAAAGTGAAGGAAAACAACATTATGGACATGTACTGCAGGGTAAGTTAAAAAATACAGCTGGTCGCTTTCACTTATAGCTTCAGCTAAATGAATAGCTGTATCTTTGATATCTGTTACACATAGTGACTTAGGCTTGTGCTTGTACTTACGTTAATGACAGCAGCCTATCTGATCGAGTCAGGGGGGAAGGGGAGAGGGGATACGCCGCTCTACAGTAATTTGAAAGTGATTGCAGTAACAGTTTTGGCCACAATCCAGTTACTTTAAAGGGAAAACTGAAGTTTTAATCAGTGAATAATCAGCTAAAAGTAAAGAAAGCTAACACCTCCCAAGTAAATTAAGTTAAGTTTAGTTTAATGCCAATTCTAGTTAACATACTCTAGAATATTTACTAATCTTACTTAAGATTTAATAGTAAGATTACTTACTTAACTAACAGTGTTATATTATGTTCTGTAAACATCTTAAATACTATTATTCTCAACAGTTTTAATCTGTCATTTTCAGGTATGGCAACTTAAACTACGTGCAATCGGTTTCCACATTTTCTTCAAGTAAATGTCACTGTTCATGAGTACACCGTCTCACCTTCTCTGTGTGTGTGGTTGTGTTGGAGGTGTGGTTTCTGATTTCTGATCACTTCCACCTGCTGCACTCATCACCGGGGCTATTTATACGTGTGTCTCACCCAGCCTTGTTGTCAGATTGTTGCAGTTTGTCCGGTGGTTCCTGTCTGTTCGGTTGGCCCTGTCTGGATTCTGCCGGTTCAGTGTGCCCGTTGCATCCCTGCGTCGCTGTGCTGAGTGGCTGTCTCGTCTGCCGTTCCTGTTCTGCTTGGACCTGTTCAGTTCTCCAGTTCTCTTTTACCTCTGTGACCCCGAGCTAATAAATTCCTTGTTGAACTCGCTATTGGATCTTCTGCCTTTTTCCCATCACCTGACGTAACAGAACAATCTGACCATCATGGATCCAGCGAGGGTGGCAGAGCTGCAGGAATACCTTACTACTAGTAACCAGCAGCTGGATCACCAAGAGGAACAGGTCTCAGCCACTGCACAGGCAGTGCAGGCACTAGTGGCGCAGGTGTCCGAGCTCACTGCCCAGATTCAACAGCTAAGAAGGCTCCCTGCGCCCACCCCACCGACCAGTCCCCTCAACCCCATCAACGCTACCAGCCCGCACAAGCCCCAGATACCAACACCAGAAGATATGCAGGTGAGCCAGAGCTGTGTCGATCTTTCATGACTAGATGCTCATTATTTTTCTCGCTTCAACCGGTTATGTTTTCCACAGAGAGATCCAGAGTGGCGTTGGTATTGAACCTGCTGTCTGGACATGCGGCACGTTGGGGAATGGCGGTATGGGAAAATAACGATCCTTGTTGTTCCTCGTTTCAGGCACTCTCGGAGGAAATGAGGCGGGTGTTTGATCGTTCAGACTCTCAGATCTCCATCAAGGCAAGCACTCTGTCTCAGATTACATGATCCAGTTCCACACCTTGGCCGCTGAGTGCCAATGGAATGAGGAGGCGCAGTGGGACAGATTCCTGCATGGGCTGGCTGACCGTGTCCAATGTGAGATATATACGTTGGATCTTCCTAAGAGCTTGAATGGACTAATGGAAATAGCTCTACGTGTCAACTCGAGGTTAGAACAGCGCGAGCAGCGCTCCCGTTCCAAAGGACTGCCCGAGCCACGGGAATTCGTCGCAGGGTATCTGAATGCGGGCGGGGTTCCTTTTTGTGGGCAAGAAGGATGGATCTCTGCAACCTTGTATTGATTACCCGGGACTGAACAACATCACGGTAAAGAATACTTATCCTTTGCCGTTGATGTCTTCAGCCTTCGAGAGGTTGCAGGGAGCATCAATCTTCACAAAATTGGATTTACGTAATGCTTATCATTTGGTCCGCATAAGGGAGGGGGATGAATGGAAGACTGCATTTAATACCCCCAGGGGCCATTTTGAATATTTATTTATGCCTTTCGGGCTGTCTAACTCCCCTGCTGTCTTCCAAGCACTAGTCAATGACGTGCTGAGAGACATGGTAGATCAGTCTACCTGGATGACATACTGATATTTTCTTCTTCTCTCCAGGAACACGTCCTTGTCCTTCTATCCGTGCAGACGTGTTTTTCTCTCTGTTCCCTGCTGGCTCTCGCGCTGTTTTGTTTTGTCTAGTGTTTCGTCTCTTCTCTTTCTCTCTGACTGCTGCTTTGCTGGACTCTTGAAAATACTGAAATGGAATTGATTAACTGGTCAATCAGCGCAATCGACAAGATTTTCTCACTAAGGAAGGGTGCCCCGGGAGAACCCACCTGCCCGGACGGGACCTTTGCCGCAGGGTACGTGAGGGACGCATGGAACAACTGGCAAGTCCTGTGCCTGGAGGCTCTGTCCGTGGAGGATGCGGAAGATTTATACATGATTGGATTATTGATGGCGGGGTTCCTATTCTTTGGCTTTGGGATTGCCCTGACCTATCGGAAGATTGGTAAGACAGCTGCAAGCAAATTCACCCAGCCGCTGTCTGTGGAAATTAAAGAATGCTTGGGGTTGTGTGTGACTGTCTGAAGGAATTAGATCAGAAAGTGATAGGAATTGAGGAACTGAACCGTAACAACGCAGTCCGGACTGCGGATACGCAGGGTAGAGTGGGCTCTATCGGGGGTCAGATCGGTGAACTTTTACGGACTGTAACCGGTCTGGCCATGAGGCTGGACGTAATGTCTAGGGAAACTGCACAGACCGGACGCGAATGCTGAGGACCAGATCAAGATTCAAGATTCAAGATTCAAGATTCAAGAGTTTTATTTGTCACATACACAGTTATATACAGAATATACAACCGGCAGTGAAATGTAAACAGGTCCGCTCCATGGACAGTGCAAATTCACAGTTAAAAACACAAGGAAGAAATTATAATAGAAATAGGATATAAAAAAAGTACTATCTATATATATATATATATGTCTATATCTGTAGAATTATAAATAATCAAGTCAAGAGAAAAAAAGGTAACAAATAAGGATAAAGTGGAATAAAATAAGTGAAATAAACTGTGCAGTGAGTAAACTGTAGACTTATAAATATGTGGTTAACAAATGTATAAGAGTATAATGTGCAAACAGGTTTATGACAGGTTGTTACACAGTAACAACGAGAACAGAAAGTGCAGTGCAATGTCAGTGTATCGATGTTTATCCTGACGTGAAGTCACGTGATGTTAAGTGACTGAGTTCAGGAGTCTGATGGCCTGGGGAAGAAGCTCCTCCTGAGTCTCTCAGTTTTGGCCATCAGGCTTCGGAAGCGCTACCAGATGGCAGCAGCGTGAAATGAGGGTTTGCAGGGTGATTAGAGTCCTTGATGATCTTGGTAGCTCTACCTTTGCAGCGTTTGGTGTAGACGTCCTGCAGAGACGGGAGAGCTGACCCTGAGATACGCCGGATAAGCGCACTACTCTTTGCAGGGCTTTGCGGTCATGACTGGTGCTGTTCCCATACCACGCTGTGATGCACTGAGTTAAAACACTTTCTATCGCCCCTAAATAGAAAGTTTTCAGGATAGCTGGTGAAACCCTGAATTTCCTCAGCTGGCGCAGGTGGTACAGTCTTTGCCTGGCTTTTTTCACCTGTGTCTGAATGTGAGCAGTCCAGGTCAGGTCCTCGGAGATGTTTACTCCCAGGTACTTGAAGCTGCTCACTCTCTCTACTGGTGACCCGCTGATCATGAGGGGGAGTATGTCCGTTGCTGTCTCTTCCTGAAGTCCACAATCATTTCTTTGGTCTTGCCAACATTCAGAGAGAGACAGTTGTCCTGGCACCATGATGTTAGATGCTCCACCTCGTCCAAGTATGCCGTCTCATTGTTGTTGGAAATGAGGCCCAGGACAACAGTATCATCAGCAAATTTGATGATAGAGGTGGAGCTGTGTGTGGACAAACAGTCATGCGTGTAGAGAGAGTAGAGCAGGGGCTCAGGACACAGCCCTGTGGAGCTCCCACACTCTCAGGAGATGGAGGTGGAGGTGGACTGGCCTATTCTCACCACCTGAGGCCTGCCAGTGAGGAAGTCCTCAATCCAGTGGCAGAGAGAAGGATTCAGGCCGAGATCCAGGAGTTTGGGGTTAGCTTGGTGGGAACTATGGTGTTAAAGGCTGAGCTATAGTCAATAAATAGCAGTCTTACGTAGTTCCCACTTTTGCTGTCGATGTGAGTGAGGGAGGAGTGGAGGACATGAGAGATGGCATCTTCAGTCGATCTATTGGGACGATAGGCAAACTGAAGAGGGTCCAAAGTGTCAGGAATGAAGGCGCAAATGGTGTTTTTAATGAGTCTCTCAAAGACCTTCATGACTATAGACGTGAGAGCCACTGGACGATAGTCATTTAGGCAAGAGGGTTTACTGTTCTTAGGGACAGGGATGATGGTGGATTTTTTGAAGGAGGTGGGGACCACAGATGTAGCGAGGACTCATTAAAGATAGATGTAAACAACCCGGTGAGCTGATCAGCACAGGACCGCAGAACACGACCTGAAATACCATCCGGCCCAGCAGCTTTCCTTACGTCCACACGCTTGAGTGCTCTCCGAACTTCATCCTCCGAGACAGAGATCACGTGATTGTTGCTGCTCTGAGTAATTTCCTCTAACGCGCCACTTGGCGGAGTCGCGTTACGCGTTACAGTCAAAGCGAGCATAGAAAGAGTTTAACTCGTTCACGAGCAACGGATCAACGCTTGCCTCTGCAGAGGATTTAGATCCAAAGGAGCAGATGGACCTCAGACCCTGCCACATGCGCCGCGAGTCGTTGAGTTGGAAATGAGACTCCACTCGGTCTTTATAACGGAGTTTTTGCGGCTTTAACTGCTCGTCTGAGAGCATAGCAGGACGATCTGTATTCGTTCATATTCCCTGAATGGAGACCGGCGTTGTAAGCAGCAGTGCGTGCGTTCACTGCCGCGCGGATTGAATTGTCCACCCACGGTTTCTGATTTGAGAAGGACGTTATTGTTATTGTTTGCGTGGCTTGCTCTGTAAGCGTGTTGATGAAGCAAAGCGCCACGTCTGTGAACTCGCTTACGTCAGCTGAACTCGCTCGGAACATGTCCCAATCCACATCGCCCAGAGCTGCCTGTAGCGCGGTCTCTGAGTGGGGTGACCAACGCTTAACTTCCCGCCTCACCGGGGGTTCCTGGAGGAGCTTTTGTTTGTATTCGGGAGTGAGGAAAATGGCGGCATGATCCGATTTGCCAAACGCTGGAAGTGACCGCGCTTTATAGGCGTTCTTAACGGAGAGTAGCAGTGATCCAGTGTGTTTGCTCTCGTGTGGGGCAGGAGACGTGCTGATGAAAGTTTGGCAGGACTTTCTTTAGGTTTGCTTTGTTAAAATCGCCCGCGACAATGAATGCCGCGTCGGGATGTTGGTTTATGACGCCGCTGGCAACATCATGAAGGCCAGATAAAGCCAGCGCTGTGTCTGCCTGCGGTGGGATGTAAACGGCGGTCGCGACAACCGCAGAAAACTCCCTCGGCAGATAGAATGGGCGGCAGATGATTGTTAAATGTTCCAGATGAGGTGAGCAGGACCGCGAGAGAATGGTGATGTTCCTGGGATCGCACCATTTCTTGTTGATCATGAAACACACTCCACCGCCTTTGGATTTACCGGCCTCGGCTGTTCTGTCCATCCGAAAAACAGAGAAGTTCTCCGACGGCGTCACAGCTGTGTCCGGGACCGCGGGCGTGAGCCATGTTTCAGACAAACAATAGATATTACAAACAATAGATCTGATTGATTGATTATGATCCGGACAAATTACCGAAGATCATCAAATGGATTAAAAAATAATAAATTGTATTTGCCTGACCTAATCAACTAGCCCAACGAACCTCACTTGGTCCCTATCTCTCGGTTGGGATTTCAGCCTGACAGCTTTGTCTGCTATCTTTCCCTGTGCACTGCCTTATCTCCCTTCAAGGACAAACCATAGAACTGAACTCGAAAACATCTGAAGTTATGGCTAACATTCTCACACAACACAATCTCAGACTCACTCGCACCATACACAACCTACCCGATCCCACCCCCCCCTCCAACCGTCTGCCTGTCTTTGTCTTTATCTATCTCCTCTCCCACTCCATACAAAAAATCCCATCACGTGACCACGTGTACTGTGTCATGTTTATGTTTATGTTTATGTTTTGTTGTGTTTGCTATGTAATGCTTGCTAAATTGCATTCTTGTATTTCTGGAGAGCGTAGGGCGGCGCCTGAATAATCGGCTGCGGCCCGGAGGCTTGCTCCAAACTTCATTTCGTTATACTGTACTTGTACATGTGTAATGACGAATAAACTTCAACTTCAACTTCAACGTTCAGCATGTCAGACTAGTGCTCCAGAGGTTGCTAGCAAATGGGCTTTTTGTCAAGGCGGAGAAATGCGCGTTTCATGCACAGTCAGTTCCATTCCTGGGGTACATCATGTCGTCCGAGGGAATGCGCATGGATCCCGACAAGGTTAAAGTTGTGGTGGATTGGCCAAGTCCAGATTCCTGTAAGGCTCTGCAGAGGTTTCTGGGGTTCGCCAATTTCTATCGATGTTTCATTAGTAATTTCAGCCAACTAGCCGCACCTCTCAGGGGTCAGGGTCAGGATCCTTTTATCGTATGGACTGATCATAAGAATCTAGAGTACATCAGATCCACTAAAAGACTCAACTCTAGGCAGGCTCGGTAGGCTCTTTTTTTTGGACGTTTTGATTTTCCTCTTTCGTATCGCCCAGGTTCTAAGAACATCAAGCCCGATGCTTTGTCTCGTGTTTTTGACCGTTCCGAGCACCTGTCTACTCCCGAGTGCATTTTTCCAGAGAGATTCATTATCTCCACACTCACATGGGAGATCGAATCGAAGGTCGAGGCTGCCTTAGAAGGGGTAACGCCTCCGCCCGGCGGTCCACCGAGTCGTTTATTTTTTCTGCCTGAGGGATTTCGGTCTGACGTCATACGATGGGGCCATGGTTCCAATGTAGCTTGTCATCCAGGAGTTAATAGAACCAAGTTTTTGATTACGCAACGGTTCTGGTGGCCTGGTATGGCTCGCAACATCTGAGAGTTTGTTTTGGCGTGTTCGGTTTGTGCCATGGGTAAGACTTCCAATCGCTCCCCAGATGGGTTACTCCAACCGCTGTCTGTTCCTTCGAGACCCTGGTCACACATCGCTCTAGATTTTATTACTGCCCTTCCACCCTCCCAGAGCAAGACGGTCATTTTGACTGTGGTGGACAGGTTCTCGAAAATGGTTCATTTTATTCCCTTGCCCAAATTACCTTCTGCCAAGGACCTTCTGTCGTAGATCACGTCTTTCGTTTACATGGCCTTCCAATGGACGTGGTTTCCGACAGGGGGACCCAATTCGTATCCAAATTTTGGCGAGAATTTTGTAAATTACTGGGGGCGACGGTTAGTCTGTCCTCGGGTTTCCATCCCCAAAGCAATAGTCAAACCGAGCAGGCCAATCAGGATCTTGAGAGAGTGTTGCGATGTTTAGTCTCTAAGAACCCTTCCTCCTGGAGTCAGCAAATTTCTTGGGTTGAGTACGCACATAACTCGTTACCAGTGTTGGCTACGGGCCTATCTCCGTTTAAGTGTAGTCTAGGTTACCAGCCACCAATTTTTCCCAGTTTGGAATCCGAGGTCACGGTTCCCTCCGTTCACACTTTCATCCAGAGGTGTCGTCACACATGGAGCAGAGCCTGCGAGACTCTGCTCCAGGTGGAAAGACGCACCAAGGCCCAAGCCGATCGCCACTGGTCTAAGCCTCCCGTTTACGTTGTGGGTCGAGAACATTCCTCTGCATTCCGTGAGTAATAAACTGGCTCCAAAATGTATTGGTCCATTCACTGTCACCAAGATCATTAGTCAAAACCTCAAACTGCCTCCCGCATACTCTCTGCACTCTCCGCTCAACGCCGAGGGCCAGATCTCCTTCGGTCTGTCAGACATGCAGAAGCGTCACAATGACTCGGTGTCATTGGCTGCTTCAGATGCGGAGGATTGGTCGGGCTCCGTGGATGACCCCGCCCCTTCCATATCACAGAGACGGAGCGACTCTAAGGCTGGTGTTGACGCTGAACTCATCCATGTCCTCACGAAAGCCGTCGACGAGCTCAGCCTGGACTAGTCCTCGCCACAGGAGCCTGCACGCAGCCGTCTGGACAAGTGGTTTCTGCCAGGGCACCAACAAGCCTCTCGACAGCGAGCTGCCCTGTTCTTCCCTGAAGTTCACGAAGAACTGGCAAAGTCATGGCGCACGCCTTACTCTGCGCGCCTCCGTTATAGTGAACCCAATACAAAATTGAAATACTCACCAAAAGAGCGTTTCTTCTCTTCCACGCCACACGAGTGTGAGTGCCCTGCCCTGCCCTGCCCAGCACGCTGCCACTCGACATTATGAAACCCCCTGCGCGATCGGGCCGAGGCCTGGAAGGCCATCCCTGGTGTGTCACAATGGGTCATAAACACAATTCAACGAGGTTACTCGCTCCAATTCACTCGCAGGCAACCCCGCTTTGCCAAAATGTATTACTTAAAATGAACAATACCATTGCATAGCCCAAAGCCAGAGCGAAAATCCAACGGTATGATCTCAAACACAAAGCGACATTGTTTCTGTCGGCTCATGCTGCTCACCTTTGCAGGTCTTAGAGTATCTCTGTATGATTTGTTTTCTGTCCACACATGGAGTGGGTGTCCATATAGTAGCCTATAGCCTATATAAGTGACACTAAATGTCCTTCATTCGTTCAGCAAAACTGATTCCTTTGAACAGAAGTAAAACGCGTTCTTAAATCATTCCAACTTGTTTACCCAGTTTAGCAAAATAGCGGTGGATGTTGAACTTCTTGTATAGGATCCACATTCGGGTTTCTACAGAAAAGCTTGTTACGAAGTTCAGAGCGCAGAGTGCGTTTGCAACGTCCTTATGGAGAGTGAGTGTGTGTACTTTACCCTGAATTGGTCTTTAGTTATATTACAGGTGCTCGACGTGGCAGCGGGGTCAAAACCAGGACACATATTAAAGGGGTATTTGTTTACACCCATGGCACTAGGAGTTTAACTGCACAGGAAAACAAAATCACCTGCAACTATCAATGCATAGTTGTGCCTGTCCACCTTTTTTATGCATGTTACTGTATTTGAGGTATTGTATTGTAGGTTTGTATTTATTGTTGTAAAACACTTTGGTCAACTTCTGCGATTTCTAATATTTAAGTTTGACACTTGTAAAACAACAATTGTTTCATAGTAATTTTCATAGTACCACTAAATTTATAGAGCAAAACAAGTGACCTTTAACAGTTCTCAAGATCTCACACACCTTAAAGGCAAACACACTTCACTTTCTCAGATGTCTTAAATCTTTTGTGGGTCTAAAGGTTCCAGAGGACATGGAATATTTGAACTTTAAAAATTAATTTTGTCACATTGCAAGACAAATAAAATGAATGGCAAATGTAATTAAAATTGTGATACATTTTAATGGTGACCAATTACAATGTCTAAACTAGTACATCCACATATACAAGAAATGGTTTAAGTTAAAAGTCATATGCATTGAAAGTATTTTAAGACAGTAGTTGAGATAATTGTTGTGTACATAAACAGTGTTTGTTACTGCTCCTCCCTGCAAATGCATAATAACATCATGAACAGACAATAAAACTTTGACATGCTTAAAACGTTCAATGATTATAATTACACATAGTTGTAAACATCTTATTACCTGCATGATGATGCATTACAACCTTGGGTCTTTTTAAATATCAATTTTCTCTTGTATAGCATCAACATTAATTCATAATACACATTTCTAAGCTTTATACATATGTGTCTGTCAGTATATGTTATTACAAGGCTCTGCCATCTCAAACAGTCTGTGATGTTCACTTGTGCGATGTGCAATGTCATAAGCGGTCTCTCCTGCACTGTTTTTTAGTCCTGCCTGTATGGTGCGCCGTGATAGCAATAGCTCCATCGTCTTTCCAGCTGCAGTATTTCCAGCCGCCAGTTGTAGTGGTGTGAGTCGGCCCCTTGTCATGGCGTTGACCTCTGCCCCCCATTGCAAAAGACAAGAAGCTACAGCGGCATGACCCCAGCGACAGGCACTATGTAGAGGAATCCAATCATCGGTCGTTCTCGCATGAAGATTCGCTCCAGCATTCAAAAGAGCAGAGACCACAGAATAATGGCCACCATAAGCAGCACGGTGTAGAGGGGTGTAACCATCGCTATCATGACAATTAGTTAGTGTTGGGTCCAATGTGAGGAGACATTCTACTGTTGCTAACTGAAAGAAAGAAAGAAATGCATCCATACTTAATTTCCATAGACCAGTTTTCAGGTTAAAGCCATACTGAATACCACAAACATGAAACTTTCAACAAGCAACCAATACAACAATATTTGATTAAGTTTACATTAAAATACAATTTATTAAGATCAAGTCACATCAAAGTCTAATGAAGTTTATGAGTTCAATTGTTGTCTTCACCTCCACTGCCTATGGAAAACACCATATTGTAAAGTGTTACCAAAAATGCATTATTGTCGATTACCATTAGCAATGCGTTCTACAAAGGGGGATAGCTCCAATCCTAATCAAAGACAGCTGAAGATAATCAAGCTCTTCAGGATCAATTGTTGAAAATACACAGGCAGGTTTGCTGAAGCAAGTTGGAAATAAATTTTGCAGGACAGTGGGTCCCCAGAAGCAGGGTTGAAAACCTCTGGTCTAAATGGTTTAGCTCCCCAGTACATGAACAAGCTCTTAACGCATTATACTCCATCACGTCTATTGCGGTGTCAAAATTCTGGCCAGTTGAGAATATCAAAATCGACTACTGGCGGTCGATCCTTTTCCTATTTAGCACCTAAAATTTGGAAGTCTTCCTAGCATTGTTCGGGAAGCAGACACACTCTGTCAGTTTGAATCTAGACTGAAAACACATCTCTTCACTATGGCATACACATAGAATATTATAAATTTGTATTATTCAAATCAGTTAAATGATTGTTAGGTTGCATTAACTAGGTCTGACGGAACTGGAAACACTTCCCATAACACCTGATGTACTCGTTACATCCTAAAACGATGAATGGCATCTACGCTAATGTTAGTCTCTCTGTTTATCCTGAGGTTTACTGTAGTCTGCCGAATCCAGATCAGATGGTGGACCTGCACCTAGACATGACCACAACGCATCCCTGAAGTGTCGGAAAAGACCATGTCAACTAGACTCTCCCCTGTGAAGGCCTCCTTCCCTTCCCCTCTGTACAGATAAAAACACACATATACGTATTCAAATGCGCTTGCCTATAGGCTAAACACGTAATGCTTGCATACATGCCGCTGCTGTTTTCGCAGACTCGCCTTTTTTGGGGTTTGTGCGGAATGGTGGTGGTATAGTTTCAAAACAATTTCAATACCCATTTTATGGTTTGCGTTCTCCGGCCACCAGGTGCTGTTGCCGTGCGGATGGGCGTCCAGAACGCATTTGGGGTTTTCAGTTTTAGCTGAAGATGGTGTTGTTTGGTGATTTGATTTAGTTAATTCATAAATAAAAGCTATTTATGACATTGTTTTTGACAGCATTCTCACTTTACAGCATTTTTACCCAAGTGCCTAAACTTTTCATAGTACTGTAGCTTTGCAGTTAGGTTTCTTCAAGTGTCTCGGAGACGTTGCCTCAGTTTTTTCTGTTTCTTCATGTAACCACAGACAGACTCGATGATGGTGAGTTCAGATCATACCGGCTGCTGTCAGACTTCTTGTGCATAAAAATAAATAAATAAATAAAATAAATAATAATTCTCACTGGATTACTACAATTAATGGCAAAATGATTGTTTGGAAATGTAAACTGATATTTCCTACTGACACACTACAGTAAAAGATTTAAATAACTGGCTTAAAAACATTTTTTTGTGTGAAAATACTAACGTGCCTAAGACTTTTGCACAGTACTGTACATTAAATATTAAAGGACAGTAAAAAGATATGATTATCTAATATGGTGCATATATTTAACAAAATGCTCCACTCTAGAGTTATTTTTCTTGCTGACTATCAAGTTTAAGGTAAACGAATGGCTTTTCTGGGGTATAATGTTATGTGACATTTTTTGCAACACTGATTGAGCGATTAATGACATGATACAGATTTTGGTAAGTTGTACTGTATCTTTTAACATATTTTCTGATGTTCATTCATGTTTATTTGTTCTGTAACATAATAAAGAGGAAGGGATGATCAAGTTCACTCACGATCCGTGACAACTGTTCAAGATGTAAACTGAAAAGTGACGCACAGTCTTTGTTCAACCTTCTTTTCCTAACATAAATAAATGCATAGCCTATATGCTTGTCCTGTAAGTTTGTGAATCAAAATGTAAATGTGAACGAAAACAGAAGCTATTAAGGGCCAGATTTACTAACAGTTTGCGCCAGTGCAAATTCTCTTGGTTTTACTAAAGACACGCAGTGATAAATTAGCGCTGGAAAGGCGTGGACAGCGTTATTTTTGCGGCTGACCTTATATTATATGCATTTGTAGGAGTTTCCATTTCAGGCGCATTAGTAAAAATTTTGTAAAAAATTAAATTAATTAAATTAGTATTAAATTAATCATGTGAAGTGATTTACAAAGGTTTGTGCTAGTCAATTTACTGGTGTTTGCTCCATTATTTACCGCCCCAAAAAAATTATCTCCCTTAAACTAGACACTAAAGGATAGATTGCACTAGTAATTATGGAAATAATGCGGCTGCGTCTGAGTTCATTAATTTGTGCGTCGCCAGTATATCACGTGCAGAACTTTCCAATCCCATCGGCGCTTTTATGGAATAATTTAATTATAATTATGCTAATTTACCCTGTTTAGTAAATCTGGCCCTAAATGTCTTATCATTAATGTGAAAGTCTTACGAGAGCTCTGGTGTGAACGCAGAATGCAGAATGTACAAAGTCAGAATGCGCTGATGTAAGAAGTCTGCTTTGGGCCAATCAAGTCAAGTCAAATCACCTTTATTTATATAGCGCTTTTTACAATGCAGATTGTTTCAAAGCAGTTTCATAGTGTTAAACAGGAAAATAATGCAACAGAATTTGATTTGGCTGTACAGCCGCTCTGGAGAAACGGTGATGTCATGTAGCTCATTTCAATTATCATATAGCGACAATGTGGGCAGATCAGTAATTTAGTTGATGCAGTTAATTTAGTTTAGTAATTCAATTTATTTGGATATTTAGTTGAAAATTGTGTGTCCCCAACTGAGTAAGCCAAGCCAAAGGCGACAGTGGCAAGGAACCAAAACACCATCAGGTGGCATATTGGAAAAAAATAAAGCTTGGGAGAAACCAGGCTCAGTCGGGGTGCCAGTTCTCCTCTGGCCAATTAACAAACGGTGTATGATTATTATTCTGGCAACCTAACAGGTCAGAAGTTATATTAGATCTGAATATTCGAAAGATCGGCGGCATCACGCCAGAGACGGTTTTATTAGGGATGACGTGTCGACTAAAAAAATATTAAATAGGAATATTCGAAGAATCGGAGTCACCACGCTGGAGATGGGTTTATTGAGGATGCCGTGTCGATGAGACAATTTCAGAGGGGAGTCTAATTGACACGGTCTCTGCAGACACTTCAGGGATGCGTTGGTCATTTCTGGGCGCAGCTCCACCATCTGATCTGGATACGGCCCGGATCCAGCTGACTGCAGTAAACCTCAAGATAAACAGAGAGACTAACATTAGCGTAGATGCCATTGATGATGTAACGAGTACATCAGGTGTTATGGGAAGTGTTCCCGGTTCCGGCTGACCTAGTTAATGCAGCCTAAAAATCAGTTAATTGATTTGAATAATATAAATTGATAATGTTCTATGTGTAAGCCATAGTAAAGAGATGTGTTTTTAGTCTAGATTTAAACTGACAGAGTGTGTCTGCTTCCCGAACAATGCTAGGAAGACGGTTCCAGAGTTTAGGCGCTAAATAAGAAAAGGATCGACCGCCTGCAGTTGATTTTGATATTCTAGGGATTATCAACTGGCCAGAGTTTTGAGACCGCAATAGACGTGATGGAGTATAATGCGTTAAGAGCTCGCTCAAGTACTGGGGAGCTAAACCATTTAGTGCTTTGTAAGTAATTAGCAAGATTTTAAAATGTATGCAATGTTTAATAGGGAGCCATGTTTAATGTTGACAGAACCGGGCTAATATGGTCATACTTCCTGGTTCTAGTAAGAACTCGAGCTGCTGCGTTTTGGACCAGCTGGAGTTTGTTTATTAAGCAAGCAGGGCAACCACCCAGTAGAGCATTACAATAATCTAGCCTTGAGGTCATGAACGCATGAATTAACTGTTCAGCATTTGTCATTGAAAGCATGTGCCGTAATTTAGATATATTTTTAAGATGGTAGAATGCAGTTTTACAGATGATAGAAATGTGGCTTTCAAATGAAAGATTGGTATCAAAGAGCACACCCAGGTTCCTAACTGACGACGGGGACTTGACAGAGCAGCCATTGAGTGTTAGACAGTATTCTAGGTTACTACTTGTGGAGTTTTTTTTTGAAAATTATTTTTTTTCCTAATATTATCAATCTTACAAGTAAAGAAGTTCATAAAGTCATTACTGCTGTGCTGTTTACAAACATCAGAAGTTGAAGCTTTATTTTTGGTTAACTTAGCCACTGTATCAAATAAATGCCTAGGGTTGTGTTTTTTTTCTTGTAAGAGAGTCGAGAAATAAGCAGATCTAGCAGTTTTAACGGCCTTTCTGTATGCAATCATGCTCTCTTTCAACAAATTGCGAAAAACCTCCAGTTTTGTTTTCTTCCAGCTGTGCTCCATTTTTCTGGCTGCTGTTTTCAATCATAAAGTTCTTATGGAGATGATGTGACAGTAAGCTTTTTAATAGTTTTTCCTATGTAAATATGTGCTAGATGGACACCTTTGACCGTTGCGCCATGTCTCGCAGCTTTTTCAACGGGTCATGCTCAAGACCCCGTTTTCTTTTCTGTTCATCAGTGCTGTGACTTTGCAGTTGGGATACTATTATACACGTCTTGAAATGGCAATCCGTTTATGCCCGTCACTCAGACCTCAAACAATGTTGTCAAATTAAACAAGATAGTGACACTAAAGCGATTTTCCTTATGCAGGCGAATTAAGGCAATGGTGCAGCGTTTAAAGATAATTTCCAATTACTGACATCACAGAATTTACTGGTATTTTTGTGCTGATGTCTGAACGGTCTCTTACTGGTAAAAAGCCAAAACGCTGTTGCTTATGTGAATAGCATATTTGTGTATTTACAGATAAAGTCATTCAGGTAATTTTACAGTAATTTACAGAGAATGCTGTGTGAAAGGGTAACTGACTGATTTGGCTCACCTACAAAGCCAAATATCAAATGACTACAAAAGAAAGTTCCTGCTGAGAGGAGAGGGTTACTGGTGCCCCCCTGCCCACCCTCCAAGACCTGTACTCTTTCAGAGTGAGGAAAGGGGCCGGTAAAATCCTCACAGACTCACACCCTGGATGGCGCCTGGAGATAATGGTCACTTACTCTATTCTTCTCAGCGGCCCATAATATCAGTTCAGCTGGAGTGTCTTGTAATGCAAGTTCCTGTTGCTGATACCATTCCTCTGTGTGGCAGCTTTCATCCTCATCATCTCCTTCCTCCTCTTCCACCCAGCTGCTCTTTGTCCCCACTGGAATCGTGTGGCCATGAGTCTCCAGCAGGTCAAGCTGGTTAAAGCCTTCAGGAAACTCCATCTGTGTGTGTGAGAGAGAGAGAGAGAGAGAGAGAGAGAGAGAGAGAGAGAGAGAGAGAGAGAGAGTGTGAGTGAGTGAGTGAGTGAGTGTGTGTGAGTGTGAGAGAGAGAGTGTGAGTGAGTGAGTGTGAGTGTGTGTGAGTGTGTGTGAGTGAGAGTGAGAGAGAGAGAGAGAGAGAGAGAGAGAGAGAGACAGAGACAGAGAGAGAGAGAGAGAGAGAGAGAGAGAGAGAGAGAGAGAGACAGAGAGAGAGAGAGAGAGAGAGAGAGAGAGAGAGAGAGAGAGAGAGAGAGACAGAGAGAGAGAGAGAGAGAGAGAGAGAGAGAGAGAGAGAGACAGAGAGAGAGAGAGAGAGAGAGAGAGAGAGAGAGAGAGAGAGAGACAGAGAGAGAGAGAGAGAGAGAGACAGAGAGAGAGAGAGAGAGAGAGAGAGAGAGAGAGAGAGAGAGAGAGAGAGAGAGAGAGAGAGAGAGAGAGAGAGAGAGAGAGAGAGAGAGAGAGAGAGAGAGAGAGAGAGAGAGAGAGAGAGAGAGAGAGAGAGAGAGAGAGAGAGAGAGACACAGAGAGAGAGACAGAGACAGAGAGAGACAGAGAGAGAGAGAGAGAGAGAGAGAGAGAGAGAGAGAGAGAGAGAGAGAGACAGAGAGAGACAGAGAGAGAGAGAGACACAGAGAGAGAGAGAGAGAGAGAGAGAGAGAGAGAGAGAGAGAGAGAGAGAGAGAGACAGAGAGAGAGAGAGAGAGAGAGAGAGAGAGAGAGAGAGAGAGAGAGAGAGAGAGAGAGAGAGAGAGAGAGAGAGAGAGAGAGAGAGAGAGAGAGAGAGACAGAGAGAGAGAGAGAGAGAGAGAGAGAGAGAGAGATGATGTGAAACCCAAAAAGTAGCATAATTTGGACCCTTGTAGCATGGCAGAAAGATCGTTTAGATGTTCATTTCATGTTTATAATATTGCCAGAAAAATAATTAATTCTAATATGCACTACAAACGTAACGTTACATTGGTTTACCATGAATTAATGCTGCCTTCACAAAAATTGGACATGAACCAATTTTAATAGGAAATTAGTACCATAGTTCCGATAGCACGTGAAGGCAGCATTACATCCGATACCAACGATTATATTAATGGTGCCACCACAGTACCTTTTTAGTGGCTGTGACACATCAGGTTATATAGAAGTAACGTTAACTGTTCCTCTTAAATAATTTACTCTTATTTAAACTAATAAACCCTTGCTTGTCATCTAATGACATGTATTTTACACAAAATAAGACCAAAACTCACCGATGACCAGCCGTGTTCACGTTGAGCACACAGGTCTAAAGCGCAGCTTGATTTGACGCTGGGAAATATAGTTTTTTGAGCTGCCAATTCGCTTACGCCGACTGACTCTATAAACTACATTTCCCAGAATTCAAAAGAACTTTCCCGCGAGGGTATGACTTCTTCCGCGGTGGGAGGAGATTTGCTAGCATGTAAACGAATGTCTTCGTTGAAGAGGAGCAGTTGAGTTATTTTGATAGGTAAAGTGATTTTTCCTTTGCTTTGTAGATGAACAAACTGAGTGGCAAAATATTTCAAATCCCTTCTAAAATACTTAGCAGTAGTTTTGTTTAGTAAAGTTTTTTATAATCAAATCTGCTCTTCTGTGTGAATAACACGTTTAGGAGCCGATTAAGGCATGATGCACGTTTACAGTTTGTAATTTTCTCTGCATAATGATGTATAATAACTAAATCTTTTGTTTGATTTGTATTTTGTTTACCTACCTTATCATCATCATCATAATTTTCAGTGTTGTCAGTGCAGTTCTCTCAGTATGACATCAGCTGGAAACACCATGTGAGTATATTCTTCCGCTTTTTGTAAACTTTTGTCTAGTTTTAACTAGCAAAATAACATGGATTAACTGGTTGATTGACAAGTGATTGTGACACTTATATTCAGCTGGCTTTGTTCACATAATGGCTCAAAAGTAAAATTAAAATGTCTGAAACCACATAAACTGTAGGTGTGATGATTAAGTTTTTATTCCTACAGTTGTCATGACACTACCATTCATTTACAAGACCCTTTTAATCGTTTTCTCCTTCAGTATTCCTCTTGAATGTTGTAATGTTTTTTGTTTTTTTTTAGTGACGATGAGGACACATTCAAGATTCTCATTGCCACTGACATTCACCTAGGTTATCTAGAGAAGGATGCCATTAGAGGAAACGACACGTTCGTGACCTTTGATGAGATCATGAAACAAGCTGTGCAAAATGAGGTGGGAATTAAATAATGGGTACATATTGTTTGAGACTTTGTTAAATCATGGGCGGCGGAACCATTGTATGTGGGTTTTACCATCTCTAATTCAGCGCATGTCGGTTCACCTACCCCTAACTGATAAACACTTTTTTTATTAAACAGTTAGATGCTTTATTTGAACTTTTTGAATATTTTCTTATTTTTTACAGAAAATAAATGCCTTTCCGATCTGTTATGTAATGGGAAAAGGGAATAAGAGCGAATGCGGAAAAGGCGGATTCGAACCACGGGTCGATTGCAGCTGAGAACAATGCAGTGTCTAATGTAATTTTGTCTGGCCTAACCAAACGTTTAGTAAACAAGACGGGCTTTGCACTTAATGTAAATGGTATCTACTCCAGTAAAAAAAATTTGGGGGAGGACCCACCCACATTTTTTGAATTTCAAGGCCCATGTGTTAATTACATAATTTATGTGAAATTTATTACACAAATTTTCAAAAATCATCCATTGCCAATATTCAGGATCTAAAGCGTTGAATTGTTATGTAATTGCCTTCTCTGTCAACACAAACATGTGTTAGGGACCTAGGATGGGGACCTAGTAACATTGCTGGAATCAGTCCCAGAACAAGGCAAACAATTTTACGCGCCCTGTGTGAACAAAAGGCAGGACCAATGCCGTAAGGGGTGTGTCGTAGTGATAATGCACGTGTCGTCACAATGACATAGCTATCGTGCAACTCTTTGACTGGGGGCTGTAAATGCAGATCAACGTTCACTTTGCACATTAACAAATAACAAGCTTTGTGTTCATCAAGGAGCAAAGGAGGGATAAATACAAACAAAATTATACATAACATGAAATATCACTGAATTTCTCTCAGCCTTTTACTCTCTGAAATCAAACATTTAACTGTTTATTTAGTGCAATCTTCCAACAAACTCAAAAAAAAAAAACGCATTTCCACTTATTCTATAAACATTTGAGGAAGAATTCATTTGATTTACAAAAGTCAATACTGAAACTGTTTTAGTGCATGACTTAATAAAAGAACAACATTCAATAATAAAACCATCAACAATAAAAACATCTATCAATAAATGCATACATCAATTCCATTTGCTAGAGTAAAATTGTCACTAAGAAATTTCAGATTATTTTGCATTAAATTAAGGAATGTTACAGAAAACACTGACGATTCCTTAATATGGTGTTGATAAATCATCCAGTGTAACATCCATTCATTGAAAAAAAGTTTAACATCAACATTGAAAGACATGACATGCAGGAAAATGTAACATCCATTCGCAACAGTAAATCAAACAACTGTCACTCAAACATTTCAGACAAATGAACTTGCCTTAAATTCAAGAATACAATTGTTAACACTAACTTCATATTTATTCTCAATAGAAAGCAACAAAATTACCACATTCAAGGTCCAGAAAAGTAGTAAAAACTTTGTTAAAATAGTCAGCTTGACTACAGTGTTTCAACCTTAATGTTATGAAGCGATGAGTACTTTTTGTGCACCAAAACAAAAATAATGACTTTATTCAACAAATTTGTCTCTTCCCCCATTATTCTCCTATGCTTTTTTCGTTGCAATGCTTCCAGGTTCTACATCAGAACAGCGACGCTGTTGCAGCACGTGAGCAGCACAACACATGCTTGTGATGCTGACGCAGGAGCCGCCGTTCAGATGTAAACACAGAACCTCTGAACTGCGTTCACTGCGTCAACTGCGTAGGAGACTGACAGGGGAGAGGAAAAATTGTTGAATAAAGTTGTTTTGGTTTTTTTTTGTGGCTTCATAACATTAAGGTTGAACCACTGGAGTCACATGGACTATTTTAATGATGTCTTTACTACCTTTCTGGGCCTTGAATGTGCTATTTTCTTTTGCTTTCTGTTGAGAATAAAAAAACCTCTTGGATCAAAATATTTTAAAGGGTTAGTTCAGTTTAAAATGAAAATTACCCATCCTCAAGTTGACACTCAAGTTTTACTCCCCCTCAAGCCATCCTAAGTGTATGGCTTTCTTCTTTCTGATGAACACAATCAGAGTTATATTAATAAATATCCTGATGCGTCCAAGCTTTATAATGGCAGAGAATGGAAAATGAGTATGGAGCTGAAGAAAGTGCATCCATCCATTCTAAACGTACTACACACTGCTCCGGGGGGTTAATAAAGGCCTTCTGAAGCGAACCAAAGCGTTTGTGTAAGAAAAATATCCATATTTAACAAGTTGTAGAGTAAAATAACTAGCTTCCGCCAGACTGCCTTCTGTATTTAACATACGTCACGCCAGTAACCAGTAAAAGTAGCATGGCATAAAACTAAAATATAAAACTTTTTTTGCGTAAGTTGAATACTAGGGCTGTGATGAGGTGCTACGAGATCTTGCGAGACTAAAATGTGACGAGATTTCTCATCGAAGTGAAAAGCTGTCTCGCGTCAGCGTCATATTGTCATGACGGAGTGTGAGGGTGAAGTTAGGATAGCTAACTGCATCCCAATTCGCGTATGTATACTACGACCTAAAAGTATGTACTCTTTTTGTGAAGAAAAAGTACATACTTTTGAGTGTGTTGCAGAAGAGTAGGCTATGCAAACTTTGGGACAAGTTGCGTCCATCCCGTCACAGTTTAAACTGCCCTGTCAATCATCGTCACAGTTTAAATCCTCCACATTCATTTTAATTTCATACTGTATCGGAGAGAAATGTAGTAGCACGTTGATCTGCCATTCGTGGGTCTTTAATGCAGAGACTCCGCTCATGTGTTGCAGTTTACATAGATGCAAACTCCTTTTGGTGAGAATTCACCTTTTTGAGATCAAAATAGGTCACCTACGAGATTCACGTACATCCAATGAGAAAGAGTTTTGGGGGGTGCTGGTATCATTCAGGCTGATCTTTTTTTTTTTCTCGTTTTGTGGAGTGACATTACAAGGTAATAAAAAAAATAAACAAATGCGTCTATTTACTACGTTTGCCCCCAGTTTGACAGACAATGCTTAAGATTAAGATAAGTCTTGTCTTTGAAACCGGGCCTTGGTCTTTTAATGTCTTGACTTGGTCTTAGTACATTAAGCACATTAAACAATTTCATGTTTATCTTTTTAGAATGTTCCTATTATTTGCATTTCTACAGCAACACATGACAGATTTATATAGATGTTATATATTTCAATGTTTCAATAGCAACACAAAATCCTTTTTTGTTTTTTATAAAGGGTTGTTTTGCCCTACATAAAACACAACTTTTTTTTACCTCTTATCTGTTAGAATTAGTTTTCAGGCAGATGCAAAGATACTTAATAGTGACTAGAAATGAGCATGAAAAGTGAATTTTTTTTTTTTTTTTTTAAAGCTGCGAGAGTTTTACACTTTCTTTGTATGCTGAATATGGAAGGCAGTCTGGCGGAAGCTAGTTATTTGACTTTTTAAATATGGATATTTTTCTTACACAAATGCATCACTTTGCGTCAGAAGGCAAGCCGTCGGAGCAGTGTGGATTACGTTTATGATGGATGCACTTGTCTATATATAGTTATAAACCTTAACATCAAGAACATCCAGGTAAACAAAGACACCTGAACTAGGGGTGGACGATTATTTTTGTTTTTTTAATTTATCTTTGCTATTAAAAATAAGAACTAAAAACAGTTGTCTTCACATTAATTAAATATACACTGATACATAATAAAGCTACAAAGGTTATTCAGCCAAGAGCACTGAGTGATTCTCTCTCTCTGTTGTTGTTTGACAGACAGCGGCAGGTTTACTGTATTAGCAGGCTGTCACTTTAAGACCTAATGCACGGATCCTATTGACACGCATTCGGTTTCTTTCCCCAACTGATATTGTTCACTTAAAGCATAACCGACTGTGTTTACATGAATACTCATTAAGACAGCCATTTTGACATAACTGTGTGTATTTGACAGTTCAAGTGTGTAACAAGACACAAAACAGAACTGAAGGGATCACACGCTTTGAGAGGCGGCTTGTGCGCACATTTCGGTGTGTGTGTCAGACAGCAGACAGCGCGAGACTGCAAGGAGTTGTTTTTCGCAAGTTATTGCGTTTAATAACTTTTTTTTTTTTTTAAATGTCAAGCAAGTCACATAAGTAACAGCTGTGTGCCCAGTCTATTCTCTGCTATATTCGTCGACCTAAACTTTTCACAATGTTGAAGTAGCCTATTAAAATCATTCAGATACTGCGTGCCGTTGTGATATGCATATCGCGATATGTACATGTGATATTTCGATATATTGCAAAGCCCTAATATAACTCTGATTGTATTTGTCTAAAAGAAGAAAGTCATATACACTTAGGACGGCTTGAGGGTGAGTAAAGCTTGTAATAATTTTCATTTTAAAGTAAGCTAATCCTTTAATTTGTGTTCTGAAGATAAACGAAGTTCTTACGGGTTTGGAACGACATGAGGTTGAGTACTTAATGACAGAAATGTCATTTTTGGATGTACTAACCCTGTATGAATTTCTTTGTTCTGCTGAACACAAAGGAAGATATTTGGAAGAAAGTTTGTAACCAAGGAGATCTCACCCCCCATTGACTACCATAGTAGGAAACAATTCAGAGTCAGTGGGGGGCGAGATCTGTTTTGTTACAAATACTTGCAAATATTTTCCTTGGTGTTCAGCAGAACAAAGAAATTCATACATTTTTCATACAACTTGAGGATGAGTAAATGATGACTATCCCTTTAATTGATTAGGACAAATCAGTAGTTCCCAAACATTTGCTAACTTTGTACCCTTTTAAATACTTTTCACAACAATTACTGTAAGCCTCATATCTCAAAATGGTGTCTTGAGCCTCCTAATACAGTAAAACGTTTTCTATATAGTATTAGTTATGACATGATTTAGCTTATACCTCTTCTTTGTGAAACGGTGCTGGCCATCGATTTTGCAATTCCTCCACACCTGGTTGTTTCTCCACAACTTTTTGTCTTCGTAGAGCAAATGTCCTGGGCCGTGGCTTAAACGGGAACACAAAATTATCATTTTATTTGAAGCATAATAACTTTAGTTACATCACACCAACTAAACTGCTACTTTGCTAATTTTAAAATATAAATCACTCTTCCTACTTTATTTTTTTCTCATTCATCAATCAAATGTCAGAACCTTTATACAATCCACTCAATGAAGACAATGCAGATATAGTTGCATGAAATGTATTATATACGATCTCTACCAATTGTAACAATTATGCAATTAACAATTCAAATGCTATGAAATGGCTGTAGAGCACTTGTATCATTATATTAGAATTTCTGAAGGATCATGTGACACAGATATGTATTTCTGACTATTTAATTATCGCCACTCGAGTCGTGACTGCCTGTCTGAGTTTTGTGGACAGCCGGATGTGGCACAACATTTGACTGAGGCGGCCGCCTCTTGATTCTTGATGCAGGAAAACCCCAAATAAATCATGTAATTAAAAGTCTGCAAATGATCTATTACTAAAGTATTTATTAATGGCTCGTTTACTTAGGCCTATAGCTACACTTTAAATATCCAATAACTCTGACAAATATTCAACAAATATACCATGCTACTGTATATCAACAGTAATTAAAACTTAATCAAAACTTATTTGTAGGATTACTCACCAATACTGTGGAGATTTCGTGGTATTCATGCAGCAAAACAGTCAGAATCAGAAAATTCTTGACCCAAACTCAATGACGTCAGTAGTCACGTGCTTTTGAATGTGGACGTAAAATTCTAATTTGATTTTAAAGCAAATAGTTTAAATTAGTTAGACCCAAAAACTTTTTTTTTTTTTTTTTTTTTTTTTACTTCAAGACAACTAAACTCATTTACATTAGACCAATGACAAGGCAGAAAAGTGAATTTGAGTCATATCAAGCATAAAAAGTTCTTTAACATAACGACACAGCCATATGCACTTTTTTCAGTGTAGGTTTCTCCACATATTACAAAATTCCTAACATTTCAGAACACTTTGTACATTTTAACATGTATAGAGGGGAAAAAAAGGAGGAGTTTAGAAGACAGGATGGGAGCTAAGACATACCCAATATAAAATTAACAATTATTGACCCCAAATAAAAATGTACAGATATCCCCAATAATACAAAATATACAAAATAAATATACAAAAATTTGGCATCTGGCCAGGAGGGACACTGTAACAAGGTTCAAAAGGAAGAAGGACGAAGAAGTCAGGGGTGGAAGAAGTCTTTATTACTCAGAAAACAAAAATGTTTATTGTGGTTATTTCTCAAAAAATTCTCATCTCATGACTTTCCGCTCTTGGTGTTTCTGGAACTGTTTGGTCGTGGTTAATCTCCTACACTGTAAAATCGAACAGACTTAATGTCTTAATTTAATTGTAAAATCAAGTAATCTGTACTATTCACATATTATGCATTGGTTACTCAGAAAACCCAAGGTTTATTGATTGGTTTGAGTGCCATTTTGTCAAGCAAAAAAGGGTTGAGGTGGGGCAATTCTTAATAGACTTTTCACCCATTTCCTCAACAGTTATCTTTCTCTAGTTGCATTCACTCATTTCCCAAAAAAATCATGAATGTTCAATCGTCAATACAACTGAAAAATTTGAGAGCACATCACATAAACTGACTACATAAATTGATGTTAAATTTCCCGAAAATGTTTTTTATTGAACTCACCATTATGGTGATCAGTGTTCCCTTTGGTTGGGCACTTGGAACTTCATTTATATTGTTGTAATTGTTTTCCTATTGATGCAGCAATGCAACAACAAATCACAGTTATTTGGTTTCAAAGGAATGGAAGTAATAAATAGCTTGCTTTTAAAAGGTAACCTAACTAAACTTCTAACTAAATCATTTAAGCAGTCTATTTATTCATGTTGAATAATGATCTTTTAAAATGTTATTGCTAACACTTATGTCAAACACCTTGTGAAACTTAATTGGGTTGATATAATCCCTTTATATTATGACAATATCTTGCAGTCACATGAAATGTGATCTTTACAAATGCGGTTGGTGGCCAGTTTCTGTGTAAATGTACATTTTTGACCAACATTTTCCACTTTTGATGTAATTTCTAGCGAGAAATTACTATTAATTAAATATTTGCGTAGTTATCACCAAAGCTCTCTCTGTTTCACTGTAGATCATTAAGCTGTAACTCTGCCTCAGAAATCTGTCCGAAATCAGTTTTTGGTGAGGTACCTTTGTGCACAAACACTGCCTGCAAAGTCATTGCCTAATAGGGCAGCGAGGCAACAAGCCAGCTGCCTAAGTTTTCGGACGCAGCCTTAGCCTTACCAACAAGTTGAATCAGGTGCGTTTAAGTAGGCAGACATGCAAAATTTGCATGGACCAGGGTTGAATTTATTAAATTCAAATGTAATAATTATTTTGGAATTTTAAAAAGCATTCTTAATTCAGAATCACGCATAACCCTGATTCATAGATGCCTCTCAGCATAGACGTATCTGTATAATGTAGGCCTATACACTCTATGCTTTTTCTCCTTCAACATTTGTTTTTCCTAATGTTTCTTTCTTTTTCTCTCAGGTAGACTTTGTTTTGCTGGGTGGGGATCTGTTCCATGACAATAAACCATCCCGCAAAACTATGTATAGCTGCATGGAGGTGATGAGAAAGTATTGCATGGGTGATCGGCCAATCATCTTTGAAATCCTCAGTGATCAGGCTGTCAATTTTAGCCACAGCAAGTAAGACTTGAGCTTTTTTTGGTATCTTGATCAGAATGTCAAGACTTACTTTAGTCTTGACATTCAAGTCCATTCTTTTTTTTCTTTTCACCTCATTATAGGCACCAAAACGAACATTGTCATTATTTACTCATTATTTATGACCCTCATGTCACGTGTAGTAACTAAACGTGATGTGGCATTGTTTTAGATATGGACATGATATGGACATAGATGTGGGCTTTGTATGCTTTGAGCAGGGAAATATTATATGTCAGCTGCCATAGTCAATATGAACTGTCATTGTATGGCACTAACTACATAAATCAAGTCCAACATTTAATTTGGATTGAATTGGATTTGACAGACAAGGAACTAAGATAAGATGAGATAATTTAAGAATGTTAAACAGCACAAACAGCATCTGCCATGTCAATTAACCATCAAATAAATGATCAGAATTTTCATTCCAAGTTTGATGAATGATGAAAATGTTTCAGTATAAAATACTACCTTAATATAACGTTTAGAGATGCAAAAATGTCCACATACACACAGACACATGATGTCCTTTGTTATTTTGTCAGGTTTCCATGGGTGAACTATTTGGACAATAATCTCAACATTTCCATCCCTGTATTCAGTGTGCATGGTAACCATGATGACCCAACTGGGGTAAGAGAATAAATCTATTTATTAGTTCACTAAACCAGTCGGCTTTGTAGATATTGAATATTAATGAGTAGTGTGCACATAGAGAGTAATGCAGTCTCAGATGTGCTTACGGACAGTCCACAGTCTATGCATTAACATATTGCACACAAAACTTGAAATTACTTTTGTTGGGGAATGCAGCTAGCAGATCAACTGATACATTGTTTTTACCTATTAATCGTCATCGATAGTTGCTATGTGGAACTAACAGTTGAAAATCAATGGTGATAGTTTGTAATACTTTTTAACATACAAAATATTATTACATTTTAAAAATAGAAATAAATTTCAATTTAAAATATGTGATGGCAAAGCTGAATTTTCAGCATCATTACTCCAGTCTTCAGTGTCACATGATCCTTGAGAAATCATTCTAATATGATGATTTGATGCTTTGGTAATATTTCTGATTATTACTATCATGTGGTGATATTCTTTGATGAATAGAAAGTTCAATGAACCGCATTTATTAAATGTATTAAAGCATTTATTAAATCTTTTGAAGAAATTTTATATCATTATGAATGTCTTCACTGTAACTTTTGATCAAAATAATGCATCCTTGATCAATAAGTATTAATTTCTCTCTCTTTTTTTTAATCTTACCACAACTGTTTGAATGGGATTATTGCTTCCACAAAAATGTTAAGCAGCAAAAACTGTTTTCAACATTGATAACCCTAATAACAGTAAAACAAATACAATCTTGTGAAAAATTATTACGATTTAAAATAATTGTATTCTATTTGAATACATTTAAAAATATTATTTTTTCATGTGATGCAAAGTTGAATTTTCAGCATCATTACTCCAGTCTTCAGTGTCACACGATCCTTCAGAAATCATTCTGATATGCTGCTCAAGGAACATTTATTAGTATTAGTATTATTATCAATGTTGAAAACGGTTTTTGCAGCTTAACTTTTTTTGTGGAAACAACGGTACCATTCCATTTTTGTGCATCAGATTTGGACTGACATAATAAATTCTTTTATAAATGTAATAATTGCTGTTTATTGAACTTTCTATTCATCAAAGAATATCACCACATGATAGTAATAATCAGAAATATTACCAAAGCATCAAATCATCAAAATTGATAATAATAAGAAACGTTAACTGAGCAGCAAATCAGTATATTAGAATGATTTCTAAAGGATTTTAGTTTGACACTGAAGACTGGAGTACTGATGCTGAAAATTCAGCTTTGATAAATTAATGATAAACCAGGAATAAATTACATTTTAAAATATATTCACATATTCACAATTATTTTAAATTATAATAATATTTTGCAATATTACTGGTTTGATTTAAATAAATGCAGCCTTGATGAGCATAAAATAATTAAAATATTGAAAAAAAAAATTGTTTCTGAACAAGTACTGTGTCTAAAATTTGAGTACAGAATAACATTCATGTAAGTGCATATAAGGTTGCCATAAGATATCATACACATTGATGAATCTGCCTGTTTAGCTATAAGAAGTTCCAGTTAAGAAATACCAGTTTAAGGTATCAAGCAGCATAACAAGCTGTTTTGTACAGCTAAAAATAACTGGAAGCAAATGACACCGGAAGCCAGACACATTGAATTTACTCATGTAATTTCCCGCTCTTACGTGAAAAAGAACGCGGATACCGATACACATGCATTTTCTTTCTCAACTGTTTACGTTCACTTAAGACGTGTTTACTAGGATACTCTGGCATTTTGATACATAAGTATGTGTATATGACTATTCCAGCCCAATAAGGTGCCAAATTGACCTCCGTATAAGCAGCAGCTTTGTGTGCTTAGAAATTCTTTCAGACAGTGCACTTAGTTCTCTTTCACTGTTTACTGTACTTTTTTTAAATGGTTTAAACGGTTTAAAAAATGCATTCAAATAATAAGCTTTTGTGATGGCACAGCACTGCAATGTCACATGAACATAACCATGATAGAGATGATAGTCCAAAATATCTACCAGTTGACAAATTTCTACCATTTTTTTATGTCTACCAGTGTATCACCCACCCCTATGCCCAGGGGAGTTTTTGAACAGGATGATCTGTTTAAAAAAAAATTTTTTTTTTTTTTGTCCTCTGCGAAATAATATCTCACGTACAAACGGGAGAATTGAGAGAATTCCCGGTGGGCTGCTCATAAATTGGGCCAGTTGTACGTACCACTTCGACATAAAGGCAGTTTCAAATGGGATGTGGAAAGCAAAAGTCCTAGTTCATTTTCAATGAGAGAGACAGCAGCAAATTGCAGCCAATTAATGGCGAAGATTAGCAAACAGTGCTCGTACACCCAAAATCCTGTCGCTTGCATGTGCACAGCTTTTCATAGTGGTTAAAAATATTGTAAATATTATAGCGTATAGTCTATATAACACAACACCATAAGGCGAGCCACATGACTTCTCCCCTGCGTTCTCTTTATACTTCACATATATAGATATACATTTTGAATTATCTGTCTGTTTTTAAAAGTAGGCTAAATGAATGAACATTTTTGTGAGGCAATCAATCCTCTCTTCCAAGTAAAAAAAAAATCCATCCAGACAATGTCATGGTTTTTATACATTGGTGTAACATGACACCATGTAACATTTTATAGATGAGTGTAGTCTAAGCCATGCTGCTGTCTGATATTCATTTTAATTTATTTAACATTTTAATTTGTGTTAGCTGTGCCTATTAATTTGTCTGGCTATCACCAGACCAAGCTTAAACTTTTAAGATTGAACATTGGGGAGTCTGCTCTGTATTTTATACTGCACAAGAGCCGTGATCAACGGGCATAGTTCAAATGACTGGTCCCCGCAAATTTGTAACAGCAGGATAGAAATATGTACAATATGTACAGATGCAATTTAAACGTTGATTAGATAATTGATTAGGCAATTGTGTGTCTTCCTTCCTTCCTTCCTACAATCTCATTTTCAGTTTTTGTGTTTGCTGTGTTCCAGGCTGATGGTCTATGTGCTATAGACCTGTTGAGCTGTGCTGGTCTGGTCAATCATTTTGGCCGCAGTCCTTCAGTGGAGAAAATTGAGGTCAGTCCAGTTCTTCTGCAGAAAGGAAACACCAGGATTGCACTCTATGGCATTGGTGAGTTTATAATATTCAGCAATGTGGTGTAAGTTACAAAAAATATAAAAAATATAAAAAAATGGGCAAATACATATGTGACCAATGAGAATGAACATCAAAGAGAAAAGGATCCTGTGATTGCATACAGTCATGCACCGGCAGGATTTTTTGGGGCCGATACCGATTTTAACAAACAATTATTGGCCGATTCCGATGCCGATATTTGTCACTTGTATAAATAGTGTTTTGATCATGTTTTAAATCAGCAAAGTAAAAAAAAAAACATTAACTTATAGCCTACTAGCTAGTTTATTGCTGCATTATCAAATAATTTCTAATGAACATAGACTGGATCCATTTAACATTCAACAGGCCAACATAAATATATAAATACAACAGAACAAGATGCATATGAAATAAACAGTGCTTTTTGTATAGGTTTAATGTTAAATAACACTGCATATTATTCACTGTATAAATTAAATGCATGTATTATTATTACATTGGGATGGCTACAACATTAATCCTGTCACAATTACTTTGTTAAACTGAATTTTTATTTTGACGGGTTGCCGTGAAGACCTTCGAGTTCCTGTGTGTGTTTATGATATGACGATCGATTTTGTCGAATTAAACGGTAAAATGCTAATGAAGTGAAGTGACTGGAGTTGCATTCATGTCCTCGTATTGAGGCAGCAGAGGCTGAAAAACACAGCGAGTTTCAGTGTGTGTGAGATAAATGAAATCGGTCCATGCGTCTGTGCCATTCACAGACACAGAAACATGCAGGATTTTTGTGGCTTAATATTCACAGACACTAGTATATATCGCTATTTGATTTAAGTGTACTGACCTACGTTTTATTTATTCATCAAAACTTTGACAAATTCGGTGACATTCCACTATACAGTAAATTAAGTTTTTATGACTGGATTCCGTCTGCGTTGTCCGGATCGCGAAATTAATCCTTATGAAAGTTACAAAAGTTAATTTAGTCAAGAGTAGTGAGCAAATCATTTTTTGGGTCTTTTGTTGTTTGATTAACATTAAAACACAGACAGCAGCGCAGCAGGAATATTACATTATAATCTCGGATTATGCAGCAGACATTATACAGCTCAGTACCTTCACACAGTTTATTAATAAACCATCGGTTTGTTATATCGGCCTTTTTCATGCTATAGCCAATATGCCGATGGTTGTAAATTGATCAAAGATCGGCCGATACATTTAACATTCCAGCATTCCTTAAAAAAAAACACATTCAAATGATAAGCTTCTGTGATGCCGCATCATGGCAATGTCACGTGAAGATAACTGCGATAGAGACTTTGAGCTGCTCGGTACAGTAAATACTGATCCACACAAACTCCATCTCTGCATGCAGCTTATAATGTGCATTTGAGAATGCAACGTGCACTATGATTACTTTTTTACATTTAGTCAATCACTTTTTCACAGTGTTCAAGTAATAAAGCTGTAATTGTACATATTTTTATGAAAATTTGTCAAGATTAAAAATATTATATAAGAAATCGAGTGTCCAAAAACCTCTGATGTGTGTGGAACAGCTCTTACGCCACAGATTTTTAGCATCTGAACTAATGAGTAATTAGTAAACGTAATGTAGCTTTTTTTTTTTTAGTTATTTATGTAACAGGAGGCAGAACATTACATGTTACATCAGGGATGACCTACCCTCTTCCTTTAAAGCCATTTTAGGTCTAATCCTAATTAAACATACTTTAATCAGCTGATCAAAGTCTTGAGGATCACTAGAAACTTCCTAACTGGAGCTAACTGTTGTATAAAAATGCTGTTTTTTTTTTTTTAAATTATAAGTCATTTATTCAATTTTTGGATCTCCGTTAACAAATGAAAATGTCAAAATTCCAGCCCTACTGACTTGTTTGTAAAGATGTGGCCTCTGAGAATGTGCATCAAAATGAAAGGGACACAAGGCATGCTGGAACACAAGGGATACTCTGCCCCCAACTGATTATGTCTTTCTTGTGCCAGTTATGTTTTATTCTTAGTTATGCACATACTAAAGCTAATAATCTTGAGCAGCAGATGTGAACTTTTCTCAGAATTGTATTAAGAACAGCAGAGTACAGAATAAGGGGGTGAGCCATATTCAAGTTTATTGTGTGTGTGCTGCATACATGCCGATAAAACATTGTGATTAAGTTATTAATAGTATTATTTTTTATTTGTTGGTCATGCACGTTTGATCATTAATACATCAATGCACGTTGCTAATACGATTACTTTTATTAATATGGTCCACTTTCCATTCATAAGGGAATCTAAATCACAATCTAAAATGTGGCATAATGTATAAAAACAATGAACAGAAACCAGCAACTTGGGAAAGGTTGTTTAAGCGAAGATGTTCTCCCTAAAATGTTTCATATGATGAAGTGTGTTGTTGAATTAAGCAGTCAAAATACTAGACAAAACTGCTGAGGAGAAAACATTAAGCTGCCATATATCAACATAAATTGCATGTAATTCTCTGATATTAGAAAAATCTTTAGTATCTTCAAGAGAACCTAAACGGATGACAGAGTAGCAAAATATTATTATTATAATATAATACTATTAGCTGAGCTTGAACACATCCATGCTCAACTAGATCAAAAAAAAAAAAGTTTGTTTGGTAATGCTAAACAAACTGATCATGATTGGTGGCAGGAGAAAATTACAGTCTTTGGATCAGATGGGGCCAGCATTATTATGGGTGCATCAAGTGGAATAGGTGCACTCCTGAGGAGAAATAGAAGAACACATTCTTTCCTTTCACTGTATCCCACACAGAAATTAGCCATGTTGGGCTATTCCAATTCAGCTGCATAATTTATTCATGCAGCAATGCATGCTGGGTACCAGCATAGTACAAAACTCCCAGCATGCATTGCAGCATGAACAAATTATGCAGCTAAATTGTCCTATTGTTTTAATTCTAAATATGTTTTGCTGTTGTTGTTGTTGTGACATTTAATAGCTTTTTGTTGATCTAATTATATGAATATTTTGTTTACTGTCACCATTGATGATATTCATGTGCTGATTGTTGATGTCTGTGTGTGTCTCATTAATGCCGTAGATTAACTGTTTGTGCTCATGTTTGTTAAAATCTGATTGTTATAATGCCACAGGATCTCATTCTGCAGCAACACAGGGTTTGTAATGTAAATGTATTAATAGCACAACACAATTGTTAGATTCAAATGGAGAATTATGGTGACTTCAAATGAAACACATGAAACATACCTCTGTTAATTCTCAATATGAACTTCTTTAGGGGTCTGACAAAATAAAGTCAATCTGGTTAGTAATGCATGAAGCTGGTAATGCTGTTTGTGGAGTTGTTTAATCCTCCTCTGCTGAGATCTCCAGAGATTTAATGTCTTTTATTTTCAGTTGATTTCATCTAAGGCTGTGGCTGAAGTCAGTTGTAGTTCGTGTTCACGTCTCTTTTTCAGTTATCTTCTTTCCTTCAGTAATTCTGTTTGTTAACAGGCATATTAAGGCTGAGATGACTCCATATTTAATATACACAGATTTTGTGGCTCAGATAAGGTCCAGTTCTGTTTTATTTCTTTGCTCTTAGCTGACATGTGGCATTGCTACGGCCTGCTTGTGGCCCGGATCTGGCAAACAGGAGTGGGCCACCCAAGGGCCGTCATTCCACGCAGCATGTGGGCCAGATCATCGTTCCACATGAGTCTGGTGTGGGCAGGATCTAAGCTCACACAATGTTGCTATGATATTTACACATCCGTTAAACTCCCACCAATCACTTGTGATCTCTCCATAGTAGGGCTGGGCGATATGGACAAAAAGTGATCTTGATTAAAAAAATTTTTTATATCAGTCGCTATCGATAATTATTTCGATAAATGCCAAATATTTATTTATTTCAAATTTAAAGGCAGATATTTGCTCCTAAGTGAAAGTTGTAGAAACCAGACTGTTAATTGTGGTTTTTAAACTGCTCTTTATTGTCAGAACATGACAAACACTTCACTTTTTTAAATTCCTTACACTTTTCCAGTCATTTTTCCTTAACAAATTAAATATCTTAATAGAAGAAATAATGTATTAGTTTCTGCATGTGTTAACGGGTGATATTGTTTCTAGTCATGAAACAGGTTTGTGTTGCCTGACTTTGGCATTTATCTTCTGCACAGTTTGCAGTGCAGGCTGCAGTATTAATAATATTACATGTTTTGTCTTAGAAATGCACATTTGACAGTGGGTTTACAGTAGTAGTAGCTTGAGTTAGGAGGATGCAGATGTAAATTTATGTTCATTAACAAAAACAGACATCTGTAAAAAATTGTAACAACCTAATTTTTATATGGTAAAATTTAATTTTGTTTAAAATTGAAGTTTTATTAAAATTAACCATTGGTCTTCCATAGTATCATACATTTAGATCATGATAACCACAGTTAAAACCATGCATATAGAGTTGTCTGCATGCGATCTTCTGGAGATCAGCCATTTTTTGTTCTTCTGTACACCTTCTGAATTTTCTGCATTTCAAGCATTTATAGATATGAGAAGAGACTGCACTACTGCATCCTAGAATCCATATGCCATTGGACCAGAGTTCATTCACAGTCATTCCTCATTCCTTGTAGTGTTTCCACAGCTTCAGACTTATTTTGGATTCTTTTAATATTTTGGACATGTTCCAATCTGGGTTTAGATCATTACATAGCACTGAGTCAGCTCTGTTGAGGGTTACAAATGATATCTTGCTTGCTCTGGATTCAGGCTCATGCTGGTTTTGTTGGACCTGAGTGTGGCATTTGATACCATTGACCTTAACATTCTTCTTGAAAGACTAGAATGTATGGTAGGTATCAAAGGCACTGTACTGCAATGATTTGCTTCGTACCTCACGAATAGGACTTTTTCTGTAAATTTAGGGAACTTTTCCTCATCATCTGCACATGTTGTGTGTGTGGTGTGCCCCAGGGATCCATTTTGGGACCTTTATTGTTTTCCCGTTATATGCTTACCTTGTCCCCCTCAGAAATACAACATTTCATATCACTGTTATGCAGACGATTCCCAGTTTTACCTACAGTAAGGCTGGACACCACTGGTTCATCTGATGTGTTATTGAAATGTGTAAATGACATCAAGAGGTGGATGGCAAATATTTTTTTGCAGCTAAATGAGGATAAAACAGGTTTTAATTTTAGGTTGTCCTGCAAATTCCTCCCCTGCTCTGAAAGCCCAGTCAGGTCCTCTCTCAACAAATGTACACAAACAAATCAAAAGTCTTGGAGTGATCTTTGACTCTTGACTATTTTTTGATAAACAAATTAGTGCTGTTATTAGAGGAAGCTTTTTCCATTTAAGATCTATTGCAAAATTGAAACATCTCCTTTCAAGCACAGATTTAGAAGTTGTGATTCATGCTCTTGTAACATCACGATTAGATTATTGCAACTCTCTTTATTTTGGTCTCCCTCAGTCTTCATTATTACATTTGCAAGTTCAAAATGCAGTTGCTAGACTGCTAACTGGGTCTAAAAAGAGGGACCACATCACTCCTATTTTAGCATCTCTTCACAGGCTTCCCATTAAATTTAGAGTTGATTTTAAAATCCTTATGTTTGTATACAAGGCGTTGTCTGGCCGTGCACTAAGTTATATAAGTGATCTTCTTGTGCCATACTGCCTGCTAGGGCACTTAGATCTTCTACTCACTTGCTCTTAACTGTGCCTCGGTGTCGCTATAAATCAAAGGGTGATCGGGCCTTTTCGGTGGCTGGGCCCAAGATTTGGAATGGTCTCCCCTATCATATGAGGTCTACTCCTTCATTGGATATTTTTAAATCTACTCTTAAATCATATTTTTATTCTTTAGCGTTTGAAAACCTGTAATTATTTTTGTGTAGATCTGCTTTGTACTCTGTACAGCACTTTGGACAAAGCCATATTGTGTTTAAATGTGCTTTATAAATAAATGTTGTTGTTGTACTTGTTCATGATAATGCTTAATTAGTAATGCTGAGAAGTAACTCTCTCTTAGAATAATGGCTGGATGTTTTACATGTGGATGGAGAGTTTTACATGTGCCAGGTGACCTCCAACTTGAAGTATGCCCATCCAGAATGGGACTCAACTTGTACAACTTGCCTGCCTTGTCTTGGGTAGCAGATGCTTTCAGTTTCTTGAGACTTTGCATCTCTTTGGAGAAGGCTGCTTCTTGAACCAGTGGAATAATAGAGTTCTGCCTCTCCTTTCTTTTAGACTTGCTACTTCAGAGGATCTACATTCAAAACCTTTGACCTTTTTCACACGCTGTTTGAGTCTGGGAAATAGCCTTTAACATCTTGGTCCAATCAGAGAACTTACAAAGGCTTATCTTCAGTGGCGACATATCTTCATTGATTGGAATTGGTACTCAACTTTATACGCTGGATGCAATTAGCGACAAAGACATGAAATTTCTTAGCATGACATTCTTATTGGAGATTAACTTGTGCAGTTGAAGTTTACCACTATTGCAGAGTTCTCTTGCTTCCCTAACAAGGATAATTGCTTCAATTTCAGATTCAACATAAAAGTTATTTTATATGAACTGAATAGAATCTTCACTGAAGCTGCCTTGTCCTTGAGCAACAAGATGTTTAAGACCATAATTGGCACAACCAGGTGAAGAAGCTGCACCAAACAAATTAACCTTCATTCGATACACAAAAGAATGATACTCTAGATTGCCATTGTCCCACTATATGAATCTTAAGCTCCGTTTCCACCGAAATTACCCGAAACAATTTGTCCCAGGAACTCCCCCAGACCTGATGCTGGCTCCGTTTCCATCCATGGTCTAAAGTACCGTGAAGATTAGTCCGGTTATGTAGGATTGCGGGCGCTGACTTTGCAGTTCCCACTGGAATTTGTCCTTTGCAAATAAATTTAATAAAGCCTGAACCTCGTCATCAGCCCAAAATGTCCACTGTCCAAAATGTCGGCCCAATGTCCAAAAGCCTTCACCCGCACAATGACTTCCGGTGAGTGAGGTCGATATGGTGTTATCTCAATCGGTTACAAGCATCGAAAATGATCTCTCGCGCATATCTCTACGCCATACTGTGTCCATTTACCTTACTCACCGAAAGTAATTGCCCGGTGAAGGCTGTTGGACATAATCACATTTGAGGTAAGAAAAGGATATAAATACTGTTCGGTTTCTCGCACAAAGCGATCGTTTCGTGTCTTAAGACATCAATGTGTCATCACAAGCCGCAGGGTTTAATATGGATTTGTATGTCTATGTTTTTTTTTTACTCTCATAGTTCACATGCTCTCATCTGTTACCATTCACATGCATTATACGACAGGCAGACTGCAACGGTTGGAGTTAAAAATCTTCATTTTTGTTCTACTGATGAAACAAAGACACCTACTGGTTGCGCTGGGGGTAAGCAGATAAACATAAAATTTTAATTTTTGAGTGAACTATCCCTTTAAGGCTGACAGGAGCAGACCTGGCATCACTTGTCTAACAATGACCTGGTGACATATTCCATAAGCATAAGCATCTCTATAGTCAATGCATGGATTACCATAACCGATTACACTCCAGCCCAGATCAGTTCTCTATGCAAAGGGCTGATTTCCTTCACCGGCCACCACTTCTCATGGGAGAAGAGCCTGAGGACAGTTGTAACCAATTAATAATCCAACATCACAACTCTGTCGAGGAGCAAGCTTGTCTGTGATATGTTCAAGATGAGGCCATACTCTTGCTGTCTCTGCTGTAGGAATATGTCTTTACTTGCTGGATCAAACTCTCTTGAGTAAGTTGTTGGAAAAGGAATTCTACTTTGTCAATAAAATCCTCTTATCTGCAAACCAGTCAACTTAAAACAAGGTACAACTATTATCTTTGAAGCCATTGTAGAAAGCTTCAATTGCACTGCTTCCTTCCTTGTTTTGAGTGCATTTGCTGTATCTTCAAGAATTAAGGTTATCACTTTGAGTGTCGAGGAGAGCATATACAAGAACTTCACGTTCTGGTTCACATGTTGTAGACACCCATACTGGTGTAATTGAGGAAGTGGAAGTTGCCTCAGCCAATACCTTTGTGTGTCTTTCTTGAGAAGGCTCTATGCTGCTTTCCCTTAAGCTTTCAGCCTTTGCTTTCCTACTCCCTTTGAACGGTCTTCATGAAGAAAGGTTGGATGTTTCCTTTCACATGTCACAGACTCTTCTGTTCTCACAAAACCTTGAACGATGTCCAGACTTCAAGCAACCAAAACACAACATCCTCTTGTGGACAAACTTGTGTTGCTCAGCAACTGTCTTCTCCATAAACTTATGACACTTTATAAGCCCAAAACACATTCTCGAATGAAAGACTCTTAAAACTACATTTTGTGACCCAATAACAGTAGTATTTTTTAATTATGCAGGTTTTCTCATTCACTATTGACGCTTGCTGGTTAGTGCATGATGCATTCTGGGAAACCTGGTTGTCTCAAGTCACCGGCCACCACTTCTCATGGGTTCATGGGAGTTCATGTGTTTTGTGGATTTGGAGAAGGCATTCGACTGTGTCCCTCGTGGCGTCCTGTGGAGGGTGCTCTGGGAGTACGGGGTCCGGGGCCCCTTGCTTAGGGCTGTTTGGTCCCTGTACAACCGGAGCAGGAGCTTGGTCCGCATTGCCGGCAGCAAGTCGGACTTGTTCCCAGTGCATGTTGGACTCCAGCAGGGCTGCCCTTTGTCACCGGTTCTGTTCATAATTTTTATGGACAGAATTTCTAGGCGCAGCCAAGGGCCGGAGAGTGTCCGGTTTGGGAACCACATTATTTCGTCGCTGCTTTTTGCGGATGACATTGTCATCTTGGCCTCCTCAGACCAGGACCTTCGGCGTGAACTGGGGCGGTTTGCAGCCGAGTGTGAAGCGGCCGGGATGAGAATCAGCACCTCCAAATCCGAGGCCATGATTCTCAGTCGGAAAAGGGTGGCTTGCCCACTTCAGGTTGGTGGAGAGTTTCTGCCTCAGGTGGAGGAGTTCAGGTATCTTGGGGTCTTGTTCACGAGTGAGGGAAGGATGGAACGTGAGATTGACAGACGGATCGGTGCAGATTCTGCAGTAATGCGGTCGATGTACCAGTCTGTCGTGGTAAAGAAGGAGCTGAGCTGTAAGGCGAAGCTCTCGATTTACCGGTCAATCTACATTCCTACTCTCACCTATGGTCATGAGCTGTGGGTCATGACCGAAAGGACAAGATCCTGGATACAGGTGGCCGAAATGAGCTTTCTCCGCAGGGTTGCTGGGCGCTCCCTTAGAGATGGGGTGAGAAGCTCAGTTACTCGGGAGGAGCTCAGAGTAGAGCCATTGCTCCTCCACATCGAGAGGAGCCAGTTGAGGTGGCTCGGGCATCTATTTCGGATGCCTCCTGGACGCCTTCCCGGGGAGGTGTTCCGGGCATGTCCCAACGGGAGGAGGCCCCGGGGAAGACCTAGGACACGCTGGAGGGATTATGTCTCCCGGCTGGCCTGGGAACGCCTCGGGGTTCCCCCGGAAGAGCTGGAGGAAGTGGCTAGGGAAAGGGAAGTCTGTGCGTCTCTGCTTAGACTGTTGCCCCCGCGACCCGGCCCCATATAAGCGGAAGATAATGGATGGAATGGACTATTGATGCTTGCTGGTTAGTGCAAGATGCATTCTGGGAAACCTGGCTGTCTCAAGTCACCGGCCACCACTTCTCATGGGAGAAGAGCCTGAGGACAGTTGTAACCAATTAAGACTCTACTGGATGTTCGTCAACAACCAGGTGACAATGCTTCGGCCACGAGAGGAAGAAGATGGCTGGAATAATGTTTTTTTGTTTTTGTTTTTGTTTTTCTCAACATTTTTCCCAGGGAAAGTCCAAGCTTTATGAAACTTGATATAGGAAGACAACAGGACATTCTGAGAATGCAAACAATGTCAAACTCAGTTCATAGATGCCAAGCACTTGTAACCCTGGTAGGACCTATATATTACAGCGTTACGTTTTAACAAATAACTCTGCAACCTTGTGAAAGACAAAAAGACAAATTAATATATATATTTTTTTGTTATCTTTGAATTGTTATCAAATAAGTTGAGTTATTTGCTTAATTTGTTTTTTTGTTGCTTTTCTTGATCAGGGAATTGAAGTTACCGTCAGTCTTTTTCATTATATTTATCATTATTATTTCCTTTAATTTACAATATTTATTACGTCTTGTCCTCTCCTACCTCCTAGACAAACAGGGAGGTTTGTAACAATTGTATACTTGGTTTTGATGGTGTCAGAAGTTTCACACACCAGAAAATAATTTTCTACATTTGGACTAATCACAAGCAAATTATCACAAATTCTTTGGGTATGGTTGTGTCCAAGATTAGTTTTCTAAATTTCTTGGCATATTAGGTCCAACTTTATATTAGGTGGCCTTAACTACTATGTACTTACATCAAAAAATAAGTACAGTATACTTATTGTGTTCATATTGTATTGCAAAACACTTTTGCTGATATTGAGGTGTGATACGGGTAAAGTTGGGGACAGGTGTGGTGGTATGGGTAAGTTTAAGGGTAGGGTTAGGGACAGGTGTGGTGGTATGGGTAAGTTTAAGGGTAGGGTTAGGGACAGGTGTGGTGGTATGGGTAAGTTTAAGGGTAGGGTTAGGGACAGGTGTGGTGGTATGGGTAAGTTTAAGGGTAGGGTTAGGGACAGGTGTGGTGGTGTGGGTAAGTTTAAGGGTAAAGTCAGGGACAGGTGTGGTGGTGTGGGTGAGTTTAAGGGTAGGGTTAGGGACAGGTGTGGTGGTATGGGTAAGTTTAAGGGTAGGGTTAGGGACAGGTGTGCTGGTGTGGGTGGGTAAGTTTAAGGGTAGGGTTAGGGACAGGTGTGGTGGTGTGGGTAAGTTTAAGGGTAAAGTTAGGGACAGGTGTGGTGGTGTGGGTGAGTTTAAGGGTAAAGTTAGGGACAGGTGTGGTGGTGTGGGTGGGTAAGTTTAAGGGTAGGGTTAGGGACAGGTGTGGTGGTGTGGGTAAGTTTAAGGGTAAAGTTAGGGACAGGTGTGGTGGTGTGGGTAAGTTTAAGGGTAGGGTTAGGGACAGGTGTGGTGGTGTGGGTAAGTTTAAGGGTAAAGTTAGGGACAGGTGTGGTGGTGTGGGTAAGTTTAAGGGTAAAGTTAGGGCCAGGTGTGGTGGTATGGGTAAGTTTAAGGGTAGGGTTAGGGGCAGGTGTGGTGGTATGGGTAAGTTTAAGGGTAGGGTTGGGTGTAAAGGAAGTGTTAACAGTGTAATTATAAATGTCACTACAGAAATTAATTACAGATGTAATCACATGCAGGTAATTTTTAAAATGTAAGTACAATATAAAAACATGTATGTACACAATAAGTGCATTGTATCAAATTATGAATTTAAATGTTAGTACATAGTAGTTAAGGCCACCTAATATAAAGAGGATCTGCATATTATTTTGACCTGGGTTTTAAAAAATTTGCAGGACATTATGAAGAGTAACGTGTATTGTACTTTCAGGTTCCATTCCAGATGAGAGACTCTACCGGATGTTCGTCAACAACCAGGTGACAATGCTTCGGCCACGAGAGGATGAAGATGGCTGGTTCAATTTATTTGTCATCCATCAAAACAGGTTCAGGAAACCATTTTTGTTTTTATGTATTATTATTATTATTATTATTATTATTATTATTATTTTAGGCATAAAATCAGAACATCTTAGCGATGTGGAACCCAAATGTGGTGGAATGGTCCCATATCCCACCCATTCCTCAAACATCATGCATCTGAGAATAGGTGGTGCTATAATAATCATATTTGCATCTTTACTACTATCTTATAACTTTCAAATCATATTGTAGTGATTTGAAAAATCAGTACTAAAGTAGTTTTTTTCCTTCTGATTCCTTGAGGTCTCAAGAAGCACAACATTTGGAATGTATAACCTAAATATCCTCTTGACAAAATGAAACTTTTTTTTTTTTTTTTTTTCTTTTTCAAAATGTTTTCAACAAGTCCAAGCTTTATGAAACTTCATACAGGAAGACAACAGGACATTCTGAGAATGCAAACAATGTCAAACTCATTCCATAGATGCCAAGCACTTGTAACCCTGGTAGGACCTATATATTACAGCGTTACGTTTTAACAAATAACTCTGCAACCTTGTGAAAGACAAAAAGTCATGACAAAAATGTATCAAAAGAATTTTGATTCATCAAATCATTAAGTTATAAGATATCAAGATATAAGTTAATTTGGGGTCTGAAAATGACCATTTGCACAAATTGATCAATATCTGCTGAACAAATTGTCTAAACTTAACAAAACTTGACACAGACTACAGGACAAACTGCACACCAAGTTTCATCAATAGGGGGTGCTACAACTTAAAAACCACTACAACTGTTCCACTGTATGATGCAGGCGAGGCAAGGAAGAGGAGAAGTGGATCTAACTGCAGTAGAACTTGTATTTACAAAATTACTAGGTAATAATTGTAGGTAAACACAGGCAAAAGCCAACATGAGAAAACAAAACACAACAGTTTTACATTCTAGAGCAAAGACAACACTGGACCCTGAACTAAGGACATAAATACACAGGTAAACAAGGAACTAAACCGAGGTCTGTTGCATGAAGCTGTTGAACAAACTCAGAGTAGGTTTACACTTGACAAATCCATATAAATTCAAACAGCCAATCACGGAACATGGAGAGCATCAGTTTGATTTATTTTCTCGCTAAATTCACTTCTCTGCTGAAGATTAAGAGATCATTATGAAAAAAAGGAATAAACTGCTGCTGCAGCGAAAGTTTGAGAAGGCGGCTGAAAGAAAATTAAATTTAAATGACTACAAACCTGATTCCAAAAAAGTCGGGACACTGTACAAATTGTGAATAAAAAAGGAATGCAATAATTTACAAATCTCAAATTTACCAAAATTTTATTCACAATAGAATATAGATAACATATCAAATGTTGAAAGTGAGACATTTTGAAATGTCATGCCAGATATTGGCTCATTTTGGATTTCATGAGAGCTACACATTCCAAAAAAGTTGGGACAGGTAGCAATAAGAGGCCGGAAAAGTTAAATGTACATATAAGGAACAGCTGGAGGACAAATTTGCAACTTATTAGGTCAATTGGCAACATGATTGGGTATAAAAAGAGCCTCTCAGAGTGGCAGTGTCTCTCAGAAGTCAAGATGGGCAGAGGATCACCAATTCCCCCAATGCTGCGGCCAAACATACTGGAGCAATATCAGAAAGGAGTTTCTCAGAGAAACACTGCAAAGAGTTTGAAGTTATCATCATCTACAGTGCATAATATCATCCAAAGATTCAGAGAATCTGGAACAATCTCTGTGCGTAAGGGTCAAGGCCGGAAAACCATACTGGATGCCCGTGATCTTCGGGCCCTTAGACGGCACTGCATCACATACAGGAATGCTACTGTAATAGAAATCACAACATGGGCTCAGGAATACTTCCAGAAAACATTGTCATGAACACAATCCATCCGTGCCATTCGCCGTTGCGGCTAAAACTCTATAGGTCAAAAAGAAGCCATATCTAAACATGATCCAGAAGCGCAGGCGTTTTCTCTGGGCCAAGGCTCATTTAAAATGGACTGTGGCAAAGTGGAAAACTGTTCTGTGGTCAGACCAATCAAAACTGTTATAAAAAGAAGAGGGGATGCCACACAGTGGGAAACATGGCCTTGTCCCAACTTTTTTGAGATGTGTTGATGCCATGAAATTTAAAATCAACTTATTTTTCCTTAAAATGATACATTTTCTCAGTTTAAACATTTTATGTCATCTATGTTGTATTCTAAATAAAATATTGAAATTTGAAACTTCCACATCATTGCATTCTGTTTTTATTCACAATTTGTACAGTGTCCCAACGTTTTAGGAATCGGGTTTGTATTTCAATACAAGGGAATCAAACAAACAGGCATTATTTATATAGTTTCACAAAAAAGCTCAAAATAATAAGCTAAATCGGTTTAAAAGCTTGTATATTAAAGCTTGCATTTGAATATATTATACAGTATGTTTTTATATATAGGAATATATTATACTGTGTGTGTATGTATGTATGTATGTATGTATATGTGTGTGTGTATATATATATATATACATACACACACACACACACACACTGTGACGGGGTGAAGAAGCAGGTAATGCAGGTAAGTTCCCCGAAGGGTTGACTTTTATTAAGGTGTGTTGAGGTAAAACAAGTGAAGGAGAAATGCGACGTGGCGTGGGTGCTCGGTGCTATCTCTTCCTTCCTGGTGCTCTGTGTGTGGTGTGCGGTGTGGGTCCGTGGTCTCGCTTAGTGGCGGGGCTGACGGTCACACGCTGCTCTCTGTAAAGACAGAGCGGAAAAGGGTTAGCAAAGGCTTCTGGAGTCATCTCTCAACTTTCTGTCTGTGTGTGCCGCTTATCAAGCCACCGCCGTGATGAGCCGCAGGTGTGGCCGCTCAGCCCGTGCAGCTGCTCGGTTTCCAGGGCGACGCTGATGAGCACTTGGGACACGTGTCACACTACACATACTGCTTTAATTTGGAGGCGAGATATACAAGGGGAGTGGCTTTATTGCATTAATCATCGATCATCAGCAGGTTAGCTGTGTGGTGTTAGATACCATGGTGATGAAACCTGCTAAAAACCAATCCACCTTCTTGAGCCTGAGAAACCAGTTTGCTCAATAGTGATGGGAAGTCTGGTTCTTTTCTGCAAACTGGTTCTTTCGGACAGTGTTTCAATGAACCGGTTCAGCACATTTTTTCAGCACATCGTCAAAACTTGCTACATTTGGACAGTGGAACAATCTGAGTACTAATGCCTAATTTAATAAATTTCAGTGAAGAGTAGTGCTGTAACTTAAAACCCAGACATGAACTTAAAATGTATTAGTATGTTTTTAATTCTGTTTTTTTGCAGAAGTAAGCACGGGGCGACTAACTACATCCCGGAACAGTTTTTGGATGATTTCCTGGATTTGGTGGTGTGGGGTCATGAGCATGAGTGTAAAATTGCTCCAGTCCGTAACGAACAACAACTTTTCTACGTCACACAGCCTGGCAGCTCTGTCATTACCTCACTGTCACCAGGAGAAGCAGTTAAAAAGTTTGTGTGCCTGCACTCATATACACACAGTAAACATATCTTCTTCTGATAATGAATGATTCTGAATGGTCAGTTGGAGTGTTCAACCTTTAAAGCCTTGTTCAGACTGTCAGTATGAATCTGAACGGCAAAAAATTACATGAAATAAGATTTTTTACAAATCAGTTTCGAGCTACATTTATATGTGGATTGAAATACTACACTTTCCAGCCCTGTTGCTGCTTGGATTTAAATAGCAAATGCTTAAGAGTTTATGATTGGATCATTATTATGATCTAATCATAAACTTTCCTCTTTCCTGTAGCTCAAGCAATAAGAGCATGGTGCTAGCAACGCCAAGGTCATAGGTTCGATTCCCAGGGAAAGCAAGAACTGACAAAATATAAAAATGTGTACCTTGAATGCAATGTAAGTCTGCCAAATGCATAAATCTAAAATGTAAATTATTGCAATGATTATTATGTTTCTAGCATGTTAAACTTCTTAAGCAAAAAGATCTTAACCAAAAATTCATGCACCTCTTGATGGAAATAAATGAGATTGTTATTTCCATCAAGAGGTATACATTTTTTTTTTTATTAAGATTTTGTGAATTAATCTTGACTGGAGAACTTCCTCAACTTGCTAGCATTGTCAACTCACACAAAAGTAAAAAAAAAAAAAAAAAAAAAAAAAAAAAACCTCCTTGGGGAATCAGCTAATGTATTTAGTTTCCTATTGTATTAACCCAAGAGGGGTAAAACAAAAAATGGAAGTGAACCCTTCTTTTAGACCGAGCTATCATAATAATTTGGATATTTTGCTCAGTCTACTCAACCCTGAGGGGAAATAATAATTGTTCCATCAAAGGGGAGCAAAACTACCCATTGACTGATTTGCATAGCTAGGGAGCGGAAAGATGAAGCACTATATACTCTACCTTAACAGAATGTGTAAGCAGCCACCAGAGAAAGCCAAATCACTAAGGCTACACACCTTGGAGCCGCCATTATATAACAGGGATATTATATATTTATAATTTTTGCTATTCGCATTCCAGAAGAGAGAATGATCTCTCTTACGCGGAACTACAGCACGCACAATACGAAACCCCCCTGCTTAATTATTGACACTTGATGACAGAGCTAAACATTCAAACATCTGGCCATTTATGTCTAAACCACTGGCAACAAATAGTCTCAATCGTTTGTGCTTCATATGTGCGGTAAAAATTTTCGTTTGTGCTGCTTTGGTTTTTAAAGGGGTGATGAATTGAGAAATCAGCTTTCCTTTGAGTCTTTGATATACACTCACCTAAAGGATTATTAGGAACACCTTTTCAATTTCTCATTAATGCAATTATCTAATCAACCAATCACATGGCAGTTGCTTCAATGCATTTGTGGGTGTGGTCCTGGTCAAGACAATCTCCTGAACTCCAAACTGAATGTCAGAATGGGAAAGAAAGGTGATTTTAAGCAATTTTGAGCGTGGCATGGTTGTTGGTGCCAGACGGGCTGGTCTGAGTATTTCACAATCTGCTCAGTTACTGGGATTTTCACACACAACCGTTTCTAGGGTTTACAAAGAATGGTGTGAAAAGGGAAAAACATCCAGTCCTGTGGGCGAAAATGCCTTGTTGATGCTAGAGGTCAGAGGAGAATGGGCTGATTGATCCAAGCTGATAGAAGAGCAACTTTGAAATAACCACTCGTTACAACCGAGGTATGTAGCAAAACATTTGTGAAGCCACAACACGCACAACCTTGAGGCGGATGGGTTACAACAGCAGAAAACCCCACCGGGTACCACTCATCTCCACTACAAATAGTAAAAAGATTCTACAATTTGCACGAGCTCACCAAAATTGGACAGTTGAAGACTGGAAAAATATTGCCTGGTCTGATGAGTCTTGATTTCTGTTGAGACATTCAGATGGTAGAGTCAGAATTTGGCATAAACAGAATGAGAACATGGATCCATCATGCCTTGTTACCACTGTGCAGGCTGGTGGTGGTGGTGTAATGGTGTGGGGGATGTTTTCTTGGCACACTTTAGGCCCCTTAGTGCCAATTGGGCATTGTTTAAATGCCACGGCCTACCTGAGCATTGTTTCTGACCATGTCCATCCCTTTATGACCACCATGTACCCATTCTCTGATGGCTACTTCCAGCAGGATAATGCACCATGTCACAAAGCTCGAATCATTTCAAATTGGTTTCCAATTTCCAACAGTTACCAGATCTCAACCCAATAGAGCATCTTTGGGATGTGGTGGAACGGGAGCTTCGTGCCCTGGATGTGCATCCTACAAATCTCCATCAACTGCAAGATGCTATCCTATCAATATGGGCCAACATTTCTAAAGAATGCTTTCAGCACCTTGTTGAATCAATGCCACGTGGAATTAAGGCAGTTCTGAAGGCGAATGGGGGGTCAAACACAGTATTAGTATGGTGTTCCTAATAATCCTTTAGGTGAGTGTATAAAAGTTCATTGTGATATAAGAATATCCTGTAAGTTTATGAGCTGAAAACGTCTCTGTTACGTATGTAACCCTCGTTCCCTGAAGGAGGTAACAGAAACGTACGAAGGAACTGACCGACGAATTGGGATCTGTTTTCAGAGACCAATCTACTTTGAGTGATTAAAAATGAGCCAATGGACATTGGCATGAAAGGGAACTCCATTGTTAGTCAAAAAAAAGCTTTTATTGACACCAGGCCCAGAAAACGAGAGCTCTCAAATCAATGACGTAATAGAACAGGAAAACGCCGCCTCAACAGATAAATGTATGCCTGTTTCTGTAGCCCCGTCCACTGACTCGTGGAGCTAAATGGATCACGCTACCGAAACAAGCAATAAAGATAGCAAGATGTTGCGCTGTGCCTGGTTGCGGAACAACACAGTCGCTGCATAAGCTTCCTTTTTATTCTAATATTAGGAATGAGTGGTTGAACTTTATTTTTAATGAAGTTCCAGCTCACGTTTGTTTGCTTCATTTCACTGTGGAATCGTTTGTAAACAAGACAAAGGTCGAGACTGGATTTGCAGACATATTGAGATTAAAACACAATGCTGTGCCTTCTATATTGGATCTGACAGGAATGGTGCAACACACTTATGTGAGTAAAACATGTTTTTTTAATATGTGATACTATTGCATTGTTACAGATGGTTTTGATTATGTGTACGTGTCTAACAGAACATACCTTAGCATGCTGTCACAGGCTGGAGAATCCTTTATTTGTTGGTTCATTGCAATTCAGGATCAGACTCGGACATGTATGAGCCAGGGCTCACAAAGCTTTCCAGATGGGCTACCAAAACGTAAGCCCGTCGGTAGGCCGGTGAATCTTAAATAGTGAAATAATGTTCACTCTCTTGACTCTCTCTTGAAGGGCGCATGTACGTGTGTGTGCAGTTCGCGCTTATATCCACCGATCGGGCGGGCCAAGTAATAAAAAAATTATATTCCAATCAATCGCAGGTGGATGAGAGATAAATCATTGTGTTTGTTTGATAAAGACGTTTTGCGAGCCCTGTGAGAGAATCATTCCAGTTGCCGCTTTCAAAACAACCCCTCCCTCATGTGAACTGACAGGGGAACAGAAGCTCATTAAATATGCAAATCTTATCCAATTCTACCCGGGGGTGTTTACTTCCAAGTCTACAGTGCGGCACGCCCATCAAAACCGAGCGTTCAGGAGAGAGCCTCAAAACCAGTGTAGAAAATAGCCTATTACTTATTCATTATGATGTTTTTGAATGTACAAACCACACAAACGTCATTAGTTGACCTCAGAGAACAGTATAAATTTTTTTTAAAAAGCCAGTTCATGACACCTGTAAGATATTAAAATAACATTTATAGGTCACTCAGCCCCCCCACATGCTCCAAGTTCACCCAAAATAGTCTCAATCGTTTGTGCTGGTAAAAGTTTTGTTTGTGCTGCTTCCGTTTTTTAAATATTAGACTTTGAATTATAGGCGATGACGTCACCAGCCGGCACAAACTTGAGACTATTTGGGGTGAATTTGGAGCATGTGACCTCAGAATGACCAATAAATATTATTTTAATATTTTAAAAACAGAAGCAGAACAAACTCATTTTTTTATGGCACAAACCAGCACAAACGATTGAGACTATTTTGGGTGAATTTGGAGCATATGGGGAGGCTGAATGACGTCATCGTCTATAATTCAATTCAAAGTCTAATATTTTAAAAACCAAAGCAGCACAAACAAAACTTTTATACATACATATATATATATATATATATATATATATATATATATATATATATATATATATATATATATATATATATATATATATATATATATATATATATATAAAAATTTGGGGAATTTGGTGGCCATGTCAACACCTCAAACTCGTTGTTGTGCTCCTCAAACCATTCCTGAACCATTTTTGCTTTGTGGCAGGGCGCATTATCCTGCTGTAAGAGGCCACAGACACCAGGGAATACCGTTAACATGAAAGGTTGTACATGGTCTAACAGAACATACCTTAGCATGCTGTCACAGGCTCTAGCATGGTCTGCAGCAATGCTTAGGTAGGTGGTATGGGTCAAAGAAACATCCACATGGATGTCAGGACACAAGGTTTCCCAGCAGAACATTGCCCAAAGCATCACACTGCCTCCGCCGGCTTGCCTTCTTCCCATAGTACATCCTGGTGCCATGTGGGCCAAAGTTTCTTGAACTCCTCTGCTAGCTCGACCTTCAACCTATGCAGCGGGACACGTACACTTGTCCTTCATCCCTCAAGAATAAGGACAAACATGAACTGAGCTTTCTCATTGAGAATTTCTCGCAATGAGCGCATTCAAAACCCTCTAGAACTGTTAGAACTCTAGAACCCTCTAGATAAATTTTTGCTATCTGGTGGTCTTCTCGGCTTGCTCTGGGTACATCTGCACCTGCCTACATTCGTAAATGTAGTGATGGACAGCTGTCTTTCCTTATTCTACTGGTAAGGTTAGTCAGTCGTTGGTTAATCAATAACGTTGATTCGGTGTTTGGATATCATGGGATTTCTCATTGTGGTGGTGCTATTATGATAATTCTTTGTCAGTTTCACAATTCTGTCGTCAAATACAATCAACTTGTTAGATTTATCATGGATTTGCTGCATTTACGGCCATCAAAGCAACATTTTGTGAAATTCAACTAGTATTTTATTTTTTTAATTATTGCAAATGCAATATTTGACTAGTTGTGCACACCCCTAATTACAGTATGCAGCCTGACGACAAATGTGGGACGACAAACTTTGCTGTTGTTGTTTTTTGGCATAGGCATACCAACACGATGTTGCCATAGAAACCAACCAATGCAGATGTTCCGAGAAACAAAAGATTATGTATATCATATATATGATGTATATCACACTCTCAGAAACAAATACAATGGCGCCATCTTGCTCGTCTCAATTGAATCAAAAATGACTTCAAAAGACATTAGTATTTATATTACTGTAATATTAGGAAATTTAGAAATGATTATGGTTTATGAACATTAATTTTGACCTGTTTTCTTTCTGATTTAAAGAAATAGTTCACCCATTCTTGCCATCATGTCGTTTTCAAACCTATATGCTGTTCTTTTTGTAGAACACAAACAAATGTAAGAATCTACATTCAACACTTTCCATATAATGACAGTTTAAATTTATGATACTTAAGGAGTGGAACAGGCCTAAATTTAATTAGTTATCAAAAATAACCTCAAGTTATCAAAAATTCCACCAATGTCAGAAATCATATACATGATTGATTTAATAAGATTTAATAAGTTCCGTTGGTGGCATTAAATCTCACGTTCCACATGCTCCAGTTTGTAAATGCTGAATGTAGAACAAAATTTGAGAGCAACAGTGGAGTGTACATGTATATGGTACTTCAATGCCATTTTATTGGTCCTGAATTATTTCAGTGTATTGTATATTGTGTTTAAGTATAATGGAATAGGTGATTATATTTTTTGTCTCTGGGTTTTCCACAGGCACATTGGGTTATTGAGAGTGAAAGGGAAAAAAATGAATCTTCAGAAAATTCCTTTACAGACCGTCCGGCAGTTCTTCATTCAGGATGTAACACTCTCAGATCACCCTGACCTTTTCAGCCCAGAGCAACCCAACGTCATGCTCAAAGTCCTGGCTTTCTGCCAGGAGAAGGTACAGATGCACAGAGATTGACTGACAATACCAATCAATTCCCATTCTCAATGTGATTGACAATGATGGAGAACTTAACAGCAAAAATTAGCTTCCTGTGTCACCAAGGTTACATCAAAGCCTGCTAATGAATTTAGCTTTTAGGTTAATTTTAAGAGTTAGCTGCATTACATTTTCATTTAGCAGACACCATTTACCTTCTTTTTTTTTTTTCAAAAAGCAATTAATTTACAGACACTCATTTTAGTAAGTAGAAAAGTATGTGATGTTGGTCAGTCACTGAGGTATGTAGCAAGAGACTACTGTTTTCCCTCTATTTGAAAATGATTCCACCATTGAGGTACAGTGAGTGTAAAGGTTCACACAGTGACCTGGACATTACTTTTTTTTTTCATTTTGCCCTTTCATTCTTTCAGGTTGAAGAGATGCTTGAAGAGGCAGAGAGAGAGAGACTTGGAAATCCCCTTACTCCAGAGAAACCTCTCATCAGACTACGAGTATGTATCAGTCACACACCCTCTCTACCCTTACTCTGCCTGGATTTACAATTTTCTCAGTTCATTATATACAAGATAAATACAAAAATACATCTTTCTCTTTCATGTGCCTCTCTCTCTCTCCAGGTGGATTATAGTGGGGGTTTTGAAGTCTTTAACACTATGCGCTTTAGTCAGAAGTTTGTAGATCGAGTGGCAAATCCAAAAGACATCTTGCATTTCATCAGACACAGAGAGGCCAAAGACAGCATTAAAGGCAAGTCACTTTATAATAAGTATATAGTAATAAAGTACTTACAAATCTTTGCAAACTATTAGTTTATAGTTCATAGTTAATATATTGTAGTGTATATATATTGTTAATATATTAATAGGCTATATACAAATAGTGAGTTTATTAATTGCCATTAAATTCAATTAAATTAAAAATGTTTTAATTGGCTCATAGCTAAAGAGTTATATAATGTTTTTTAATGCTTTTTAATAACTTATTAACCGTAAATAGTTCTCACTTTAGATTATAACATTTCAAGCAATAAATAGTGTGATAAAATGTCATTAAGTGCTTTAAACCAACCTTTATTGGAAATTAATTGTATTAGTATTAAGTGTTCCTTAAAATGTTCAAAAAGTGCATATACGTATTCTCATCCAGCGGCGGAAATTAATTTCTTCTCTTGACCGCTAAGTGGCGCTATAACTAGGGCTGTAAGAAATTTTCCGGTTCCGCCTCACAATTCCGTTTCCATTAAAATTATTAAACGCCTGAAAAATCCTCTCCCCCTCACCCTCTCATTTCCGTCAATAGAACCAAAGGATTTTTCAGGCGTGACATTTTACTGCGCCGAGTCAAAGTACTCTCAAAAGTGCTATTCCGCCATACATTATAGTTATCCTTTTTAACCCGCTTAGAAAAGCGCCGCATTTTATTTTGTGTCACCATACTTGGTCGTTCAAATATTTGTGTAACTGTATTTAAATGGGGAAAACGTGGAGGTGTTTGGTCGCTTCTAACTTGATCTCTGTTTGGTACCTAATGAATGAACTGGGCTTAGTGGGCTAAACTAAGTGCTATCAAAATGTCACCGCGCGTCAGAGCGATTAAGTGCATGCACTGAAACGAGAGAGGTATGCATCAACTCGTCTTAGTTAAGGAAATAACATAGTTTAATATGAAAAAAACGGTGGAGTATCCCTTTAAATGACATTCTTATATATGCATTTTTTGAAAAGTTACATAAAAACAGCTTTACCTTGTGCCATCTCGCCTGTCAGACAATTAAGTTTCAACCTGCCAAACACATAGCGACCACAGCTGCAACGTTAGCGGACTATATCAAAAGTGCTTCTATTATAGTCAGTGGAGTGCACTGCAACTTTGTTACATATGACAGCAATGTCGCATCTTTTTTTTTTTTTTTGTCCTGGTTGCACATTTGTTTAGCGGACGTGAAACTTCCATGGTGGTGCTTTGATTACATTGATTTACATTGTTCACTTTGAGTGTAGATCCGGTGCTGTGTTTGTAGCATTCCAAGCAGACGCTAGCTGCGGCATACATGTAAACAAAAAAGATAAAATGTGAGATTACAGACATTTTCCTCTTTGTACAGTATTAATTTGATAGGAATACAATGTAATACAAACCTTAATTTCATTTAGGAATTTCCTCTCAGGAAGTTTTCTCTCAGAACGACCATTAAAAATTTATCCAGTTTTAGCTGGTTTGGCACACAGACTACCCAACACTGGGTAAATATATTAAAAAATAACCCAATAAAATGACCCAGCAGCATTTGGGTTATAAAAAAAAGGGTCCCGATTCTGATTATTGATTCCTAATTTTCATTCCAATAAGGTAAAAAATAACCTTAGATATAATTTACATTTATTCTTATTGCAAGACATTCCAACTGAATACCATGAACAAAAATCAACAGGCTAGGAACTTTTACTTTTACCAAACAACTAACTGTTACAGTCTGTGCAGGCAGGGAAGAGACTGAACAGGACTTCAAACAATAGACGGGTTTAATAAGAAACAGGAGAAAACAAGCGACACCAACCAACCAAACAGAACATAACAACAAGAAGATCGGACAAGGAGTGTAGGGAAGTGAGTACAATAAAAAGGGAGTGCAGATGACGAATGCCAGGTGTAGGGAATCCAGGGAGCGGGAAAGATGATGGAGTGCGTTCAGGTGTGAGGCAGGGAGGATTCTGGGAAATGGAGTCCGGGACAGATGTGGAATGTAACACTAGCCTAACTATTACAAATTTCAAGAATCATTAAAGACAAGTAAACACTCCGTAATTAAAAAAAGAACAAATAAACAAATTAGCAATTGCACAAATAAATACGATTGAAATAAACATTTTCAGGTATTCAGGTACAGAAACTGTAATCAAATGTAAAATAACACTGCACTTTATTAATAAAATATAAGCTATACATTACAATAGCATATATTGTATTATTATAGTTTTAACCCCTAGAGGACTGCACAGTTTTGGGGCCCTTTAGAAGTTTTGACATGCTCTGACATTTGTGCTTTTTTCAGTTGCTTATAAACATCAGTGGCAAAAATGTCATTACACTGTATTCAGCACAAACCGGACTGCATAATATGTTAGCAACATGCATGTACATGCTTGTATTTCTGAGATAATAACGTTTATGTGTGGTTTAAAAAATAAAAATGTAAGTCACTGAATTAAGGCCACAAAACAAAATAGATTACGTTCACAAGACTTTTGACTAATTGTTGTCGTTGCCTAGAGTTTTTGCCTTGAACTGATGTGAGAATCATTGTTGAATCATTCACATAAAACAATATATTCCATCCATCCATCCATTATCTTCCGCTTATCCGGGGCCGGGTCGAGGGGACAACAGTCTAAGCAGAGACGCACAGACTTCCCTTTCCCTAGCCACTTCCTCCAGCTCTTCCGGGGGAACCCCGAGGCGTTCCCAGGCCAGCCGGGAGACATAATCCCTCCAGCGTGTCCTAGGTCTTCCCCGGGGCCTCCTCCCGGTGGGATATGCCCGGAACACCTCCTCGGGAAGGCGTCCAGGAGGCATCCGAAATAGATGCCCGAGCCACCTCAACTGGCTCCTCTCGATGTGGAGGAGCAACGGCTCTACTCTGAGCTCCTCCCGAGTAACTGAGCTTCTCACAAAAGGACATCACATCTCTAAAGGAGCGCCCAGCCACCCTGCGGAGAAAGCTCATTTCGGCCACCTGTATCTGGGATCTTGTCCTTTCGGTCATGACCCACAGCTCATGACCATAGGTGAGAGTAGAAACGTAGATTGACCGGTAAATCGAGAGCTTTGCCTTACAGCTCAGCTCCTTCTTCACCACGACAGATCGGTACATCGACCGCATTACTGCAGAATCTGCACCGATCCGTCTGTCAATCTCACGTTCCATCCTTCCCTCACTCGTGAACAAGACCCCAAGATACCTGAACTCCTCCACCTGAGGCAGAAACTCTCCACCAACCTGAAGTGGGCAAGCCACCCTTTTCCGACTGAGAACCATGGCCTCGGATTTGAAGGTGCTGATTCTCATCCCGGCGGCTTCACACTCGGCTGCAAACCGCCCCAGTGCACGCTGAAGGTCCTGGTCTGAGGAGGCCAAGAGGACAACGTCATCCGCAAAAAGCAGCGACGAAATCATGTGGTTCCCAAACTGGACACCCTCCGGCCCTTGGCTGCGCCTAGAAATTCTGTCCATAAAAATTATGAACAGAACCGGTGACAAAGGGCAGCCCTTCCGGAGTCCAACATGCACCGGGAACAAGTCCGACTTGCTGCCGGCAATGCGGACCAAGCTCCTGCTCCGGTCGTACAGGGACCAAACAGCCCTAAGCAAGGGGCCCCGGACCCCGTACTCCCAGAGCACCCTCCACAGGACGCCACGAGGGACACAGTCGAATGCCTTCTCCAAATCCACAAAACACATGTGGATTGGTTGGGCAAACTCCCATGAACCCTCCAGCACCCTGGAAAGGGTATAGAGCATAAAACAATATATTGATTTTTAAATTTTGTAAGACCATATGCAAGACTAGTTTTTGAAAAAAATACTAAACACTGGGGACACTAAATATTTAACTATATTACTTTCTATAAAATTTTGTTGCATTATTTTCCTGTTAACACTGTGAAGCTGCTTTGAATCAAACAATCAAAAAGTTTGTAAAAAACGCTATACAAATAAAGGTGACTTGACTTGTCTAGGGATGCATGATATTGGATTTTTGTCGATATGCTGATATTTTAACTCATTTTGGCCGATGCCGATACTGATATGTTTATTTTTTCCCTTTGTTTGGATGTCGATTTTTATATTCTAAGCGTTATATTCTAAGTTTATCGATTCCGATGTCATACCGATAGTAATGTGCATCCCTATGCAAGACCATAGACGATGCAAGGAGGCATGAACGATCATGAATAATGCTGTGATTTACACCTGAGAGAACAAAGAACCACATAATGAGCCGCATAATGAATGAGCCTTTGAGTCGGGTATGTGAGAGGGAGCTAACAATATAAAGTGAGAGCCAAAAGCACATTACAAAGGACTGTTATATTTTAAATTATCAAAAGATTTGACATTACTATTTTTTTATGTTTTTGAAAGTCAGAAAACAGTAATATTGTGACATTGAACACAATTCAGTATTCAGTATGTACAAATAACTGAATAATTGTAATGACGAATAAGTAAAATATTTGAGGTTTAAAACAAGATAATGAAATGCAATTATGATTTCAAAGAGTATAGTATTAAATGATAGTATTAAAAATATTTATTAAATACAGGCAATTGGCTGATAAAACATTCATTAAAATTAAGATACAATTTATACAAAACGAAATTCACGTTTTAAAGAAAGGCTTTCTACAAAACAAAACTTAATGACGTGGTCAATCATGTCTGACCCACTCCATGTCTTGACATATTGCGCATCTTATGATGTTCTTACTCCTGCTGTGCACTTTTCATAATAAACATGCATGAAATAAAAAATATATATAACATATATTTTGTTTCATATTATAGCCTAATGACTACAAGAAGTATTGTACACAAAACATTTGGCTGGTACTGTGTTCATAGCATCTGAGCAAAAATTTGCGAACAAAAGCTTTATTGATGTGACACTATGCTATTTTACAGTAAAAATTCATAATCTGTCCAAAACAGGCCAAAGAAACCTTGTCTAAACAGTCTTACATCTATAACATTTGATGTTGTCTTTTGTGGTTTAATATTCACATACACTAAGAGAATAAATTTACCTTGCAATCTTCAAATAAACATCTTTTATTCTGAGGTAAATTATTCCAGGATTATTCCTCACCATGTCTCAAAACGATGTAAAGCATATGCACTAAACTAGATGTGTCTATTCGAGATGATTACGGGCAGTGATATACTCATATGGATTGACTTTCAAAAGAATGCACTCTCCATGGGCGTGGCTGTATTAGTGGATATTTGTTTTCGATTTGATTTACATTATTTTAAAACCTGACATTTCAACATTTCTTTAGACATGTCTCATGTTTGTGTAACTAAGTTAGTTCATTTTCTGATGAGGATCAGATTGGACTTCATTGACAGAGAGGCTGCAGATCGTGCATCATGTTTGTTTTCTTTATTTTGCAAAAAGTACAACATTTAGTTTTTATTGTGAGTGTACACAAATAAAAGTAGAAACTTAATGATTATAATGATGTATAACACTTGCCTGAATGATGAAAATCGGCAAAGTATTTTGAGTCTCTTTCGCACTGAAGAAAAAAACGAGGTTAAGGTGCTATTGCTTTTGCCGACTTCAGAGAGTTAATTCAAGAACTTTTTTATTGAATTTAATTTATTAATATAATATTAATATAATAATATAGTTATAAAAGTTATTCTGTATAGAGTTTTTGTTGTTTGATTAACGTTATCATAGAGACGGCATCGGGAAAATCAGAGCTGCATGGATCCCATACAATTACATCGGTGTTTTCATCTTTTCTTTTCAACTGTCTCAAGACATAACTGACTGTGTTTAATAGAACATTTTGACAAAGTTTTGGGATGCCTGCCTTTACATGTACATGAACTTTAATGACATCCCATTCTTAATCCGTAAGGTTTAATATACAGTTGGCCCACCCTTTGCAGCTGTAACAGCTTCAACTCTTCTGGGAAGGCTTTCCACAAGGTTTAGGAGTGTGTTTATTGGAATTTCTGACCATTCTTCTAGAAGCACATTTCTGAGGTCAGGCACTGATGTTGGACAAGAAGGCCTGGCTCAGCTCAGCTCTGCTCTGCTCTAATTCATCCCAAAGGAGTTCTTGAGGTCAGGGCTCTGCAGGCCAGTCAAGTTCCTCCACACCAAACTCGTTCATCCATGTCTTTATGGACCTTGCTTTGTGCGCTGGTGCGCAGTCATGTTGGAACAGGAAGAGGCCATCCCCAAACTGTTGCCACAAAGTTGCACAAAGAGCATGAAATTGTCCAAAATGTCTTGGTATGCATTAAGCATTAAGAGTTTCTTTCACTGGAACTAAGGGGGAAAAGGCCCAATCCCTGAAAAAACAACCTACACCATAATCCCCCCTCCTCCAAGCGTTACACTTGGCACAATGCAGTCAGGCAAGTACTGTTCTCCTGGCAACCGCCAAACCCAGACTCGTCCATCGGATTGCCAGACAGAGAAGCGTGATTGGTCACTCCAGAGAACATGTCTCCACTGCTCTAGAGTCCAGTGGCAGCGTGCTTTACACCACTGCATCCGACGCTTTGCATTGCACTTGGTGATGTAAGGCTTGGTGCAGCTGCTCGGTCATGGAAACCCATTCCATGAAGCTTTCTACACTCTGTTCTTGAGCTAATTTGAAGGCGCAGGTCCACCATCTGATCTGGATATGGCCCGGATCCGGCTGACTGCAGTAAACCTCGGGATAAACAGAGAGACTAACATTAGCATAGATACCATTCTTCTTATGATGTAATGAGTACATCAGGTGTTATGGGAAGTGTTCCCGGTTCTGGCTGACCTAGTTAATGCAGCCTAACAATCATTTACTGATTTGAATAATAGAAATTGATAATGTTCTATGTGTATGCCATAGTAAAGAGATGCGTTTTTAGTCTAGATTTAAACTGACAGAGTGTGTCTGCTTCCCGAACAATGCTAGGAAGACTGTTCCAGAGTTTAGGCGCTAAATAGGAAAAGGATCGACCGCCTTCAGTTGATTTTGATATTCTAGCTATTATCAACTGGCCAGAGTTTTGAGACCGCAATAGACGTGATGGAGTATAATGCGTTAAGAGTTCGCTCAAGTACTGGGGAGCTAAACCATTTAGTGCTTTGTAAGTAATAAGCGAGATTTTAAAATTTATACGATGTTTAATAGGGAGCCAGTGCAGTGTTGACAGAACCGGGCTAATATGGTCATACTTCCTTGTTCTAGTAAGAGCTTGAGCTGCTGCTGCTTTTGGACCAGCTGGAGTTTGTTTATTAAGCGAGCAGGGCAACCACCCAGTAAAGCATTACAATAATCTAGCCTTGAGGTCATGAACACATGAATTAACTGTTCAGCATTTTGCATTGAAAGGATGTGCCTTAATTTAGATATATTTTTAAGATGGTAGAATGCAGTTTTACATATGTTAGAAACGTGGCTTTCAAATGAAAGATTGGTATCAAAGAGCACACCCAGGTTCCTAACTGACGACGAGGACTTGACAGAGCAGCCATCGAGTGTTAGACAGTATTCTAGGTTACTACTTGCAGAGTTTTTTTTTGTCCAATAATTAAAAATTCAGTTTTTTCTGAATTAAGTTGCAGGAAATTACTAGACATCCAATGTTTTATATCAGCTATGCATTCCGTTAATCTTGTGAATTGGTAAGTTTCGTCAGGGCACGAAGAAATATAGAGCTGAGTATCGTCAGCATAACAGTGAAAACTAATGCCATGCTTCCCAATGATATCTCCCAGTGGTAGCATGTATAGGGTGAAGAGCAAAGATCCTAGCACTGAGCCCTGCAGTACTCCATACTGAACTTGTGATCGGTGTGACATCTCTTCATTTACTGCTACAAACTGATAACGGTCAGATAAGTATGATTTAAACCATGCCAATGCAGTTCCACTAATGCCAACATAATTTTCGAGTCTATTCAAAAGAATGTTGTGGTCGATAGTATCGAATGCAGCGCTAAGATCGAGTAACACTAATAGAGAGATACAACCACGATCGGATGATAAGAGTAAATCATTTGTAACTCTGATGAGAGCAGTCTCAGTACAATGATACGGTCTAAATCCTGACTGGAAATCCTCACAGATACCATTTCTTTCTAAAAAGGAACATAAATGTGAAGACACTGCCTTTTGTGCCTTTGTATTTTTGACAGAAAGGGTAGATTTGAGATCGGCCTGTAATTGACTAATTCTGTAGGATTTAGTTTAGGTTTTTTAATAAGTGGTTTGATAATAGCCAACTTAAACGTTTTCGGTACATATCCTAATGACAAAGATGAGTTAATGATATTAAGAAGAGGATCTATGACCTCTGGTAGCATCTCTTTTAATAGCCTAGTCAGTATAGGGTCGAGCATACATGTTGTTGATTTAGATGATTTAACGAGTTTAGCCAATTCTTCCTCTCCTATAGCAGTGAATGAATTAAATTTTTTCTCAGTGACACAACAATGCTCTGTTTGATGGGATACCGTATTAGACAGTTGCATGGTTATAATTTTCTTCCTAATATTATCGATCTTACACGTAAAGAAGTTCATAAAGTCGTTACTGCTGTGCTGTTTACAACCATCAGAAGTAGAAACTTTTTATTTTTGGTTAACTTAGCCACTGTATCAAATAAATACCTAGGGTTGTGTTTGTTTTCTTCTACGAGAGTCGAGAAATAAGCAGATCTAGCAGTTTTTACAGCCTTTCTGTATGCGTTCATGCTCTCTTTCCACGAATTATGAAAAACCTCTAGTTTTGTTTTCTTCCAACTGCGCTCCATTTTCCTGGCTGTTGTTTTAAGGGCCCGGGTGTCCTCGTTGTACCACAGCGTTGGACTATTTTCTTTAATCTTCTTTAAGCGCCGGGGAGCAACTCTGTCTAAAGTGCTGGAAAAAAGAGAGTCGATAGTTTCTGTTGCAAAATCGAGTTCCTCTAGACTATCTGGGATGCTGAGGAGATGAAACTGATGAGGAAGATTATTTAAAAAACAATCTTTAGTGCTGGCAGTGATAGTTCTGCCATATTTGAAGCGAGGGGATGGCTTTGCAGCCTTAGCTAAATTAAGTATACATGATACTAGGTAATGATCTGAGATGTTGCTCTGTTGCAGAATTTCAACGGTACCAACATTTATTCCATGTGACAATATTAGGTCTAGAGTATGATTTAAGGCGATGAGTGGGTCCTGACACATGTTGCCTTACTCCAATAGAGTTTAGAATGTCTCTGAATGCTGATCCCAATGCGTCTTTTTTATTATCTACATGGATATTAAAATCACCAACAATTAGTACTTTATCTGCAGCCAGTACTAACTCTGATAGAAAGTCAGCAAATTCTTTGATAAAGTCTGTACTGTGCCCTGGTGGCCTGTATACAGTAGCCAGCACAAATGTCAAATGGGATTAATCAATTACACTACATAATGCTACATAAAGCACCAACACTTCAAAAGAATTATATTTGAAACAGACTTCTGAGTAATACTGAAGATATTATTATAAATTACAGCAACCCCTTTACCTTTCAGACGCAGCTCGTGTTTATAACAATCTTGTGGGGTGGACTCATTTAAAGTAATGTAGTTGTCAGGTTTTAGCCAGGCTTCTGTCAAACACAGCACATCTAGATTATTATCTGTAATCATATCATTAACAATAAGCGCTTTTGGGGAAAGGAATCGAATATTCAGCAACCCAAGCTTTATCATTTGATCATCTGTATTATATCTGTTGTTTATTTGTTTGACATCAATTAAGTTTTTACTGTTGAATGGTCTTGATGGTTTTTTGTATTTACTAATTCGGGGGAACAGACACAGTCTCTATGTGATAATATCTAGGTGAAAGAGTCTCTATGTGTTGGGATTTATCTGACTTCTGTAACGGGAGACAGCTAGCAGACGGTCGGGTAAGCCAGTCCGTCTGCTTCCTGACCTGGGCCCCAGTTAGTCAAGGTTTAGCTTTAAGACTATATGCCAAATTACTAGAGAGAAGAGCGGCACCACTCCAAGAAGGATGGATGCCGTCCCTCTTCAACAGGTCAGGTCTGCCCCAAAAGCTTTTCCAATTGTCTATGAACCCTATGTTATTTTGCGGACACCACTTAGACAACCAACCATTGAGTGATGATAGTCTGCTAAGTATCTCATCACTCCTTTTAACAGGGAGCGGACCAGAACAAAAAACTGCATCTGCCATCGTACTTGCGAGTTCACACACCTCTTTAATGTTAATTTTGGTGATCTCCGACTGGCAAAGGCGAACATCATTAGTGCTGACGTGAATAATAATCTTAGAGATTTTACGATTAGCTTTAGCCAGCACTTTTAAATTTGCTTTGATGTCAGGTGCTCTGGCTCCCGGTAAACATGTGTCTATGGTGGCTGGTGTCTCTATTTTCACGTTCCGTGTAATAGAATCACCAATAACTAGGGCACTTTCAACAGGATTCTCAGTGGGTGCGTCACTGAGTGGGGAGAACCTGCTTGATGTTCTAATCGGAACGGAAGAATGTTTTTTTGATCCGCGACTATGCTGTCTGACCGTTACCCAACTGCCCTGCTGCATGGGCTCTACAGCCGGAACCGAACAATGTACAACGTTCACTAAGCTAGTCGCATCCAGAGCAGTGTCTAAAGCTGTTACATTCTTACTACTCTCAAATAAAGTCTGGATGCGTGTCTCTAATTCTGAAATCTTCTCCGTCAGCCTGACTATCTCCTTACATTTATCACATGTGAAGCCCTGCTTGTCAACAGAGACAGATACACTAAACATGAAACATGCGGTGCAAGTGACAATGACTGGAGAAGAAGACATGGCTTACCGTATTTGTTGATTAATCCAATTTACCAAAATTGTTTGATGGAGTCTATTTACTAATCCAACTCACCACAGTTGTTTAGTGAACTCAGAAAACAGGAAACCCGGGTGCAGAGATGGCAAGCTAACAGGCTAGCGAAAAGCTAACGTGTGATAGTGATTTTGATTAAAAGCTAGTGATGTCAGATTTAATGTGGTAGGCAATGTTAGACAATATATGAAGATGAGTAGGTTATAATTAGCAGTTTAAACAACAGAGAATTATATCAAATAAAAATCCCAAAAGAGCAGAGCAGAGCACATGCGAGTACCACATGCAAGCACTTCTGCACTGTGCACCTCAGCATGCGTTGACCCCGCTCTGTGATTTTACATGGCCTACCACTTGTTGCTGTTGCTGTTGTTCCCAGTGTCTCCCACTTTGTTATAATACCACTAACAATTGACTGTGGAATATTTACAAACCCCGATTCCAAAAGAGTTGGGACACTGTACAACTTGTGAATAAAAACAGAATGCAATGATGTGGAAGTTTCAAATTTCAATATTTTATTCATAATACAACATAGATGACATATCAAATGTTTAAACAGAAAATGTATAATTTTAAGGGGAAAATAAGTTGATTTTTAAATTTCATGGCATCAACATGTCTCAAAAAAGTTGGGACAAGGCCATGTTTACCACTGTGTGGCATCCCCTCTTCTTTTTATAACAGTCTGGGGACTGTGGAGACAAGATTCAAGATTCAAGAGTTTTATTTGTCACATACACAGTTATATACAGAATATACAACCGGCAGTGAAATGTAAACAGGTCCGCTCCATGGACAGTGCAAATTCACAGTTAAAAACACAAGGAGGAAATTATAATAGAAATAGGATATAAAAAAAGTACTCTATATATATATATATATATATATATATATATATATATATATATATGTCTATATCTGTAGAATTATAAATAATCAAGTCAAGAGAAAAAAGGTAACAAATAAGGATAAAGTGGAATAAAATAATTGAAGTAGACTTTGCAGTGAGTAAACCGTAGACTTATAAATATGTGGTTAACAAATGTATAAAGAGTATAATGTGCAAACAGGTTTATGACAGGTTGTTACACAGTAACAACGAGAACAGAAAGTGCAGTGCAATGTCAGTGTATCGATGTTTATCCTGAAGTGAAGTCACGTGATGTTAAGTGACTGAGTTCAGGAGTCTGATGGCCTGGGAGAAGAAGCTCCTCCTGAGTCTCTCAGTTTTGGCCATCAGGCTTGGAAGCGCTACCAGATGGTAGCAGCGTGAAATGAGGGTTTGCAGGGTGATTAGAGTCCTTGATGATCTTGGTAGCTCTACCTTTGCAGCGTTTGGTGTAGACGTCCTGCAGAGACGGGAGAGCTGACCCTGAGATACGCTCGGATAAGCGCACTACTCTTTGCAGGGCTTTGCGGTCATGACTGGTGCTGTTCCCATACCACGCTGTGATGCACTGAGTTAAAACACTTTCTATCGCCCCTAAATAGAAAGTTTTCAGGATAGCTGGTGAAACCCTGAATTTCCTCAGCTGGCGCAGGTGGTACAGTCTTTGCCTGGCTTTTTTCACCTGTGTCTGAATGTGAGCAGTCCAGGTCAGGTCAGGTCAGGTCCTCGGAGATGTTTACTCCCAAGTTGCTCAAGTTTAGGAATAGGATTGTTGCCCATTCTTGTCTAATACAGGCTTCTAGTTGCTCAGCTGTCTTAGTCTTCTTTGTCGCATCTTCCTCTTCATGATGCACCAAATGTTTTCTATGGGTGAAAGATCTGGACTGCAGGCTGGCCATTTCAGTGCCCGGATCCTTCTTCTACGCAGCCATGATGTTGTAATTGATGCAGTATGTGGTCTGGCATTGTCATGTTGGAAAATGCAAGGTCTTCCCTGAAAGAGACGACGTCTGGATGGCAGCATATGTTGTTCTAGAACTTGGATATACCTTTCAGCATTGATGGTGCCTTTCCAGATGTGTAAGCTGCCCATGCCACACGCACTCATGAACCCCATCCCATCAGAGATGCAGGCTTCTGAACTGAGCGCCGATAACAACTTGGTTTATCCTTGTCCTCTTTAGTCCGGATGACATGGCATCCCAGTTTTCCAAAAAGAACTTCAGATTTTGATTGGTCTGACCACAGAACAGTTTTCCACTTTGCCACAGTCCATTTTAAATGAGCCTTGGCCCAGAGAAAACGCCTGCGCTTCTGGATCATGTTTAGATATGGCTTCTTTTTTGACCTATAGAGTTTTAGCCGGCAACAGCGAATGGCACGGTGGATTGTGTTCATGACAATGTTTTCTGGAAGTATTCCTGAGCCCATGTTGTGATTTCCATTACAGTAGCATTCCTGTATGTGATGCAGTGCCGTCTAAGGGCCCAAAGATCACGGGCATCCAGTATGGTTTTCCGGCCTTGACCCTTACGCACAGAGATTGTTCCAGATTCTCTGAATCTTTGGATGATATTATGCACTGTAGATGATGAGAACTTCAAACTCTTTGCAGTGTTTCTCTGAGAAACTCCTTTCTGATATTGCTCCAGTATTTTTGGCCGCAGCATTGGGGGAATTGGTGATCCTCTGCTCATCTTGACTTCTGAGAGACACTGCCACTCTGAGAGGCTCTTTTTATACCCAATCATGTCCTCCAACTGTTCCTTATATGTACATTTAACTTTTCCGGCCTCTTATTGTTACCTGTCCCAACTTTTTTGTAATGTGTAGCTCTCATGAAATCCAAAATGAGCCAATATTTGGCATGACATTTCAAAATGTCTCACTTTAACCATTTGATATGTTATCATATATCATATAGTTTATGAGATTTGTAAATTATTGCATTTCTTTTTTATTCACAATTTGTACAGTGTCCCAACTTTTTTGGAATCGGGTTTGTAGTAGTGAGGAAATTTCACGAATGGACTTATTGCACAGGTGGCAAACTATCACGGTACACGCTTGAATTCACTGAGCTCCTGAGAGCGACCCATTCTTTCACAAATGTTTGTAGAAGTGTCTGCATGCCTAGGTGCTTGATTTCATATACCTGTGGTCATGGAAGTGATTGGAGCACCTGAATTCAGTGATTTGGAGGGGTGTCCCAATACTTTTGGTAATATAGTGTATTTTTGTGTGTATTGTCCATTTGTGTGCAGTGCAAAAAGACGAGGAAGAGAACTCCCTATCGCTCATTCATAATGAGAAGCGTGTGTGTGTCTGCAGTACAGAAAACAGTGTGCAAGTCTGCAAGTGTGCTCGAATGTTTAAAATGTTATGGATGTGTGCAGAGCACAGAAAAAAGTTTGAATGATTTAAAAACATTAAAATGCGCACACAGGAACCAATAAGCTAAACCGAAATTTGAAACCGGTTGTCGATACCCATCCCTAGCTATAACCATAGATTTTCACGTTATGTAGTGGACATATCTCAGCAAGTAGCAGTCAACCATACCATGTGGATATTACAAAAAAAAATTATCATAATAAAAATATTATAAATAAGATTTTTTTTTAAATCACATTCACATAACCAAATGTAGTTATCAAAAGCTAATGTAAGCATTTCAAAATTCAAATGTCAAAAATTGTTTACTTTTCCATGGACTATGCTTTATAATGCAGTGCTAATTCCATGCCGTATTTACAAAATTTAATAAAAGGCAATAGAAATGTGAATTTTATAGGCTAGGGATGCACCGATCCGATACTGCCATTATTTGCCGGATCGGGTATCGGTCAGACGGACCAATCCAAATCCAGTACTGTGCATATAATATTCTGTGTTATTGTTAAGCCCCAGTACCACACAAAAGGCACAAAAACATTATAAAGCATCATCAACACTTCGTGCACTATTATAAGTGTTCTGAAGCCATTCCATAGTTTAATGTGAGGTACAGATGAATATTCAAGTCATTAAATTCAAGTTCAATACATGCTTCCCTCCGCCACGGCTCTCAGTCACTCTCCATTCAGCTTTAAACTGTGTGTGGCGTTCGGTTACGACAGTCAACACAATGAAACTCTCCAAGATAATTCAATGTTCCTGCTATTATGCTTGATCTGTAGATAACGATTTATAGTTTTGCATAAAATGACTTTATCTTGCTGCCGTTTATTGCTGTAAATCGTGTTACTTTATACCGGGTGTCTGTTAGATCACAACACTGGACTAGAGATTGTATTGTTCTTCACACGTGGTAACTGAAATGTTAAACTGTTAAAATAAACGGCTCAATAAAATATTGCATAGATAGATACACTACGCGTCGATATATCTTCCCTTTGTGTTTTGAACTTCTCAATGCAGACGGAGCGCAGCGCTGTGACTCCATGTTGCTTCAAGCGCATCATCCTGTGCACGAGATGTGCATACGCGCTTTGTGCTGCTCTGTATTGGAGTCGTTTGTATTATAATACTTTTGCACTATGAAAGATTATTAATAGCCTTTTTTGTTCTGCCCTGTCTATAATATGTTGCTGCCTCGTTAAAAAGATGCATTATACATTTAAAATAAATATAATTTCTTAGTATACAGGCCCTATTTCTATAAATATATTTACTTGTTTTTCCATTAATGTATTTTACAACAATGTGTAACATTTTACCAGATTTAGAGCTACACTTACTCACTTTTATGGTTTCTTTATTTATTTTTTTCCCACTAAATGCTTAGATTTAATAAAATTATTGTGCACTCATGATTTTTCTAGTAACTTTTGCTCCTGAATTATCCATTAATCTAGTTTGTCCACCATCTAGTTTATAGTAGTATTTTTGTCATAGATTGTGATATATATATATATATATATATATATATGTGTGTGTATGTATAATATAATATAATTATTTTTATTTTTTAATTTGTTGTTTTTCTTTTTCTGTATTTAGTAGATTGTGGTTAAAACACAAAAGAGTGATTATCAGTTCAGCACTGAGGTATAGAAATTCTACGTATAATAAAAAAAAAAAAAAACTGCATTGGTATCGGAATCGGACGAATTTTTAATATCTGATTGGTTCTGAAAAAATGGTATCGGTGCATCCCTAATTTATTTGGAATGTTATACATATGTCTTTCAGTGCCTTTTTGTTATTACTACTGTGATTTGCACATAGCTGCACTGTGAGGGACACTATATGATCATTGAAATTAGCTGGATAACATCACCGTTTTCACCAGAGTGGCTGTACAGCCGAATCAAATTCTGTTGCATTATTTTCCTGTTAACAATGTGAAGCTGCTTTGAAACAATTGGACTTGTAAAAAAGCACTATATAAATGAAGGTGATTTGATTTTGATTTGAGGGATAGTTTTTTATTTATTTGCTGAATGCTGAATGCTGCTGTAAGTACTGAAGTACCTGTATTTTTATTTATTTATTTATTTTTGTAGTGTTTGAATAAAGGGTGGCAGTCTTTTATAATCAACTGTTGTTGTGGACTATATACTGGAGAAGTATTTGTTCTCCATTTGAGTGAGATCAGGTGACTAATTGAGCTAATAAGTGCTTCCATTTTTTTAATAATTTTTAAAAATTATTATTAGTATTAGTTCACGAATAAAATAAAAATATCGGATTGATATCAGAATCGGCAAATAGCCAAAGCTATAGCTGTGGTATCGGAAGTGAAAAAGTGGTATCGGGACATCCCTAATATAGGCACATATACACATTTGCATGGGCGAAGGGCTGTGACGATTCTTCAATTTAAATTTGAGTACAAACCTGATTCCAAAAAAGTTGGGACACTGTACAAATTGTGAATAAAAAAGAATGCAATAATTTACAAATCTCATAAACTTATATTTTATTCACAATAGAATATAGATAACATATCAAATGTTGAAAGTGAGACATTTTGAAATGTCATGCCAAATATTGGCTCATTTTGGATTTCATGAGAGCTACACATTCCAAAAAAGTTGGGACAGGGAACAGCTGGAGGACCAATTTGCAATTGGGTATAAAAAGAGCCTCTCAGAGTGGCAGTGTCTCTCAGAAGTCAAGATGGGCAGAGGATCACCAATTCCCCCAATGCTGAGGCCAAAAATAGTGGAGCAGTGAGAGTTTCTCAGTGTGGCATGGGCAGCTTACACATCTGGAAAGGCACCATCAATGCTGAAAGGTATATCCAAGTTCTAGAACAACATCCAGACGTCGTCTCTTTCAGGGAAGACCTTGCATTTTCCAACATGACAATGCCAGACCACATACTGCATCAATTACAACATCATGGCTGCGTAGAAGAAGGATCCGGTACTGAAATGGCCAGCCTGCAGTCCAGATCTTTCACCATAGAAAACATTTGGCGCATCATAAAGAGGAAGATGCCACAAAGAAGACCTAAGACAGTTGAGCAACTAGAAGCCTGTATTAGACAAGAATGGGACAACATTCCTATTCCTAAACTTGAGCAACTTGTCTCCTCAGTCCCCAGACGTTTGCAGACTGTTAGAAAAAGAAGAGGGGATGCCACACAGTGGGAAACATGGCCTTGTCCCAACTTTTTTGAGATGTGTTGATGCCATGAAATTTAAAATCAACTTATTTTTCCCTTAAAATTATACATTTAATTTGTCATTTTTAAACATTTGATATGTCATCTATGTTGTATTCTGAATAAAATATTGAAATGTGAAACTTCCACATCATTGCATTCTGTTTTTATTCACAATTTGTACAGTGTCCCAACTTTTTTGGAATCGGGTTTGTACTTAAATTTAATAAATCCTCAATTGCAATTTACTTGTTTCGGATAACCTGCAAAATACCGGAAGTGGCACATTCCACAGACGAGAATCCATGACTCATCCACACTGCTCAAACATTCTAAAACCCTAGAAAACCAATTGAAACACTTGGATTAAACACATACACAACAAACTGTGATGCACTGTGTATTCTGACACCTTTCTATCAGAACCAGCATTAACTTCTTGTGCAGTTTGAGCTACAGTAGCTTGTCTGTTGAAGCTGATTTGTTTTCGTACACATGCAATAAAAATGAATGGGGATTGAGGCTTCCAAGCTTCAAAGAACACTTGGCAATTGCACTAACTCTTCTAGGTGTTTATGAGAGAATATATAGAAACTTCTGAGGTAGATTTGTGGTGCCTTTATGTCCTTTTTGCCCCAATCATTGTAATTACATGGAAAATTGCAACCAATACAAGAACATTTCTTAAACTGTTTGATGGAAGTCAGTCATATTGGTTTGGAACCACATGATGGTGAGTAAGTCATGACAGTTTCGTTTTTTTTTTTTTAAACTTGTGCTTGTGGCTTAATGCTTAATTGAAAATCTTGCATGACTGCATATGCACACACATTTTTTTCATGCTGTGTGTCTACTGCAGAAGAAGGTATGGATTTTGGAGCACTTCTCTCTCGTCCCGCTTCTGAGGTCTTACAGCTGAGAGTGGAAGATCTTGTGAAGGAATACTTCCAGACAGCTGAGAAGGTTTGTAGTTTGTCTGTGTGTGTAAAGGATACTGATAAATCTTCAGTTCATCTCAGTACTCTCCTTCCACAGAATTGTCATGCTTAAGTAAGGTTCACATTACTTTCTTTGAATCTATTATTTTAATGGCTCTATTGTCTATAACAAATTCCCTTTCAAGGAAAGTGCATTTACTCAGCGGCCATATTTGCAATACCTCTGGGCAGCTATTTCGGGCATTCCAAGACCACACCCTATCTACTATGGGGGAATCCTGAAATCTCAAAAACTCTGCTGAACTCATATTTAAATAAAATATTTCAAATCGCCATCTAAATCTGATATTAACTTTCTCATAAACGTTCTTTCTTGTGCTCACATAGCATTAAAAAAGCTTTTGCAGGCTATACCAGCCAGTGGTCATGTACAGTCCTAAGTACGCATCTCAGAAAAGCATTTTTGTTTGTTTTCTAGAAACTGATGCATGAGTATATTGAGTGTAATAAGTTTAGGAAAACTCTATGTATAATACATTTGTTTAAAATGGTTAACATTTCATGTTAACTGCCCACTGTTATTATTTCGGTGTGTAAGGGTGTGTGTTTCTGTACATGTAGAATGTGCAGTTGTCTCTGTTGACAGAGCAAGGCATGGGAAAGGCAGTGCAGGAGTTTGTGGATAAGGAGGAAAGAGATGCTATTGAAGAACTCATAAACTATCAGCTGGAGAAAACCCAGCGCTACCTCAGAGAACGACGGGTGGAAGCCACAGAGGAGAAGATTGATGAGGAGGTAAGAGGAAGAGCACCTCAGGTGAACAAGGCAATAAATCAATTTCACAATGATTGAAAGGTTAGTTTTAGTTCTTTACCAGTGTATGTGCAGCCACTGTTGGTTTCTGAGAAAATGTGTTTAGCAAACTACTCAGATTAAAAACTCCATCGCCGCCATAGACAACATTGCATGTACCACTTACCAAATTATTTAAATTTATATCGTCTGTCACGTTTTTCTGCATGTGTCATTAGATTCGACAGTTTCGAGACTCAAAGAGAAACACAACAGAAGAAGAAGAGGAAGTTCAAGAGGTCACTTTTTATCTCTTTTACTCACTCTACGTGTCATTCACCCCTTTTCACATTCATTAATCACTTGCATACATTCCTATGTAAATTACCCCACCAACATACCATTCATTCTGTTTCAGGCTATAATCCGAGCAAAAGCTAATAGGGATCGTAGTCAAACTGTGAGAGACGATGAGCTCAACCTATCAGATGAGCCAGCTGACATTGCTATGGAGTCTGATGAAGAGTCCACGTCTGCTCCTCCATTCCGTGGAAGGGGGCGCGGCTCCAGAGGAGGGCGAGATCTTAGTGCTAACAGAAGAGGAAGAGCAAGAGGTATCTAAATAAACATTTTCTTTGATAACTATATAAATCACAAAACCTAAATTGTGAGACACATCCTTTTGAGCCAATAATATGAGGACATCCCTTTGTAATTAAAATGTTTAGGTATTCCAATTATTTCAAACCTTAATTCTATACCTAGGGGTGGGCGAAATGCAAATGAAAACTGCTACAAATTATTGGTTATTATCTGGTACAAGTATTGTTTCTTTTCGTTATGGAATTTACATTAATAACAAATGTCTTTGAAACAAAAACCATATCGAATTGCAAAACAATTTCATTACTAAAAATTCAGTAATCTATACTTTGCAAAATATTGAGTCTGAAAAACAGGAGGGCCAAACTCAGCCTTTGGAGGGCCACAGTCCTGCAGAGTTTAGTTCCAACCCTGTTCCAGCACACATACCTGTAGTTTTCAAATAATCTTGAAGGGTTTGATCAGATGCGTTTAATTAGGGTTGAAGGTAAACTGTGCAGGGCTATGGCTGTGGTGAGTTTTTCACCACTGGCCTATAATATTCGACAGGCAGTTTTTGGTCCATTTTATTTCGCTTTACAAATTTAGTGGTTCAAATTTAGCCGTATATTCAACATTGTACATCCGGGAACTTCAGAAATAGCAGTAAAGTACTAATGCACAATCTCCATCTGCTGTTATTTGGTCTCATCAGCAGGTAGAAAGAGTAATTCATTTTGCAAAAACTCTTCTTCATCCTAGCACATTTTTCTCTGGTGCGGAGTCTGCTCTTCGGATCTTGGCATGTCATTTTGCACATTCGAGCTCACTGTTTAATGTGCTGATCTTCTTATCCACTTCAATCATATGCAATTACACCATCTCTGCTTTGGGCATCCTGCAGGGGATTCTTCAGAAAATTAACAGCTTTATAATTTAAAGAAAGGTAAAAATAATAGTAATAGTACTGACTATGCTTTGAGGTTCATGTTTCGCACTCTAACACCCAGTAGTTATTTACAGTAGTTACCGGCCTATTTCAGCAAGGACTTTAACAGGCATTGCAGCTGCATTTCTCCACCTATGATGACTCAATGGGACTTGAACGCTTCATCAAACCCTCCATCTCTCCCATCTCCCATCTCCCAAGTCTGCCATCAAATAAAAGCCTGTCTTAAGGATCAACCAGTGGCTCTCCAGAATCAGACTGCAAACCCATGCAGGTTGACGCATGCCAACTATCTCCACCAGCTTCTACCAACAGTTAATTCGTAACTATAGCTCTTAACCATCACTGCTTCATTAATCTCCCTCCTTAAATCCAAGCCCATGTCTCTGTCCTGGTCCCCAGAATCCACCCACGCATCTCAGTGCCTCAAGAAAGACTTCACAACTGCCCCACTCCTAGTCAGGGTTCGTACAGAGTTTGGAAAGTTTGGAAAATGCTTGAATTTTTTTTTTTTTTTTTTTTTTTTTTTTTAAAGCATTATGTTTCAAGGTTTGAAATGTGTTTGAACATCTCGATAAAAAAGAAAGAAAGCCCCACCCCCCCGAGTTGTGGATCATTTGTGCATTGTTGCGTTGATGTCACGTGAGCACATGGAAGTAGGTATATTGACTCTACACAAGAGTTGATATATTGGCGCACGAAAATTGCATCCGCACATTCTTTTTTCGGTTCAACGCAGGTCCCGAGTTCATGAGACCATATAATTGACTGCTGACTGAAAGAGAAGTATTAAATGTCTATGTTGAGGAGCAAAAACACAAAAGCTAAAACAGTGCATAATGCAAAGATGAGATCTCAATGTTTGTGCTAATCAACCTCCCAAGGTAACCCGGAACAGTTTTTATTAATACTGGAAATGATTCCTACAATAGGCTACTGTTTTGTTTGTTTACATGTACAAACAGCCATATTACATACTAAAGGAAAGATCAAATAATAATTTTAAAAAAGCATAATAGATACCCCTCAATAATTAGAACAATAATTACATTGTTGTTTTCTTAAAGGGATAGGTTTATTTTAAATGTTTATTTAATCTAAAAAATTTGTCAACGTATCTTGTGAAGACCCATTCGGGTAAAGACCCACTCGGAGTAAAGACATGTGACTACCTGCCGAGAACACACCGACAAAACACAACTTGCTACTATAATACTATAATTCATTTTCCTAATTTCTCCTGTATTACTCTCACCATGTACTTCCATCTGCCATGGACAACAGAGAAGAACTGGTGGCACAAGCACGGCCGCACATACCAAGGCTTCTACTGTAGAATTGTCGGTCAGCTGTCAACAAATTCATTTCAGCATTTGCCAGTCAGTTAAAACTTATCGTTTTGGCTGTGACTGAAACATGGATCACAGCAGACAACACTGTTACTCCTCCAGCCCTCTTCACAGGCCTACTCATTTCCACCACCTGTAAATTCTCTTTGGTCTCTTCTCCCTGCAATTACACCTCCTTTGAAAATCATGCCATCACTGTCACTAATCTGGCCAAACATCATCTTGTTGCCGTATATGCATATATTTCATACTATGCTTTTCCACCAGGTCAACTAGGCAACTTCCCGGAACAAACCTTAGACAAACCTCAAGCAACTGACTTCCTTACTTTTCTGGCTTCATTTGACCTCACAAGACAGCACACCCCTGCAACACACAAATCTGGCAAAGAACTAGACCTCATCAACATGTATTTGCACAACTGACAACCGTCTTGTTACTCCACTACATCTCTCAGACCACTTCTTTCTCCATTGCTCTGTCAGTCTGACTTCATGTTCACCACTGACCACTCCTCATTTCGTCGCAACCTCCGCTCTCTATCCTCCACACGTCTTCTCAGCATCCCTCCCCCCCACTAACCACTTCTCTTCTCTTGATGTTAACGAGACAACGGACACTCTAAGCTACACACTAACATCCTGCCTTGATGATATCTGTCCTCTCACATTCCAGACCAGCATGTGCGACACCCTCCAGCCCCTGGCTCATAAATGCTCTCCTTAACCATTGAACCAAGCTCAGAACTGCTGAGAGAAAATAGTGAAATACTAAACACTGCTTACCTGAGCGAGTACCATTCTCTCCTGTCTCTACCAAAACAAAATCAGCAACACCTCAGACACCCAGAGACTATTCAGAACATTCTCCTCTCTTTTCTGTCCCCCTCCACCTCCTCCCGAACTCAGTCATCTGTTATTATATTACTTATTCTGCTGGACCTTTCTGTAGCCTTTGACACCATCAACCACCAGATCCTCCTGGTTTTCTCCATCACAGGTACCGTACTTCATTGGCTACAGTCATACCTTACTGGCAGATATTTCAGGTTTTCATGGAGAGGAGCGGTGTCTTGTGTTACATCAGCTAATCACTTGGGTTTCTTCAAGGTTCAGTGCTCACTCCTTTTCTCCATTTACACAACCTCACTTCTCTTACCACTGCTGTGCAGATGATACACAGCTCTATCTTTTATTTCAACCTGATGACCACACTTGTATCAGCACATCTCTGCCCACTTTTCAGACATCTCTGCTTGGATAAAGGAGCATCATCTGCAGCTCAGCTTTGCAAAAACAGCTCCTTGTAATCCCTGCAAACCCATCAATTGACCACAACATCATTGTGCAACAGCATCATTATCTCAACGGCCCGGTCATGTAAATTTGCATCTACAACATCAGGAAAATCAGATCCTTCCTGCTAGAATATGCAACACAGATACTCATCCAAGCCCTTGTAATTTCAAGGCTGGACTATGCAATGCTCTATTAGCGGGCCTTCCAACCAGCTAGTCTAAGCCTCCTGCTGATCATCCAGAATGCAGCTGCTTGTCTAATCTTAAATAGTTGTATTGTAAGTGTACTGTTAAATAAGTGTACTGAAGCCTCTCCTCTGTTGACATCCATTCAAAACAAGAAGCCATGCCTCAGACATCTTGCAGATATCACATACCAGCACCCAGGGTGTACACTCATAGAAAACAATTTGTTCGAATTATGTGAAAGCTGTGACCCTTCTCATTTGCATTTGACGTGTTGGGGGATTAATTTCAAACCCTGCCTGCAATGTCTATTTTAATGTGTCCAGGTGCTGCCTCAAAGTTGGGGCGGGGAGGACGTGGACAAAAAGGATCTCTCTCAAGTCCTCTAAAAACCAAGTCAATAATGGATGGTAAGATACAATCTCTTAATACACCTGACACTTAAGTAACACTTAAAATTACATCCTCACTCAGTGGGTCTTATTCAAAAAATGCTCTTCTTACTTAGTATTTTTTTCTTGTTTCTAGTCTAAATATCTAATAATTCTTAAATCAAGATGCATTTACTAGATAAGTCAAATGACATAAGATATATTTTTTAAATTAAGCGAGTTTTTGCTTAAAACAAGCAAAATTATCTGCCAATGGGGTGAGAAAGATAATCTTGTTTCTTATTGAAATCTTGTTTCTTGTTTCTGTCCCAAACAGAAATAAGATTATTTTTCTCACCTCATTTGACTTATCTATTAAAAGCATCTTGATTTAAGAATTTTTTGATATTTGGACTGAAACATACTAAGTAAGAAGAGCATTTTTTGCAGTGAATTGGGTACGCTCTTCGTATTTATACGTACATTTGAACTTCTCATGAAAACGTTCCACCTAATTCACAACACGCGTGTACGCACATGAATTTGTTCTTAACTTCGTTCTAATGTTGATGAATTCAGAATATTCTAAATGAGTGACTATGTGCCCAAGGTAAGTAATTTACATAAAACACACCCAAACCATGTGCTTTTCCGCACACATTTTTCTTTCGTCACTCTCAGCAAACATGATGTTCTCTAAAGATGCATTCTTGCCAAAGAGCACAAACAGGAAGATCACAGATTAATGCCAAGTGTGCCGTCCTCAAAATAAGTTAAAACACAATAAACACCTTTTATACAAACATTACAGACCTCTGATTAACCAGCTATACCTACGTGTATCTGCATCTTATGCAGTATATGAAATATAGCCCATTTAAGATCTATATGTATGTTTAAAATTTAATCTTAAAGTGTTTAAAAGGCCACCAAGAGTATGTAATTTTGCGTACAAGTGGTTTCAGTTCCTACATTATTGTTCATAATTTAGAACAAATTTAATAATGAAAGTTATTGATGAATTATGATTTGTTCATGAAAACATTCGTACGCCGATTTCACACAGATTCGTGCATATGCATGCTTAGTGAATGAGACCCATTGTCTTTCTATCTGCCTAACCTCCAAGTTTTCCTGTGACATCACCATCTGAGAGTCCAGTAAATGCTTAGTCTTTGAGCCATTGAGTCACTTCTTTTAACCAATCCTTCTGTTGTGGTTCCCATAACTCAAACTTACAATTATTCTGTTTCATTCCTTTGTTTGCTTGGAGGTTTATTTTATATGGTGTGAAAGTGTCCATACTATGTTCCACTTAAATGGCAGCCTCAGGTGTTTTATTTGTTTTTGTTTTGTTTGTTTTTATCTATTTAAAGCATTCCAGGTTTCAACCCAGAGGACCTCTCGTGGAAACACATCAAATTTGGATGCCGAAGAGGTATACGGCCATAAATCTGCATGTCTTTGACTGTTAAAAACTGAATGATAATTGTTAACCCTTTTATCAGGACACACAAAGAGATCAACTTTTTTTAACAAGAACAAAAGCATGAAGACCACCTGCACACTATTAACTCAAACCCAATTTATTAGTCTCTCTCACAAACAGGAATTTGTGGCCTACCCTCGCTTGGTCAGAGTGCATTCTCATAATTTCTGTTTGTGATTCAGTTTCTTACATTGTATAACCAAGTACAAATCAGTTTCCTTTTTAAGCTTCTAAAATCAAATAAAAGAAAAAATCTGTGAAGCTTTTAAGTAAATTGACCTCATTAAGTGTACAGCCACCCAGTACAGCATTACAATAATCTAGGCTTGAGGTCACGCAAACAAACTTTTCTGCATTTTGTCATTGGGAGCATGTCGTAATTTAGATATATTTTACAGTTTGGTACACCAACATTCTTTGAAATGTCTTTTTGTTGTATTTCTATTTTGTATTTATTCATTTATAAATCAACTTTCAGGCTGCAAATTAACTCCAAAGTGGAAAAAATAAATAAATACAATTAAAACAATAACCAATCAAAACCCATTAAAAACTGTTGTTCTGCAGAAAAAGAAAAGAAAAAAGTCATACAGGTTTGGAACAAAATGAGGGTGCGTAAATTATGAAATTTTAGTCCACCACAACCTCATTTAGCAAAAAAATATAAATTGTGACTATTTTCATAAAATGGATATCTGCAATCATAACTTTATTTGGAGAGTGTATATAGCTACAGGTACCTGTTTCTGTACTGAATTTTTACAAAAGAAGAGGAAAGTGGTCTTGCTGTTCTGTGAAATGTAATTTGATTTATTTTTAACTTTTTTTCTTTTTTTCTTCTCTCTGATCAGATCACAATAGAGGACAGTGACTCAGATGAGAATGTTTCATTTTTAAAATGTTCCAGGACAAAACAAAAGTACGTGGTTTACATGTTTATATTTGCTTTGCTCTTCCAGGTCATTCAGGTTAACTGGCATGTACTTCTAATGGCTTCTAATGAAGGAATGCTCTGATGTATCCGAAGAAATAAATGTTTAATAAATGAGTTGGGCTTGGCTCATTGGTCTATTATTTGTATGACTAAAAATTGTCAAGCATGGCAGTATCAGTTTTATTTTCTAGATTGAAAACAGCTTTGAAATCAGGCAAACTGACAATAGAAAACCTGTTATTAAACTGTTATCTTCCCTTAAACACTTGTATTTAAAGTGTTTGTTAAAGGAGCATGACATGTTTTTCATTCTGTTTTTTCCTTTAATGCCTGCAAAAATATACACTGAATGAAATAATTAAAAATGACAACAAAAGCAAGAGAACATACAGACAATATCATTTATCAGCATAAGTTATTCACATATGCATAGACAGCTTTTCAGTCTTAGGGTTTCTCAACTTAACTCAATCCAGGAAACCTATGTACTGTAAAATGTTATTTAAAAAAAGTAAGAAAACGTCTTACCCATATCTTCCCTCTTTGCTTAACCAATAGGCTGACTTCATTAAGCTCCAGTAAAAGAGGCTCCCAGAGCCAGTCTTTTAAAGGAGTATGCTATGAGGATGATGACGACGATGAGGTAGTGTTAATGTACATTGATCTTTGTGTTGGATTTGTTCACAAATTGATCTTTACCTTTTTTCTCCTCAGGATGAGTTTGATCCATTCAAGGGGTCAAGGCGGCAGCGCAGATGAGGAAATAATTCCAACTGCTTGTATAGTTCCCCTCAGTGCTTCCACAGTTTTTTGCAGAGATTTCAGTAAACTAGTTTGTTCAAGGTTTACATGACTACAGTTGTTTTAAAAACATGTTGCTGAATGTTGATCACTGCTGTCTTTTATACTGGTCTTTTATTGTCCCAAAGCTTTATTTGAGGACATGCATTCATGCGTGTTTATCAAAGTAAAAGTGTGTGTATGTCTGTTCCATGCCATAAAACCATAAACGTCACTCATAGGAACACAATTGTTGCTGCAGGACAGGATATTCTTGTATTTACTGCTGACAATTCAGACAGAGGAGTCATATTAGTTTGTTAAATCATATAAGTAATAAGTGCTTTAATAGAATGGGATCTAATCTAGTTTAAAAACGTTCAGGTTTTTGCCCCTTCGTGCCTCATCCCAGTTTTCTGCATTGACAATTGAATGAACAGATACTCAGCGCTGAGGGAGAGTGTAACATCTCACTTTATTTGATGTAGGATTGATAGTTATATACAAAGAATACAAGGGGCGTAGAAAAGGTTTAACCAATGAGAGAGAGTACATCATATATCTCAGGTTATAGGAATGTGATGCATATAGAAAAACAAGTCTAAATATGGTACTCTCCTTGTCCACCATCCAGGCTCTCCTTGAGCTCCTGAAGACCCTTAACAGAAACCTATTCCTTACAGGGATGGGTCCCATATGTTAAACATAGGAACATAGAGAATACAGCTTCCACACACAGGAGAAAACCTTCTGTCCCATTTCTTTCAATGCTGAGACCAACATAAAATCTATCATTTGCCCCTTTTGGCAATAGAATTGCCACACCCAAATCTCAGCATT